>JAVSCE010001332.1:0-31739 GCA_032199065.1 Smutsia gigantea | reverse complement strand
AATGAAACCAAGAGCTGGTTCTTTGAAAAAATAAACAAAATAGATAAACCCTAGCCAGACTCATTAAGAGAAAAAGAGAATCTACACACATAAACACAATCAGAAATGAGAAAGGAAAAATCATGACGGACCCCACAGAAATACAAAGAATCATAGAGAATATTATGAGAATCTATATGCTAACAAGCTGGAAAACATAGAAGAAATGGACAACTTCTTAGAAAAATACAACCTTCCAAGACTGACCAAGCAAGAAACAGAAAAACTAAACAGACCAATCACCAGCGACGAAATCGAATTGGTAATCAAAAAACTACCCAAGAACAAAACCCCTGGGCCTGATGGATTCACCTCTGAATTCTACCAGACATAGAGAAGAAATAACACCGACTCTCCTTAAAGTTTTCCAAAAAATAGAAGAGGAGGGAATACTTCCAAACTCATTCTATGAAGCCAGCATCACTCTAATACCAAAACCTGGCAAAGACCTCACCAAAAAGGAAAATTATAGACCAATATCCCTGATGAACATAGATGCAAAAATACTCAACAAAATATTAGCAAACCGAATTCAAAAATACATCAAGAGGATCATACACCATGATCAAGTGGATTCATCCCAGGGATGCAAGGATGGTACAACATTCGAAAATCCATCAACATCATCCACCACATCAACAAAAAGAAGAACAAAAACCACATGATTATCTCCATAGATGCTGAAAAAGCATTAGACAAAATTCAGCATCCATTCCTGAATAAAACTCTCAACAAAATGGGAATAGACGGCAAGTACCTCAACATCATAAAAGCTATATATGACAAACCCACAGCTAACATCATACTTAACGGCGAGACGCTGAAAGCTTTTCATCTAAGATCGGGAACAAGACAGGGATGCCCACTCTCTCCACTGTTATTCAACATAGTACTGAGGTCCTAGCCACGGCAATCAGACAAAACAAAGACAAACAAGGCATCCAGATTGGTAAAGAAGAAGTCAAATTGTCACTATTTGCAGATGACATGATACTGTACATAAAAACCCTAAAGACTCCATTCCAAAACTACTAGAACTAATATCTGAATTCAGGAAAGTTGCAGGATACAAAATTAACACACAGAAATCTGTTGCTTTCCTATACACTAATGATGAACTAACAGAAAGAGAAATAAGAAAAACAATTCCATTCACAATTGCATCAAAAAGAATAAAATACCTAGGAATAAACCTAACAAAGGAAGTGAAAGACCTGTACTATGAAAACTACAAGACACTCCTAAGAGAAATTAAAGAGGACACTAACAAATGGAAATGCATCCCATGCTCTTGGCTAGGAAGAATAAATATTGTCAAAATGGCTATACTACCTAAAGCAATCTACAGATTCAATGCAATCCCTATCAAACTACCAACAGCTTCTTCAATGAACTGGAACAAATAATTCTAAAATTCATATGGAACCACAAAAGACCCCGAATAGCCAAAGCAATCCTGAGAAGGAGGAATAAACAGGGGGAATTACGCTCCCTGACTTCAAGCTCTACTACAAAGCCACAGTAATCAAGACAATTTGGTATTGGCACAAAAATAGACCCACAGACCAGTGGAACAGAACAGAAAATCCAAACATTAACCCAAACATATACAGTCAATTAATATTTGATAAAGGAGCCTTGGATATACAATGGGGAGATGACAGCCTCTTCAGCAGCTGATGTTGGCAAAACTGGACAGCTACATGTAAGAGAATGAAACTGGACTACTGTCTAACCCCATACACAAAAGTAAACTCAAAATGGATCAAAGACCTGAATGTAAGTCATGAAACCATAAAACTCTTAGAAAAAAACATAGGCAAAAATCTCTTGGACAGAAACATGAGCAACTTCTTCATGAACATATCTCCCCGGGCAAGGGAAACAAAAGCAAAAATGAACAAGGGGACTATATCAAGCTGAAAAGCTTCTGTACAGCAAAGGACACCATCAGTAGAACAAAAAGACATCCTACAGTATGGGAGAATATATTCATAAAAATCATATCTGATAAAGGGTTGACATCCAAAATATATAAAGAACTCATGCACCTTAACAAACAGAAAGCAAATAATCCAATTAAGAAATGGGCAGAGGGCATGATTAGACACTTCTCTAAGGAAGAAATTCAGATGGCCAACAGGCACATGAAAAGATGCTCCACATCGCTAATCATCAGAGAAATGCAGATTAAAACCACAATGAGGTATCACCTCACACCAGTGAGGGTGGCCAACATCCAAAACACAAACAACAACAAATGTTGGCGAGGATGTGGAGAAAAGCAAACCCTCCTACACTGCTGGTGGGACTGCAAATTAGTTCAACCATTGTGGAAAGCAGTATGGAGGTTCCTCAAAAAACTCAAAATAGAAATACCATTTGACCCAGGAATTCCACTCCTAGGAATTTACCCTAAGAATGCAGCAGCCCAATTTGAAAAAGACAGATGCACCCCTATGTTTATCGCAGCACTATTTACAATAGCCAAGAAATGGAAGCAACCTAAGTGTCCATCAGTAGATGAATGGATAAAGAAGATGTGGTACATATACACAATGGAATATTATTCAGCCATAAGAAGAAAACAAATCCTACCATTTGCAACAACATGGATGGAGCTAGAGGGTATTATGCTCAGTGAAATAAGCCAAGCCAAAAAAAGACAAGTATCAAATGATTTCACTCATATGTGGAGTATAAGAACAAAGAAAAAAACTGAAGGAACAAACAGCAGCAGACTCACAGAACCCAAGAACGGACTAATAGTTACCAAAGGAAAGGGACTGGGGAAAATGGGCGGGAAGGGAGGGATAAGAGGGAAAAAGGGGCATTACGATTAGCAGATGTAATGTTGGGGGGCACGGGGAGGGCAGTACAACTCAGAGAAGACAAGTAGTGATTCTATAGCATCTCACTACGCTGATGGACAGTGACTGTAATAGGGTTGGTGGGGGGGACCTGATGAAGGGGTAGTTTAATAACCATAATATTGCACATGTAATTGTAGATTAATGATAATAAAATAAATTATATTAAAAAAAATGGACCAAGGTAAAAGTCACCTTCCTGAAGAATCAGGCGGTAACAAGGTAACAAAACACTATCTTCCCTCAATATCTACAGCAGGCCCATTCTTGGAGAGTCTTGTATACTAAAACTACGAAGACATACTAGGCTGTGTGCACACACACATTTGAAGTTAGGTTCTAACCTAGACAATCATATATGCTCAAGGTGGGTTTAAGGCTCAGCTCATCATCAATAGGAGGCTTTCTACCTACATGCACACCTGACCCACTGGGAAGCTGTGTGGGGCAGGAGACCTGGTGCCATGGTGCGAGGCTGTCCGGGAACAGCAGGTTGCCTAATGTCCGCTCTACTGCGGTGTACTCCCATCACTGTGACGACCAAAACAGCCCCCGCATTTCCAAAGCCGGGGCACTGCCCCGTGGAGAACCACGCTCCCATCCACGCCCACGCAGGTTCCCGTCCCCGGCCACATCCTAAGAAGTGTAGTGACTGTCTGTTGGATGAGTGAGCATCTGATGGAGGAGAGTGTGGATGTGAGTGGCCGAACACTAAAGGCGCTGACGAATGAACTGCAGCTTTCCTGCACCTTTTACAGGCATGGAGGCTCGATGGCAGGCATCATGCACTCGGAATGCCCTTTTGGGACTCTTAAAATACTCAGTAAATGTCCTTTCTTGAATTAGTGGCAATTTTAAGTTAGGTAGAGAACTACCACCAGTCATAACCACTTACCTGAACCTTGAGGAAACTGGTTTATGCTTGTGTTCTGCCACTTTCTTTGCAATCTCATTGTTAAAGCCCCATCACACCCCATCTTATGGCAACTCCCCGTAGTGTGCCCCCCTCCAAAAGGCAACAAAACCACATGTCTCCTCTCGAGATCCCAGGGCAACTGCTGAAGGCCTCTATACAATATTAAAACTAGTTACAGGCTTCAAGGCTCCCACTCGTGTCTCCCACTGCCAGCCCCAGCTCCCACTCTGCTCCAACCATCTGACCACTCCTGGCTCTCTCTCCAGAAACTCTGCATCTTCCCACGTCCAAATCCCTGCTTTAAGGATCACCATCTCTGTGAATTCTTTCTAGATTAGCTCAGCTAATGCTATTCACACAGATACTTCTTGAAATTGATTGTATATTAGAATCACCTGGGAGTTTAAAACGTCCTGATATGCAGGTGCTACTGAAGATCAATTAAACTGGAATTCGGGAGGGGTTGAGCCTAGGCATTAGAACATTTTAAAACTGTCCTGAAGATTCCCAGTGTGCAGACAAGTTTGAAAACCACTTTGTTAGAGCTATGCACTACACCCAAAACTCTAAATAAAATGTAGCAACTATGTATGAAGAGATAATACAGTGGACCCTTAAACAACATGGGTTTAAACTGCATGGGTCCACTTATATGCAGATTTTTTTCAATAAATACATTATAAAATTTTATGAAGATTTGTAACAATTTGAAAAAATATTTTTTCTAGCTTATTCTATTGAGTATATAATATATATATGTACATACATATGTACAGTATAGAATACATATACATGCATATGTACAGTATACAATACATATAACATACAAAATATGTTAGTTGACTGCTTATGTTATCGGTAAGGCTTCCAGTCAATGGTAGGCTATTTGTCATTAAGTGATGAAGTTTTGGGGGAGTCAGAAGTTATACTTGGATTTTCGACTGCACAGGGGGTGTCTCTAACGCCTACATTGTTCAAGGGTCAACTGTATACCGTGACCAAGTTGAATTTACTCCAGGAATGCAAGGTTGGTTTAACTTTTCCAAAAGTAATTAGAGTAGAAAGCAAGGCCTTGAAGAGCTATTTGTACAACCTTACACTGCAGCCAAAGAGGTGGAAGCAGCCAAGTGCCCATCATGGATAAATAACGATAATGTGGTGTATCCACACAAAGGAATACTATTCAGCCTTAAAAAAAAGGGAAATCCTGCTACAACATGGGTGAAACTTGAGCACATTATGGTAAATGAAGTAAGCCAGTCACAAAAAAGATAATATGGTATGATTCCACCTATATGCTGTCAGTAGAGTGCTCAAACTCATAGAAACTGAAAGTAGAAAGTGGCTGCCAGGGCTGGGGAGATGGTACAGGGAGGTGTTTAGGGGGTGAGGTTCTGTTTTGCAAGATGGAATAGCTCAGGGCATGATGGTGGTGATGGCTGCAGAGCAGTGTGCATACAGGTACGACTGCGTGTACACTCAGAAATGGCTGATGTGGTAAATGAATTTCATGTTACTATTTTTACTTCAGTTAAGCAACCTAAGTGTCCATCAGTAGATGAATGGATAAAGAAGAGGTGGTACATATACACAATGGAATATTATTCAGCCATAAGAAGAAAACAAATCCTACCATTTGCAACAACATGGATGGAGCTAGAGGGTATTATGCTCAGTGAAATAAGCCAAGCCGAAAAAGACAAGTATCAAATGATTTCACTCATATGTGGAGTATAAGAACAAAGAAAAGAACTGAAGGAACAAAACAGCAGCAGACTCACAGAACCCAAGAACGGACTAATAGTTACCAAAGGGAAAGGGACTGGGGAAGATGGGTGGGAAGGGAGGGACAAGGGGGAAAAAGGGGCATTACGATTAGCAGACGTAATGTTGGGGGGGAATGGGGAGGGCTGTACAACTCAGAGAAGACAAGTAGTGACTCTATGGCATCTCACTACGCTGATGGACAGTGACTGTAATGGGGTTGGTGGGAGGGACCTGATGAAGGGGGTAGTTTAATCACCATAATATTGCACATGTAATCATAGATTAATGATACCAAAAAAATTATTTAAAAAATGCAAGAAGTGTATTTCACACCATTCAAGAATAAAGACTTATATAGTGAAACAAAAACCATAATGAACTATCATTGTCCCTTTTTGGAGGCTGGTAGGACACCAGCTCATTATTCTGGAGCTTTGCTCTAAAAAAGGGGGAAAACCGTCACAGCCAAGAGGAGCTTAAGGAGATGTGATGACTAAATGTGATGTGTCCTCTGGAGGGCATTTGGGGACAGAAAAAGGGCAACAGTGAAAACTAAGGAAATCTGAATTAAGTGTGAACCTTGGTTAGTAATACTGTATAAATGTTGTTCATTAACTGTGACAAATGTACATGTTAATAATGTAAGTTGGTAGTAAGAGTGGGAAATGCATGAGTTTATGGAACTTTCTGTACTAGCATCTCAATTCCTCTACAAATCTAAAATTATTCTAAAATAATAATTTATTTTAAAATAAGAGGAAGGATCAAGCACTATCCTATATTTCCTGGATGAAGTATATTTCTGGTGCTGTTAATGGATTAAGAGATTCAACAGACAAATGAATGATGTGTGGACCTTGCTGAGATCCGAGTACAGCATAACAACGGAAATGGGTATGAGGCAGATATTAGCTGCTATAAAGAAATGGTTGTGGATTATTTTTAGGTGTTACAAGGGTTTGAGGTTGTGATAAAAGAAAAGATGTCCTCATCTCTAGGAGGTGTTGCTGAAATACTTACAGATAAATAACAGCTGATTTGCTCTTAAATAATAGAGGCCGAGGGAGTGCAGGGAAAGGAAAACGCCGAGCCAGAGTTGATGGGACACAGGCTTGTGGGCTTAGAGAAAGGTTGAAAAGGAAAGCAGTTCTCAGCTTTGAGGCTGGAGTTATTTTATGTTAATTTGAAGGGATGGTGGGGAGCCGGCTGGCTCCTGGCTCACCCTGTTTAACTTCTTGGGTTCCTGTAGAATATTTCAGTTGAAAAGGGGTTGTACCACTTGAAAAAAATAAGTTTGTAAACCACTGCTCAGGGCCACCTTCCCAACCATGGAGCCCCTGATCCTCCTGCACCAGCTCAGCTCAGGCCATTTCTGGGCCCCTGAATCCCGGACCCTTGCACCTGCTTCTCAGATTCATTTTTAACGTAGCAGGACAAAATGAGGGGTGTTTGCAGGCTTTCCCTCGTCTCTCGGGCCTGCCGCGGGGTGCACCGGCCCAGCCTCTGTTCCCCTCTCTCCCTCTCCAGGTAGGTCGGGGATGAAGCTGAGGCACAGTGTGGGGCTGGGGTGGCAGGACTGAGTGGTGGCTGCAGGGCAGGGCTGGAGGGTGGGGCTCAGGACTCAGAGAAAGTTCTCAGCAGTGCTGTGGACTGGGGCGAGGCCTCCTTCGCCTCCTTCACCGAGGGCTGGCTGCTCGGTGTTCGTGTGGCCTGAGCTCTGAGACTGGGCCACTGGGCCCTGGGAACAGCTATCCAGAAGCATAGACCCCTTGAAACGGAACAGGTAGCCCCCTTTTCCAGAAGCCTCTCAGACTTCTCATTAACAAACCAAAGAGAAGTCTGACCCCAAGGCCCTCGGGGTCTCAGTCCCTCAGTGGCACGCTGATGAACCCTGGCAGTTAGGATTCAGGAAAGCGGGGGTGTGATAACACGGTAAAGCGAACTCAATTAACATAGGAGAACACAGGCCCCTGCTCCCCCTCAAAAGGTGCAGACAGACTCCTGACACATGTGTTCTTGGGCTGCATTTTCAGCACCTCAGACCCCATCACACGGCCACCCGCTGGCCTCACGGAGGCCGCAGACAGCTGGAACCAGAAGGCTGAGGGCTAAGACCCCTGAAATAATCCTGGTACCTCACCATCGACCCATCAGAATTGCGAGCTGATTACGCACCCCATAAACCCTCACCCATAATTTTGCCCTTAAAAGCCCTTGCTGTACCCCTGTGGAAGTTTGGGAATTTGAACCCTAGGGCCCAGTCCCCTTACCAGTGCCCTGTAGTGGATGCACCCATTTTCTTGGCCTAGGAGGGTGTCAGTGTTTGGCCTACTGTGCGTTGGGCCAGTGCCCCAGGTTTGGCTTCACGTGGGAGCACCCTGAGGTGTTCAGCACACCTCAGGAAGGCCTCCTCTGTGCAGCCACAGCCTAGGGGGCTGCGGGAATGGTCCAGGTAAGCCCTGCAGCCATCGGGATGTGCTGACCCACCTTGGAGACCATGCCCGTGGGACCCGGTGCCATGGTGGGAGCATGGAGGCAAACCTCTGCACTGTCCGTGCAAATGGCTCCAGTGCAGGTGAGGGCTGGGTCCATTCTCAACGTTGGGCTTTAAATATCTGAACACCACTCCTGCCTATTCTGGGTTTCTGATGTCGTTTCCCTGGGCCTGGCCCATGTGAACCCCCAGGATTTATTTAGATAATAGCAAAGGGGCTAACATCATACCCCTGGCATGGCTCTGCCCACATGGTGCTCACAACAGGGGGCCAGCAGCCAAGGGCCATCCTGGGACGACTGGCAGGACCGGCCTGGGTGGCACATGGGGAGTCTGTGCAAAGGGAGGGGCGCGCATGGGGAGGAGGGCTTGGATTCTGTCTCCAGCGGGACCAGTCTGGCCCCTGGGCAGCGGCCGCCCCTGTGAGCCTCAGTTCGCCCATCTGCAGAAGGGGACGGTGGTGGCTCTCCTGCAGGGCTGTTGACAGGCCAGTGAGCGCTGCAGGTCTGCTGGCTCTTGGAGGCTCTGCGGCTCCCCACACAGCCTCCCGCCTCACCCGCCGTACCTCCATGTGCCCATTCTCCGCTGCATCATGGAGGGGGCTCCCGCCCCGGGAGTCTCTCATGATGGGGGCACCCAGCAGCAGCAGTCGCTCTAGAATGGGCATGTGGCCGCCTCGAGCTGCAAAATGGAGGGTGGTGGCCCCCTCATGGTCCCTCACAGTCAGGCTGATGTCAGTGAAGGTGACCTGGGGAGGGAGGAGGTGGGAGATGGGCCAGCTAAGGCTGCCCGGGGTGACCACTCCCAGGGAGGAGGGCACAGAGGGCAGGGAGCTCAGCGCCAAAGTGGGAGGTGACCTTCCCTGGAAGCCCTGCCGACAGAGCCGGCCCCTCACACTGGGCGTCACCCAGGGCAGCGTGAGGGGAGGTACTCCGCGGTTGCACTGGGAGACCCACAGGCCCTGAATCTGCCCCAGACCAAATTTCAAGCCCAAAAGCCCCAAGGGCTGGCTCCACAGGTCAAATGAGAAACTGCCTTGGCTGGGACAGCAAACATGTTTGCCAGCGATGGAGGGCGGGCAGCAAGGGAGGGCAAGGACCCCCCACCAGTAGGCATGCCCTGAACTCCACCCTGCGCAAAGCCGCGGGGCGGCTGGGAGGCAGCCTGGTCACCCTATGGCTGGGGCCTTATCCTGCCGGCATTCACATGGGTGCCTGCTCTCGGGCCCTCAGCTGCCCCATGAGGACGCTGGTGGGCTCTGGTCCAAAGCGCCTGGCTGGGCCCTGGGGGGCAATGTGGGCTGCCTGCCTCTTTCTGTGGGCACACACTGCTGTGAGCAGCGGGGACAGCCATGGGAGCACCTGCCAATGAGCCATAAGGGGCTTGTCTAGGGGAATCCTGCTCCTTATGGAAGGGGCAGGTGGACGTGGCGTCACCCCTTCTCTCCCTCTTGCTGCCTTGAATGTGGCCTACATTCACCATGAGGGACAGGCCAGGACAGCAGCAGAGATGTGGCCCCATGAACGAGCCAGGCCCTCCTCTAGGAATGGGAGTGGATCCCGCGCCTTGCCCAGCCACCTCCCGTCTGGGCCTCCCCTCTGCCCATCCTCAGGGAGGCCTCCCTATGCTGAGACTCGATCAGTCTCTGTCACAGACCTTCAGAGCTCCTGCAGACCCCACCTGGTTTTTGTGGTGAAGGCAGGAGATCCCAGCCCATCCTGGAAGGAGGCACCCCCCAACCCAGACCCCTCCGTGTGTTGGGGTCCCAGGGCTTCCTTCCAGGAAGGTCTAAAGACCCTGCCTGGGTCCAGAAAGGAAGAGGGGTGGTTGCTGGCCCAAGGCTCTGAGGCAGCAAAGCGTGCACAAGTGGCCAAGCAGCCAGAGCCAGCGCTGCCGGTGCCAGCACTGGTGACAGCACTGGGTGCCACCAACTCTGAAAGTACCCAGGAGACCAGGCAGAACTCCCGGGGGCAGGCCAGGGGACCCTCTGGAGGGACTGCTGCCATGTCCCCACAGTCCTGCAGGGCTCTGGCGTCCAGTCCACAGCCACGGCTGGTTGCGCTGGGGGCTCTGGGCTGCACCCCCAGGCCCAGCCTGGGCCTGGCACACACGGCACTCAGAGAGACTGGAGGGCCCATCTGATCCCCCAGCAACCCTGCGGGTCCCCCAGTTCTGCAGGCAAACTGAGACCAGGATAGAGCCATCACCTTTGGCTCGGAGGTGGCTCTGGGTTCAGGCAGGAGCAGGTGCTGGCCTTCCTGGACCTCCCTGTCCCCACCGGGGCATCCCCTTACCAGCCAGACGACGAGCGAGTAGTGGCCGTGGGCGGCAGCGGCGTGCAGCACACTCATGCCGTCCAGGGCCCGCAGGTGAACATCGGCCCTGCAGTCTTTCACCAGGAACTGGGCCAGGTGCAGGTGGCCCGCCTGGCAGGCCAGGTAGAGAGGGGAGGCACCACTGTGCGTCTGCTGGTTCACCGTGCTGTGAGGGAGGATGGGGTTCAGAGGGTGCTTGGTGGGGTCCCGGGGGGCCAGGGCTGCTCCAGCCAAACCCCAGATGGAGGGCATGGGCAGCTGCACCTGGCCGATCTGTGCCTGCCCCCTTGCCAGTGGAGGGGTCCACCCAGTCACCTGTAGGGCTGCACAGGTTGCATATGGCCCAAGGGCACAGGGTCAGGGGCACCGGGGGCCTGACTGCTGGAATCCAGCCCCACCCACTCCCCAATGAGCTGTCAGGGGCATTTCTTAGGGGTGAACAGCCCAGTGGGGCCTGCCCTGGGCAGGTCGGTGAATGCCAGAGTGCGGGGCCTGCTCTGTAAAAAGGGGCTCTGTGAGCCGGGCACTGGCCCATGAATGCCCAGGCCTGGCACAGGAATTCCAGGCTCCAGTGTGGATGGACTGAAGCGGGGCCATGGGATCTCCTGCACCCTGCCCTTCCTCTGAGCTGCTGCATGGCCAGGTGCCCTTGGTCCCCAGTGGACTGCTGCAGGGAGGGGTGGCCCCCTACCCAAGGTCCCTACCCATGGCCTCCTGCATCCCCTGGTCACACAGACTTCACTTCTGGCTCCTGCGGTTCATGTCAGGTGGGAACATGGGCCCAGGGGCATGATGGCTTCTGGTTTATGTGCGTGGGTGCATGTGTGTTAATGTAAAGTCTCCAGGTTTTCAAATGGCAGAAACTACTTAAAAAACTACAGGTCTAAGAGACACTCTATGGCCAAACAGGCCCAGGGTGCCCACAACACCTGCGGAAGTGAGTCCCAAAGGCCACTGCTGAGGGCTCAGGATGGCAAGACCAGGAATGACATTATTCCACAGGTGAGCTGTCAGGCTTTGTTGGGAAGAAACTTGGGGCAGCTGGGACAGCTATCCATCCATTCAAACAAGCATCCATCCATCCATGCCCCAGAAGGGAGAAGAGGTGTGGCTACAGGCAGGTGGGCTCTGGGAAGAAGGTCAGGTCAGGTGTCATGTGGACACCAAGGCCCCTCCCAGGCAGGACAGCAGCTCTGGGGACAGGTGGAAGGGAGGCCATGTGCATGGTGCCCCTGGACAGCCAGTTGCTGTGCCCTTGGTATCCACTGTGTGAGGCAAGGACGGTGGGGTGCCCATGGTGGGAAGGGAGTCCCAGCCCAGCCCTGCCCCTCCATCCTCAGCCATCCAGCAACTCCTGGTCCTGAGCACAGGGCCACCAGACAAGAAGACCAGCTTCCCTGGAGGAGTTCCCAGTGTGGGGGACGGAGAGTGTAGAGAATTCAGGCCAACCTAATGGGGGCTTCAGTTTCCCCAAATCCACTCTCTGCTCCCTTCAGATGACCGGAGGGTTCCCACCTTTGAAGCTGGGGAAATTTCGGCCCTGAAGCACCCCCAGGCGAGGGCTGGGAGCTTTCCGTTCAGGCTGTTTCAGCAGCTCCCAGACTGCTCTCACTGCCCCTCCACACGGTCAGCATGCTCCTCCTGTGCCTGCCCCCAGCACCTGGCCAGCCACCCGCCTGCCTCTCGGGGCCTGGCGCTGGCCCGCTGTGCCCCATGACAGTGTGCCTGCCTGGTATGGCCTACCTCAAGGGCTGCCAGGCCGTCCTCCCCTGCCCCCTAGGGGCAGCCTCCCCAGGGGCCAGCGCCCCCAGACTGCCCAACAGGTGGCCCCCTGGTTCCTCACCTGCCGTGGGCAGCCACCAGGAGCTTTAGACAGGTCAGATCCCCGCTGACTGCGGCATGGTGCAGGGGCAAGGCCCCCTCCAGCGTCTCCAACGTGGCTGCGTGGCCCTCTTGGAGCAGCCACTGCACCAGCACGGGGTGTCCAAAACGGGCGGCCAGGTGCAGCGGGGAGACCCCTGAGGCGTCTTGGTCCTACAGAGGCACAGACAGTGGCAGGTCCTGTGCCCACCCGGGCCAGCAGCCCAGCCACGCTGCCTGGAGTGGGATCTTGCTGTTCCCGTTCTCTCTGTGGCACAGCATGAGGAAGGCCCCCTCCGCTGGCTGAGCCGGGCAGCCTGCTTCAGGTCGGAGGCGGCTTCTGCACCCAAACCCGTGACCCAGCCACCTCCCGGGCCCACCTCCCGCTCTCTGCTCAGTCAGAAGGCCTCCACCAGCCCAGCCATGAACACGCCAGCTCGGCGGCCTGCGGCAGGTCCACGACTCCGCCTCCAGCCTCTGCCCCCCACCTGCACAGAGTGCCCACCTGCCAGCCGCGAGTCCTCGGGGTGGGGAGCACTCTTACCATGGCATCCGGCGGAGCCGGGCATTCTCCAGGGGCAGAAATGGGCACCGCACCCCCCCGGGCGTGGGTCTGGGAAGAGCCCGTGGGGACGGCAGTGTGGTGCGTGTCGCAGCCTCTGGTTGTGACGGGGGAGTCCTCCCTCTCCCGGGTCCTGGCGGGTCATAGCGCGCCAGCCCAGCTGTGACCCAGGGAGCATGTCCTTATGCCCGGGGAGAGCTTGCTCACTGTCCTCCCAAGGTCCTTCTGTGACATAGAGGGGCACCAGGCAGGCAGGAGGAGGGAGAGGGCGGGCGCAGTGAGCCGCCAACAGGCCGTCACTGAGCTCTGGGCACCTGCTCCTTACCATCAAGGCTCTCGTCCCTCAGGGCGCTCAGTCACCTGAGCTGCGGCCCATAGCTCCTGAGCCTGACGCCCACTGTGCGTTTCTACAGACCCTCTCCCGGACCCCTAGGGAAACGGGCCTAGGGTTCAGGCCGGACGAGCATGTTGGCGAGGCCAGGTGCTCCTGGGGCGGGGCACAGGGAAAGGGCCTGGGGACCCTGAGGTGCTGTAGAAGGCAGCCTTGGTACACGAGGACTGTGTCGGTTTTGATTTTGGGGTGGGGCGGGCGTGCTGCAGAGACAAACATCCCCAGCTGTGCGTGGGGTGTGCATGAGGAGTCTCTGAAAGAAACAGAGCCCAGGGACAAGGACCACAGACCTGGCTCATGGCTCCTGCCTCCCTTGGTCCACATGGACACTGGACCGCTGGCCTGTCCCCAGCCCCCATTCGGCTGCAGTTCCCACTCACCTGCAGACCGCAGCCCGCGTCACGCACCAGCCAGCAGAGCTCGGCCAGGCTGCCTGTGGCGGCAGCATCATGCACTGGTGTGGCCCCGTTGTGGGCCTGCTGGTTGCCGGGTAGCTTGGCCTCCTGCACCAGGAACTTGACGCAGGCCAGGTGGCCGGCCCGGGTGGCATGGTGCACCAGGCCAGCCCCCAGGGCATCGGTAATACCTGGTCCCAGGACACCAGCCTCCAGCAGCTGCTCCAAGGTGGCCAGGTCCCCATCCTTGGCGGCTTTGAGCGCCTGCTGCTCCTCCATCGTCCGGCCCCGGCCACCTGGCCAGCTTTCTGTGGCTCACGCACAGGCCCAGGCTTCCTGTTTCAGGCACGGATGCAGCTCAAGGCTCCAGTTACCCGATAAGCAGCATACAGGGCAGATGGGAGGCGGTGGGGGTGGGGGGGTGGCATAGGCCTCAGGCCGGCCTCAAAACCCCGCCCAAGCCACTCCCATGGCACCCAGGGATGCGGTGGGCAGAGGGAACAAGGGGAGGGTCTGCCCCAGCTTCAGGTCAGGGGTGAGCACTGGCCAGAGGACACTGCCCTGTGGCTGGACCGTGGCTCTTTCTCCTGCAGAACAAGGGCTGAGGAAATGGGCAGAGTGTCTTGGCCCGGGATAGACTTCCTGCATCTAGTGGTGTTAGGACGGTTACCAAAGCCTTTTCAAGAAAGCAGTCAGCTCCCGAACACCTGCTTTCTGGTCTGGCCCTTGGGGAGGCACTGTGGAGACTCTCGCCGGGGAGGGCAGCACCAGCCACAGCAGGGCCCTTGCTGGGGAGCTGCCTGCCAGGTGTGTTGGCATCTATCATTTGACACCTTCACCCACCGGGGGCCCAGGGCCCGCCTGCCCCTGGGAAATAAATCCGGGCTGGGTCCTGGCCCTCAGCTGCTCCACGCCTTGGTGGCTCCATGAGCCTCCCAGGGGCGGCAGCTCCACAGGGCCAGTGTGGGCATGGGAACAGACACTGGATGGGACGGTGTCTGGGAGGCCTGAGGGTCTCCAGGCCCCACCTCAGCTCACCTCCAAGCACAGTGACTGAGTCGTGAGGCTGCAGCTCAAGGTTCCACATTTCTCGGAGCTTCCATGCATCTTCCTCCAGATCATTCTCTTCAGTGCGGCTGCGCGCCGGCCGGCTGACACACGGGCATCCCGGGCCGCTCCCCAGGCCGGCTGACACACGGGCATCCCGGGCCGCTCCCCAGGCCGGCTGACACACGGGCATCCCGGGCCGCTCCCCAGGCCGGCTCAGACACGAGAGAACCCCAGGAGATGATGCACCCACTCAATGGTCTAACAAGCATTGAAATCTTTTATTAGTTCATTTAATCTCTGACAATTATTTCCTCAATGTCATCATAAGCTCTTTGCACCTTAAAACCATACTTTGCAAGTGTTATTTATTAAAAAGTATCCCTGTGTAATATCTCCACGAGATACACTTGGTGTCCAATGAGCACTGGTGAAGATACAAGAATCCCTGTGCCAGGAGGATGAGGAAGCTGAGTCGGGGGACTGATTTCCCACCTCGGGAACGTCCCAGAATCCCATAAGCAGCCCTCCCCAGCTCAGCTGCCCAGTGAGCCTGAGGAAATGATCAGAAGGGAAGAGGCCCAAGGCACAGGTGGCTCTGGGCGGGGAGGTGCCCCGTGGCCACAGCCTGGTGATGACAGGCCTCCTTGGCCCAGGCAGGGCTGGGAGGTGGGGGGAGGCCAAGCAGAGCGCAGGGCCTGACTGCTACCCCACCCGCTTGGGAAGGGCTGGGCAGGGCCGAGCTGAGGGACGGAGGCCCAGGGGCAGCCAACCTGCTGGGCAAATGCCAGGTGCCATGGTCGCAGCAAAATCCAGGTTTCCTATTTTCACGATAGCAATTGATGATTGATTATAAATACAAGGATTTGATCTTCCACATAAAAGCACACCTCCCAGGAAGGGAGCACACTCCCCACAGGCTCGCCCCACTTCCCAGAGGGGAGCATGGGCACAGCTGAAGCATTCCCTTTCAGCCGCGCCACTGGGCAACCACGGCAGCAGGTCCTAGATGTAAGCACCCCCGCCCCGCACCCAGCCGCGCTGCACAGACACTCCGCACCCATACTCTCTTGGGCAAGTTAGGAAGGGTCAGGCTGGCACAGCCCTTGGGGGAGCTTCCTGTGAGGTGCCCTCGGTGCTAGGCCTGGTCCTCTAGCCAGGCCACAGCCTGCTTCAGATCCTGCACGACCAGGTCCACCTCGGCCCGGGTGGTGCTGCGGCCCACGCTGAGCCGGATGGCATTCTGGGCCACGTCGAAGGGGATGCCACAGCTCAGCAGCACCGGGGACGGCCTGGAGGGGCGAGGGCGCTGGTATTAGCTGCCTGTCACAGAGGGAGGTCCCTGCTGTGCACCTCGGGGCCCAGGGACAGACACTGCCCTTTCTGCTCCCGACCAGCTTCCCACGTTGGGCTGTGTCCATGCAGAACTGGGCTTGCTCTCCTCCTCGGCTCTCTGCCAAACACACCTTTAAGCCCACCCCTCTTCAGAGTCCCTTGTGCTCAGAACTCCTGCACAGACAGGGGCACTTCCCAGCTTAGATGCAGACTGCAAGCCACTGTGTCCAGCTAGGCAGGGCCCTGGGACACAGGTTTCCTTGTCTCCAAGGTGGTGACAGGTCAGGGAGACGCATGGCCCCACTTGAGGTGGAGTGCCTTCCCTCCCACGCACGGCCTGGGAGTTGGGGCTGCCAGGTCATGGCTGTGTTCACAGCTCCTGGCACAGGGCTTTAATATTTATCAACCGAAGACACCAGAAGGTGGCTTTGAAGCTTGGCTGTGTGGCTCATGGCGGTCCTCAAATCCCCAAGGAGGCTCCCCTGTCAAGGGGACAGACAGCCCAGACGGCCACGACACCCGTCCAGGTAAATGCCTCCACGTACAGGGCTGGGTGGAGTGGCTGCCTTTCATCGCCTCTGGTCACTGAGCGTCAGAGCCAGAGGTTCCCGCAGCCCATCCTGCCCCAGGTGAGAGCAGGACCAGGGTGGGCAGTGACCCAGTCCAGAGCTTTGGCCCCCCACCCCTCCCAAGTGAGCATCTGTCCACTCACGCCCTCACAGGGGCCTCACCGGACACTGTCGCTTCCGGGCTGTGCTGCCAGCCCTCCTCATCCCCATCACGCCACCTCTGTGCTGTGGAGACCACAGGCTGCCCCTGCCGGCTGACCGCCCTGCCTCAGCTGCCTCACCTGAGATGACAGCTGCCCACACCCCCTTGAGGGCGGCGGGGAGCCTCTGTGAGCAACGACACACTGAGCACCTGTACGGGCAGCCCCGGCCTCAGAGCTCCTGACGGTGCCTCTGGCTCCTGGCCTCGCCTGTGCCCCACGCAGCCCCTCTGCTACAAGGTGCGGAGGCCCTGCGGAATCCCCAGTCTGCCCCCCACCTCCGTGGCCACACCTGTGCTCCCTCTAGGGGGCCTCTCCTCCTGGGCTCCCACGCAGCCCCAGTCAGCCCTAGATGCCAACGGCGGCCTGTTGCCGATCACCCCCACAGGCCTGCTCTCCTGGAGCCCAGGCTGCTTTGTCGGCTCCGCTCCCATCTCTGCAAACTCCGCAGTCACCGCCAGCCTAGATGAAACACCTTCTCTCCCCATGCAGAACCTGGCCGCCAGCCCCTCCCGATGCCCAGGCCCTGCACCTGCCCCTTCTGCCTCTGCCGGGTCCAGGCCCTCACTGCGGCCAACTGGGCCTGCTGTCCTGTGACCCCTCCTGTGCCGAGTGGGGGAGTTTTCTGGAACCCAAATCCGACATGTCACACTCTTCAGAACCCCTTGTTTTCCTAAGGATAATCAAGGGGGCTCCTTGCAGCCAGGCCTGGCCCCTCTTACCATAGGGGCTTGACCTCCCTGCTCAGGTCCTGACCCTCCCTTAGGCCATGGTTTGCTATCTCCCATCCTAAGGCCTGCCCACGAAGCCCTCACTTCACACGCTGCAGCACCAGCCCCCGGCCTGGGATGGCTGGTCCTTTTCTGTGTCCCTACCAGGCTGCAGGCCACCTGCCCATCCATGACCAGCACCTGGAGCATGGATGTGCCTTGGAGGCTGGGGCTGAGCACATGGGGAGCACTTACCGGTCTCCGTGGTCTGAGTGGCATGCAGCTCCCACGCTGGCCAGCAGCGTCCTGCACCGTGCCAGCACCAGGCGGCCTGAGACAGAGTGCATGTCCCCTGAGGCAGAGTCCAGGCAGGGCCCCACTCGTCCCTCCCCGTCTGCCTCTCCTCTGCTGCAAGTTCTACGGCTCCCTCCCTCGTGCCACCAAACAGAGCCCCCGTGCACAGGCCCCTCTGCCTGCAGGATCTGGGGAAAGGGCTTCCTCTCTCCCGTGGCTGCGGAAGAGCAGACACTTCTCTCTCATAAGACTGGCCTTGAAATCGTTATTTCTGATCAACTGCCTTGTATGACACTCAGAGCTCTGATAAGCTGCCTTCCTGAATAATTTGCTGTCCTGATAATAGTACTTAAATTCACGTCCATGCTTCCTGAAGGCAGAGAGACCTGGGAGCTAGAAGGCTCTTCCCTCTTTTATAAACTCAGAGACTAAATGCATAAAGCAGTTGCTGCTGACTTAATCATAACGAGACTCTGTCTCATTTAAGCGAATGCAGGTCACTATGGACAGGTGTCCCTGACAAAGAGGGGCAGATGACAGTGGAGCTTTCTCCCCACGGCAGGAGTTCTGGAGGGATGGCAGGCAGCCATGCTCCTGTCCCTTGAGAATGTGGCAGCGACAGCTGCTGGCCCTCCTCACACCCCCAGGAAGCCACCCGCCTCTGTCATTCACCTTGGAAGACAGACGAGGTGATGGCCTCACCCTGGAAGTGGATGCCACCCTACAGGGGCACTGCCCCATGCTCCCGGGCCATGGCACCCCTCCCAGTGAAGCACGCCGGTCAGCCTGGACCTCATCCCATTTTCTACCCCGTTTCCCGCATGGGAGGGCAGCATGGCCGCGGGCCCGTGTGAAGCCCATGGACCTGCGTCATCCTCACCAGGGCCCGGCCTCCAACTTGCCCCCATCCTCCTAAGATACGCATAAAAGCTGCTAACGGAAAGGGACCAGCAAGCCAGGGACTTACATCACTGTCTCTCTCCCTAACAGCTTTGGTGGGGGTGCCGCCCGGGCCCAAGGGCCAGACAGCACTGTGCCCAGAACAGTGGCGCCTCGAGCACTGGCAGGGCAGCTCGGCTCTGGGCCCCTCGGAGTCCCGCGGCAGAGGCGCGCGCTGCTAACCGAGACCTGCAGGGGCCAGGCCCCACCTTGGAGCAGGGGTCCCCGGATGGAAAAGTTGCATGTGTTGGGCAGCCGCTCCGTCCCTGGAAACTGGCTGTTCAGATGGATTCTCTCATCAAATTCAGCCTGAAAAGTCCATGGAATATTCAGTGACGGCTTCCAGCCTCCGTGCCCCCTGTCCACCCCAACTGTCTGAACTTTTCTGGGAAACAAAGCCTCAACATATGAAGTAATTATCTCATAGATGGGGACTGGCCTGGAAAGCAAAGGTGAGGAGAAAAAAGTCCTGAATACACGTGCTCTTCTAGGCCGGCCACTAAATCCAGTAGCTATGGAGTTAATTTTTATCATGTGTCAGGGAAAAACGTCACCCACTTGGCCCAGAGGCCCTCTGGGGCTCCTGACTCGGGCTCCCCAGGGTTTCCCACCCACCCCAGGCTCCTTGCAGAAGGAAGGCCACACACCCGCCCCGCCCACGCTGCCCTGCTCACCACCAGCCGCTCCTCCAAATAGTCGCGGACGTCCCTCATGTGCGCCTCATAGGCCTCGCAGTTCTCCATCACCAGCTCGGCAGCCTGGGGACATGGGCAGCAGAGTGAGAAAGGCCGTTCAACCACCATACAGGGCAGCAAAGCAGCTTTCAACAGCAGAGGTGACTTCACTCAAAGGGCTCGTTTCCTGGAACCTTATGAACAGACAGTGTTTATCGGTTCATGGAGAGCTGAAGGGACGGGGGGCTGCAGGAAGTGCTCAGGGGCCCTTGTCTTCATGTGGTCAGCAGCTCCCTTCATCAGGCACTGAGGCACAGCGCAGGGAGGAGGGAAGATGGCACGCAGAACCAGAGGGCGCTGCAGGCAAAGGCAGCCACCAACATTCAAGGCCGTGGTAGAGGGACAGGCACCAACCCTGGCACAGAGTGGGCGAGGGCACAGGGCTGCAGAGGCCCTGTGACAGGTGGGATGTGAACCTAAGTGCAACAGGGCAATGCTTCAGGCTTTGGGAAAGGGGTGAGGTCACCTGATTTGCGTGCTTAATGGGCATTCCAGATGCTGTGTGGAGGATGGAAGACTGTGGCGGGTGTCCAGCCAAAGCCGGGGGTGACCTGGTCAAGTGGGTGGCTGTGGAAGTGGGCAAGAGGCAGGAGTTGTCACATCTGGTGCAGGGAACAAGGTCAAGGGCATCTCCCAGATTTCAGAAGTGAGATTGTGGATGGCAGAGGCCCCACAGGGAGACAGTGGGGCAGAGGCACATCGTGCACCCAGAGGCAATGTCAGCAGGCGGGGCCGTGGGTCTTCCAGAAGGTGAGGGCCTGCCCTGAGACGTCGTCCAAAGACCTAACACTGGCTGGTGTTAGAGCCACAGGACAGGAGAGCCATGAGGAGCCTTCGTGGGGCCATGAAGAGGAGGCTGGGATGGCACCCAGGAGGCCTGCAGGCAGGTGATGAGGCAGAGAAGGAACAGCCAGGGCGAAGGGCAGGCAAGCTGCCGAGCAGAGCGTCCCTACAGCAGCCAGCAGAATGATGGTGCCTGGGGCGTGCAGGCCACTCCCAGGGCAGAGAGACACTGGCAGGAATGTTTGGAGGCAGTGTCTCAGGGAGGCAGTTTTAAAAGCCGGGACACGGTCTGGTGAGGAGGAACAGGACAGCAGGAGGGGCTCCCGGGGAGGGGGCGGAACCAGAGACCTTCACTTGGCCAGGGCAAGGACTGCGGTGGGAGGGCAGGGCTCGGGGAGGCGAGGAACTTGGTCCAGGAACAAGCAAACACACGGGCCCAACATTCCTCTTGGTTGTCATGACATCACTGTTTCTTCTATTAGAACAGTCTGGAAGATGCGTCCCCTTGAATGCCAAACACATCAAGTGCGACCCATTTACAGAGCTCAAAAGTGTGATTTCCAGGTCGGTGAATAAAATTTGAGGCTTCTTCTCATAGCAGTCCATAAACAGGGCTCATCAACTTGACCCTCTAAAGCCCTGGACACATTGCGAAAGCTGCTGGGGAAATGGATCTTGAAAACAGAAAATGCATATATTGGTGTCTGCTTGGTTTCTGGCATAGGGCTCCTGAAACCCTCATAATTTCCTAAGTGGTAAGAACCTCAGGGGTGTCTCTTGTTCTGTTTGCACTTTGGTTCTGACACAGAGCTCCTAAAACCCTTGGAGGTTCCCAGGTGACTGGTGTCTTGTTCTAATGCTGCACCTCTGGGCAGGCTCCTGCATGGCTTGGAGTGGGGCTGGTCACAGCAAAACCAGGCCAGGATTAGAAGCTTGGAACTCTCAGCCCCACCGTCCACCCTCCAAAAAAGGAGAGGGGCTGGAAGTGGAGTAAATGATGGTTAGAAGCCTCCATAGTCCCCGCAGGACTGGCTGGGAGAGCTTCTGGGCTGTGAACATGAGGAGGTGCTGGAAGGGCGTCTGCCCTGCATGTCTCTTCCATGTGGATGTTTCTACCCCTCAGCACATCCTTTCACAATAGACAGGTGAGCTAGTGAGCTCTGTTGAGTTCCCTAGTGAATTAAACCCAAGATGGAGCTTGTGGGAACCTCTGGTTTGTAGGTGGTCAGTCAGAAGTGCAGGTGACAGCCTTGACTTGGGCTGGCGTGGGGAGGGGGCGTCTCTGGGACTGAGCCCTTCACCTGTGGGGTCTGATGCCATCTCCAGGTGGACGATGTCAGAAGTGAGTGAAATGTAGGACAGCCGGTTGGGTCACAGAATTGCACGGTGGGGAAATACCACATAGCTGGTGTCAGAGGTGTGTGTGACAGTAAAGGAGACACAGAGGAAGGCTGAGTTTCCCCACAGCAACAGACAAAGCAGTTGCTTCCTCTGCCCAAGCTCGCCAGGCTCACCTTCCCAAGGCCAGCAATCATCGGGGTGTTCTCTGTCCTGTAAGAGACAAGGGATTCAATCCCATTTCCATGCAAAGCAATCAGCAAACATCTCAGGAGGCAATCTTGTCTCATGAAAGTCATGTGTTCAAAGAAAAATAAAATCACACTAACATCTTTCCTAACAGGTGTCAAGTGGCCACCTCAACGGACAGCTGCAGGCCTCCAGACCCTCCATGCAGTGTCCTGTCCTGGCCCAGAGACCAGTGCCACGGCCCACTGTGGGCAATATATTTTGGGTGTCCACAATGACAATTCTATCTGGACCCTCCTGCTATCCAGGGGAAACCCCTCTTCTGACGGCAGATCCGTTGGGCCCCACTGGAAGCAGGGTCGAGGAATGCATGCCCCACACTGTTCCCTGCAGCTGGAGTTTCTTCTGAAACTTCTCAACTGTATATACAGGATGAAGCTTTGTTACAGGGATTGGGGCACAGTAGGTGTGCAGATGTGTGGGGGGCCAGGAAAGGGCCCAGAGAACCTGAGGCAGTGGCTCTCATATACTGACCTCAAAAACTGAAAAACACAACTCTATTTTCAGGAAAAACAAAATAAAACATCAACTCAATAATTTTCTTAATTTTAAGTTTTAGCTAAATAAATTTTCCCAAGCCTTGGGAGCTGGCAATTGCTTGGTCACCAACAATAGCAAGGTAAGTGGCCACCCAGGACAGGGCACACTGAAGCCGAGATCCTATGCGCTTCCTGCGACCAGTCTGTTTGACACCTGGGGGTGCTCTGGGCAGAGACCCAGGGGCCTGGGCCTTGTCCCCAGCCCGGATTCCCCTGCCAGCTGTGGGATCCCAGGGGCATCCCCTCTCTGGCCCTACCCTACTCATTTTAGGATGACATAGTCAGACTAGGGGCATCTGCCAAAGGTCTATGACCTGGAACTCCCCGGAGGGGCCTCCAGGGTGGAAGAGCTGGGACCCCACGTAGCACCAGGTGTCCCAGCCCAGTCCTGCCAGGCCTCTCCCACCCCTCCTCTCCCTCCTCTGGAGTATCCAGCCAGCCCTCCTCTGCCTCCACCCAGAGCAGTGCAAGCCCTGCTTCCCCAGACACCACACCCAGCTGAGGGCTCCTGGGACACCTGGTGTTCTGCCACTGATGATTCACATGTGGTTTAAGAATTAACACAGACATCCTGTGAGTCGTTCACTCAGTTTCCCCCAAGTAACACTGCATTACGATCTCACAGCCAGGACGCTGACAAGATCCAGGGCATGTCCACCACCACAGAGATTGTCAGAGAGGCTTTTATAATCGCACCCATTCCCTTCCCCTCCCTTAACCCCTGGCAACTGTTAATCTGTTCTCCATCTCTGTAAGCCTGTCATTTCAGGAGTTACATAAACGGGATATACAGTCTGTAACTTTGGGGATTGGCTTTCCATTCACCATAGTTCTCTGGAGACTCTAGCAGGCTGCTTTACTGATCAGTAGTTTATCCCCTCCATCACTGAGTGGGGTGCCCTGGTAGAAATTTGCCACGGTGTGTTAAACCATTCACCACTGAAGGACATCTGGATTGTCTGCAGTTTGTGGCTATCATGAGAACAGCTGCTCTACACATTTGTACACAGGTTTTGGTGTAAATGTAGGTCTTCATTTCTCTGGGATAAATATCCAACAGTGAAATTCCTAGGTTGCTCAGCAGTTGCATATTTAGTTTTTGAGGAAACTGCCAAACTGTTTTGCAGAGCAGCTGTACCATTTTACATTCCCACCAGCAGTGAGTGGTCCTGTCTCTCTGCATCCTCACCAGCATCTGGTGCTGCCACAGTTTTTTACTTCAGCCGTTCTGATACGTGTGCACTGATCTCTCACTGTGGTTTCAATTGCATTTGGCTAAGAGCTAATGATGCCGAACATCTTTTCATGTGCTGATTTGCTATCTGTGTATCCAGTTTGGTGAAATGTCTGTTCACATTTTGCCAGGTTTCTGACTGAAATGTTTGTTGCTGTTGAGTTTTTTTTTCTATTATTAATGTACAATTACAGGAGCAATATTATGGTTACTAGACTCCCCTCAATATCCAGTCCCCACCACACACCCCATTACAGTCACTGTCCATCAGTGTAGTAAGATGCTAAAGAGTTCACTACTTGTCTTCTCCGTGTTATACTGCCTTCCCCGTATCCCCCACCCCTGCTACATTATGTCTGCTAATCATAATGCCCCTTTTCCCCTTATCCCTTCCTTCCCACCCATCCTCCCCTGTCCCTTTCCCTTTGGTAACCGTTAGTCCATTCTTGGGTTCTGTGAGTCTGCTGCTGTTTTCTTCCTTCAGTTTTTTCTTTGTTCTTATACTCCACAGATGAGTGAAATCATTTGGTACTTGTCTTTTTACACCTGGCTTATTCCACTGAGCATTATACCCTCTAGCTCCATCCATGTTGTTGCAAATGGTAGGATTTGTTTTCTTCTTATGGCTGAATACTATTCCATTCTGCATATGTACCACATTTTCTTTATCCATTCATTCATCTACTGATGGACACAGGTTGCTTCCATTTCTTGGCTATTGTAAATAGTGCTGCAATAAACATAGGGGTGCATATGTCTTTTTCAAACTGGGCTGCTGCATCCTTAGGGTAAATTCCTAGGAGTGGAATTCCTGGGTCAAATGGTATTTCTATTTTGAGTTTTTTGAGGAACCTCCATACTGCTTTCCACAATGGTTGAACTAATTTGCATTCCCACCAGCAGTGTAGGAGGGTTCCCTTTTTCTCCACATCCTCGCCAACATTTGTTGTTGTTTGTGTTTTGGATGTTGGCCATCCTCGCTGGTGTGAGGTGATATCTCATTGTGGTTTTAATCTGCATTTCTCTGATGATTAGCGATGTGGAGCATCTTTTCATGTGCCTGTTGGCCATCCGAATTTCTTCTTTGGAGAAGTGTCTGTTCAGATCCTCTGCCCATTTTTTAATTGGCTTATTTGCTTTTTGATTGTTGAGGTGCATGAGCTCTTTATATATTTTGGGTGTCAACCCCTCACCGGATACATCATTTATGAATATATTCTCCCATATTGTAGGATGTCTTTTTGTTCTACTGATGGTGTCCTTTGCTGTACAGAAGCTTTTCAGCTTGATATAGTCCCACTTGTTCATTTTTGCTTTTGTTTCCCTTGCCTGGGGAGATATGTTCATGAAGAAGTTGCTCATGTTTATGTCCAAGAGAATTTTGCCTATGTTTTTTTCTAAGAGTTTCATGTTTTCATGACTTACATTCAGGTCTTTGATCCATTTTGAGTTTACTTTTGTGTATGGGGTTAGACATAATCCAGTTTCATTTTCTTACATGTAGCTGTCCAGTTTTGCCAACACAGCTGTTGAAGAGGCTGTCATTTCCCCATTGTATATCCATGGCTCCTTTATCGTATATTAATTGACCATATATGCTTGGGTTTATATCTGGGCTCTCTAGTCTGTTCCACTGGTCTATGGGTCTGTTCTTGTGCCAGTACCAAATTGTCCTGATTACTGTGGCTTTGTAGTAGAGTTGAAGTCAGGGAGAGTAATTCCCCCTGGTTTATTCTTCCTTCTCAGGATTGCTTTGGCTACTCAGGGTCTTTTGTGGTTCCATATGAATTTTAGATTGCTCTAGTTTATTGAAGAATGCTGTTGGTATTTTGATAGGGTTTGCATTGAATCTGCAGATTACTTTAGGCAGGATGGCCATTTTGACAATATTAATTCTTCCTATCCATGAGCATGGGATGTGTTTCCATTCATTAGTACCTTCTTTAATTTCTCTCTTGAGTGTCTTGTAGTTTTCAGTGTATAAGTCTTTCACTTCCTTGGTTAGGTTTATTCCTAGGTATTTTATTCTTTTGGATGCAATTGTGAATGGAATTGTTTTCCTAATTTCTCTTTCTGCTAGTTCACCATTAGTGTATAGGAATGCAACAGATTTCTGTGTATTAATTTTGTATCCCGCAACTTTACTGAATTCAGATATTAGATCTAGTAATTTTGGAGTGGATTCTTTAGGGTTTTTTATGTACAATATCATGTCATCTGCAAACAGGGACAGTTGGACTTCTTCCATACGAATCTGGATGCCTTTTATTTCTTTGTGTTGTCTGATTGCCATGGCTATGACCTCTAGAACTATGTTAAATAAAAGTGGGGAGAGTGGGCATCCTTGTCTTGTTCCTGACCTTAAAGGAAAAGCTTTCAGTTTCTCGCTGTTAAGTATAATGTTGGCTGTGGGTTTGTCATATATGGCCTTTGTTATGTTGAGGTACTTGCCCTCTATACCCATTTTGTTGAGTTTTTATCATGAATGGATGTTGAATTTTGTTGAAAGCTTTTTCAGCATCTATGGAGATGATCATGTGGTTTTTGTCCTTCATTTTGTTTATGTGGTGTATGATGTTGATGAATTTTCGAGTGTTGTACCATCCTTGCATCCCTGGGATGAATCCCACTTGTTCATGATGGATGATCTTTTTGATGTATTTTTGAATTTGGTTTGCTAATTTTTTTGTTGAGTATTTTTGCATCTATGTTCATCAGCGATATTGGTCTATAATTTTTTTTGTGGTGTCTTTGCCTGGTTTTGGTATTAGAGTGATGTTGGCCTCGTAGAATGAGTTTGGGAGTATTCCCTCCTCTTCCACTTTTTGGAAAAGTTTAAGGAGGATGGGTATTAGGTCTTCACTAAATGTTTGATAAAATTTAGCAGTGAAACCATCCAGTCCAGGAGTTTTGTTTTTAGGTAGTTTTTGATTACTGATTCAATTTCTTTGCTGGTAATTGGTCTATTCAGATTTTCTGTTTCTTCCTGGGTCAGCCTTAGTAGGTTGTATTTTTCTAGAAAATTGTCCATTTCTTCTAGGTTACCATATAATTTTTCATAATATTCTCTCATAATTCTTTGTATTTCTGTGGTGTCTGTAGTGATTTTTCCTTTCTCATTTCTGATTCTGTTTATGTGGGTAGACTCTCTCTTTCTCTTGATAAGTCTGGCTAGGGGTTATCTATTTCATTTATTTTTCTCAAAGAACCAGCTCCTGCTCTCTTTCTATTGTTTTATTCTATTCAATTTTATTTATTTCTGCTTTAATCTGTATTATGTCCCTCCTTCTACTGACTTTGGGCTTCATTCGTTCTTCCTTTTCTAGTTTCATTAATTGTGTGTTTAGACTGTTCATATGGAATTGTTCTTCTTTCCTGAGGTAGGCCTGTATTGCAATATATTTCTCTCTTAGCACGGCCTTTGCCATGTCCCACAGATTTTGTGGTGTTGAATTATTGTTGTCATTTGTCTCCATATATTGTTTGATCTCTGTTTTTATTTGGTCATTGATCCATTGATTATTTAGGAGCATGTTATTAAGCCTCCATGTGTTTGTGGGCTTTTTCATTTTCTTTGAGTGATTTATTTCTAGTTTTGTACCTTTGTGATCTGAGAAGCTGGTTGATACAGTTTTATTCTTTTTGAATTTACTGAGGCTCTTTTTGTGGCCTAGTATATGATCTATTCTTGAAAATGTTCCATGTGCACTTGAGAAGAATGTGTATCCTGTTGCTTTCTGATGGAGTATTCTATAGATGTCTGTTAGGTCCATCTGTTCTAATACGCTGTTCAGTGCTTCTGTCTCTATTTATTTTCTGTCTGGTTGATCTGTCCTTTGGAGTGAGGGGTGTGTTGAAGTCTCCCAAAATGAATGCATTGCATTCTATTTCCCCCTTTAATTCTGTTAGTATTTGTTTCACATATGCTGGCGCTCCTGTGTTGGGTGCATAGATATTTATGTTATATCCTTTTGTTGGACTGACCCCTTTATCATTATGTAATGTCCTTCTTGGTCTCGTGACTTTCTTTGTTTTGAAGACTATTTTGTCTGATACAAGTACTGCAACTTCTGCTTTTTTCTCCCTATTAGTTGCATGAAATATCTTTTTCCGTCCCTTTACTTTCAGTCTGTATATGTCTTTGGGTTTGAAGTGAGTCTCTTGTAGGCAGCATATAGACGGGTCTTGCTTTTTTAATCCATTCAGTGACTCTACGTCTTTTGATTGGTGCATTCAGGCCATTTACATTTAGGATGATTATCGATAGGTATGTACTTATTGCCATTGCCGGCTTTAGACTCGTGGCTGCTGAAGGTTCAAGGGTTATTCTCTTACTAGCTAACAGTCTAATTTATCTCACTTTATATGCTATTACAAACACAACCTAAAGATTTTTTTTCCTCCTTTTTCTTCTTCCTCCATTCTTTGTATGTTATGAATCATATTCCGTACTCTTTGTCTATCCCTTGTGTGACATCTATTTAGCCTTAGGAATAGTTCCATCTATAGGAGTCCCTCCAAAATGCCCTGTAGAGGTGGTTTATGGGAGGTAAATTCTCTCAGCTTTTGCTTATCTGAAAGTTGTTTAATCCCTCCTTCAAATTTAAATGATAACCTTGCTGGGTAGAGTATTCTTGGTTC
This sequence comes from Smutsia gigantea, assembly GCA_032199065.1. Lineage (NCBI taxonomy): Eukaryota > Metazoa > Chordata > Mammalia > Pholidota > Manidae > Smutsia > Smutsia gigantea. Next base: position 3,518 of record JAVSCE010001332.1, on the reverse strand, counting down.
GAGGCCCTTCTGCTTCATTGCATTAAATATATCAAGCCACTCCCTTCTGGCCTGTAAGGTTTCTGCTGAGAAGTCTGATGATAGCCTGATGGGTTTTCCTTTGTATGTGATCTTATTTCTCTCCCTAGCTGCTTTTAGAAGTCTGTCTTTAGCCTTGATCTTTGCCATTTTAATTATTGTATGTCTTGATGTTGTCTTCCTTGGGTCCCTTGTGTTGGGAGATCTGTGCATCTCCATGGCTTGAGAGACTATCTCCTTCCCCAAATTGAGGAAGTTTTTAGCAATTACCTCCTCAATGACACTTTCTATCCCCTTTTCGCTCTCTTCTTCTTCTGGTACCCCTATTATGTGAATATTGTTCCTGTCTGGATTGGTCACACAGTTCTCTCAATATTCTTTCATTCTTAAGAGATTCTTTTTTCTCTCTGTGCCTCAGCTTCTTTGTATTCCTCTTCTCTAATTTCTATTCCAGTTACCGTCTCTTCTACTACATCTAATCTGTGCTTAAATCCCTCCATTGTTTCATTTCAGATATGGAATTTCTTAATGATTGAATCTCCATCTTAAATTCGTTCCTGAGTTCTTGAATATTTTTCTTTACCTCCATAAGCATGTTTATGATTTTTTTTGAACTCTCTTTCAGGAAAATTGGTGAGTTCAGTTTCATTTGGCCATTTTTCTGGGGTTTGTGAGATTTTGGTCTGAACCATGTACTTTTGACATTTCATATTTCTGTGTGCTGCCCTCTAGTGCCCAGAAGCTCCAGTCTCTGGAGCTTCTCAGCTCCTAGAGAGAGGTTGGGGGTCATAGGGGAGCGGAGCTGGTGCCTGGGGGGAGGAAAGATGTTTCCTGATTCCCGTCTGCCCTGCCTGTCTCCTGTATCACAGCCAGTGGGCTGAGTACACAGGTGTAGGCCTCTGTGCTTGGTGTCTCTAGCTGTTGTAGGTGGGGCCTCCCTCTGGCTGGCCTGATGCCAGTGCAGTGACTGCCGGTTTGCGAGCTGGGCCATTAGGCCAGGAGGAAGGCTCAGCTGGCTGCGTATCAACAGTGCGGGACCTCGGAGCTGAGTAGCCAGCCAGGGGGATGGAGAGCCTGAAGCTTCCCAAAGTTCCCAATCTGCTGGGCAAAGCACACCCAGACAACCTTGTCCCCCTATCCCTTCTCCTGTGCAGCAAGCTCTGTGTAAATCCCACCCTTTCAGCAGCCCTCTCGCTGCTAGGAAGCCTTTCAGTCTGCCTGCCTTTTCCTTGTCCCAGAGCAGCCGGCTGTGTATCCCATCCTCCACAAACGGCCAGAATCTGTCTCTCAAGCACTCCGCCTGTCCCAGCTCCCCATCCTCCAGAGCACCACACAATGTAGGTTTCTTTTCACAAAGCAGACCTTCAGGACTAGGTGTTCAGTAGTCCCAGGCTTCCCCCCCATCCTTCTGCTCTGTTTCTCTTCCTCCCGCTGGTGAACTTGCGGGGGGGAAAGGCCTTGGGTCCCACTGGATCAAGGCTTTCATACATTACCGTTTCATGAGGTCTGCTCTGTTCATGAGGTCTGTATGCAGTCTGGTGCAGCCTTCTTTCCTGTTGCTGTTTTAGGGTTAGTTGTATTAACTATATTTTCACACTATCTGCTGTTTTGGGAGGAGTTCTGTCTCACCTCTCATGCCACCATCTTGAATCCTGCTGTTGAGTTTTGAGAGTTCTTTATATATTCTAGATACTAGTCCTTTGTCAGATCTGTCATTGAAAATATTTCCTCTTACCTAGTAGCTTGTCTTTTCATCCTCTTGAAGTCTTTTGTTGGCCAAAAATTTAAATTTTGATGAACTTCAATTTGTCAATTTTTCCTTTTATGAATGCATTTGGTGTCAAGTCTAAGAACTCTTTGCCTAGCCCTAGAGCCTGAAGACTTTTTTTCCTGTGTTTTTTCCTAAAAGTTTTATAGTTCATGTTTTCATTTAAGTTCATGATCTATTTTGAGTTAACATCCTGCAAGGTGTGAGACATAGGTGAGGTTCATTTTTTGCCCATGGATGTCTAATTGCTCCAAAACCATCTGCTGAAAGGCTATCTTGCCTCACCGAATTGCTTTCCCATCTATCAAAAGTCGTTTGGACATACTTCTGGTTGTATTTATTCTGTTCCACTGATCTGCTTGCAGGGATTTTTGATAGAAATTGAGTCAAACCTGTATGCCAATTTGGGAGAATTGACATCCTTACTATATTGAATCTTATGATCCATAAACATGGTATGTCTCTCCATTTTTTTAGGTCTTTGATTTCTTACATCCACATTGTGTAGGGTTCAGCATACAAGTCCTGTACATGTTTTGTTAAATTTATATCTGAGTATTTTTGAGTGATTGTAAACGGTATCATATTCTTCTTAATTTTGCTGCCCATATGTTCATTACCAACATAGAAGTACAATTGATTTTTGTATGTTCATCTTGTATCCTGTGATCTTGCTGAATTTACTTACTAGTTCTTGGAGTTTTCATATATATCCCTTGGGATTTTCTACATAGACAATCATGTGACAAAGTGACAGTTTTGCCTTTTCCTTTCTAACCTGTACACCTTGTATTTCTTTTTCTTGCTTTCTGCAGCTAGAACTTCTAGCACTGTTAAGCAAGTATGAGAGGGACATCCTTGGCTTATTCCTAATCATAGGGGTTAAACATTCAAGGTTTCACCTTTTCACACTGAGCATGATGTTAGCTGTAGGCTTTTTACAGATGCCTTTTTCAAGTTGAAGAAGTTCTTCTCTAGTCATATTATTGAGTAATGAATTAATGAATTTTATTAAATGCTTTTTCTACACCAAATAATATGATGCTATATTTCTTTTTTAATATGCTGGATTACATTGATTTTGGAATAAACCAGCCTTGCATCCTGGAACAAACTCCACTTCATCATGGTGTATAAAGTATTTTTATATATTGCTGAATTCCATTGTTAATATTTTGTTAGATATTTCTGCTTCTAAATTCATGAGGAATATTTGGTCTAAGTTTTATTTTTTGTACCATTTTTTATTGTGGTATCAATTCATGAATTGAGAAGTGTCCCCTCCTTTTCTATTTTCTCAAAAAGATTACATAGAAATGGTGTTACTTCTTTCATGTTTGGTAGAATTCTCCCATGACTACCTGGGCCTGGAAACTTCTTTTTGGGGAGTTATGCAATCAATTTCCTAATAGTTACAGAGCTATTCAAATGATCTAATTTTAGGCAAGCTGTAATACTTTGTTTTTTTGATGAAGTGGTCCACTTCATCTGAGTTGTCAAATTCATGTGTGTAAGATTGTTTGCAGCATTCCATTATTAACCTTTTGATGTCTGTAGGGTCTGTATGATATCCCATTTCATTCTTGATACTGGCAGTTTGTTTCTTTTTTCTTTGTCAGTCTTAATAGAGATTTGTCAATTTTATCAATATTTTCAAAAAGCCAACTGTTTCATTGACTTTTTAAAAAATCATTTTTGTTTTCAATTTTATTGGTTTCTGTCCTCACCTTTA
>JAVSCE010001331.1:0-22449 GCA_032199065.1 Smutsia gigantea | reverse complement strand
CCTGGGCAGGTGGTGCGCTTGGAGAGGGCATGGAAGTTCTGTACCCCTCCCCATACTGTGCCTTCTGAATCTCTTCCATCTAACTGTTCATTTGTATTCTTTGAAATATTCTTTGCAAAAACCAGCCGTAGCAATTAAACTACTTCCTGAGTTCTGTGAGCCTTTCTTGCAAATGATCAAATCTGAAGTAGGGGTCATGAGAATGCCCAATTTCTAGCCAGTCTGTCAGAAGTACTGATGACAACCTGGACTTGCAATTGGTATCTGAAGTAGGGGTTATCTTGCAGGACTGGGTCCTTCACCTGTGGGTTCTGTACTATCTCTAGGTACATAGTATCAGAATTCAGTTAAATTGTAGGACACCCAGTTGGTGTCTGCCAGAGGGTCAGAGAATGAATTAAGTGTCAGCAGAGAAGAAATACAATGGGAGTTTTTCTTTATACTCATCCTTAAACCCACCAAGCTATTACTTCTGCTTGGAAAACTCTTCCCTGGACAGGCTCCTGATCATTCTGATCTCAGGTCTAATGCCATCTCTTCAAAGAGGCCATCCCTAACTATCCTAGCCATTAAAATTCTATGTAGTAGGAGGACTATTTAATAACATGGAAGTAAGCTTATGATATCATCTTAATTGCTCAAGGCAGAATAGTAAACTGTATATATAGAATAGTGACTATAATGTGTGTGTATGTGTGTGTGTGTGTGTGTACACATACACCTAGAAGAAACACTGAAAGGAAAATACACCCAAATGGATAGTAAAATTGTGAATTATTTTTTCTTATTTTTCTTTTTCTGTACATTGAAAATTTCTTACCCTGAATATCTAAAACTTGCCATCAGAAGCTTCTCAGTAGTTCCACATCATCCAGAAGGTAAAATTCTAATTTCTTGCCTCTCAAGGGCCATTAGACTGTAGGTTGAACCCCTTTCAAGCCTCGCACACCCCCTGCCTCTTGCTTTTGTTTTCCCCACTTCACCACACTTAACTGCTCTTTGTAATGGACATCGCTGGGTACAATCCATGACCCGGAGTCCCCATTCTCTGAAACTGTACCCCAATCCACAGGGTTAGATCCAGTAACCATTTTTTTTTCTATGACCCTGTCTGTCTATAGTTGACTGGCCAGGAACAAGCATCTCACCCATGCTGAGCCAGAGGTCTTCCCCCTATATTTTTAAATTAAAAGTTAGAACTTCTATTCTCAATCTGGGATGGCTTCTTGAAAGAAGTATCAAAAAACTTGGGGGATATGGGCCAGCCATTGCCTACCTCAGGCCAAGTATGTTGGTCTCAGGGAAGGAAGGATAATGCTAACATACAGAGAGATAAAGAGACATGAAATGAGGAGAGATGGTGCCTTCCAGATTCCCAGGTAGGTCATGAATGTCAAGCACAGAAGCCAATTCTGGACAATCTAAGCAGTAGGAGAATTTATGAAATGATACTGGGTACACCACAGAATCTCCAGGCTACACAGGGAACTAGACTCAGTAGCAATTGGGCACACCAGTCAGAATCATGCTGTAGAATTGGACCTAAGAACACATCACTGCCCCCAATGGGCATAGACCCAGCACCTATACCACTGATTCCACAGTCAGAGGCTGTAGACTCAGCAGTTGAACCACTTCCACTGTTGGATGTAGCCACTGCCACCCCCCCAACCCCTGCTTCTTTCAAACTGGCCTCTGATTCATCTAAAGCAGATGCCTCCGATTGGAAGAAGTCAAGACATGCATCTGCATCCTAGATGCATAGGATGCTGGGAAAGGAAGTGCCTGGTATTTTCAACCTTTATTGCTGTCTCATCAAATTGGGATTACACACACATGGGAAAAGTTTCACATTATAGACAGCCAAAAAGTGTATCAAATGTCTATTTCATCAAGATTCTGTAATACCCTTTTGTGTCTAATTACAGAGCTTGCGTCTAATTACACACACACACATACACAAGGGAAACAAGTTCATATACCCATAAGTAATACAGAAACTGGTGCCAGAAGTGGGGTTTGAAAGTAACTGACATTCAAACTATGGAACTGTCAAATAGGGGCCAAGTGTTAGGTAGGGATGATTCTTATGTCCTAGGAAGTGGCAGTACTTATGTCAGTAGCAAAGCAATTAGTTCAGTTACCTCTCACTGCATCTGGAGACTTGGGTCAAGTGCCCACCAAGAATGAAACTTTGGCAAGATAAATTTCCCATGATTATCCAACCCTACAGCCAAAAATGGCTACTTCTCAATCTCCATTCCAAATTCCTAACAGACAGAATGTGATTGGCCCAGCCTGGGTCAAGTTGGTCTTCACCCCATTTGGCCAGCGGATGATGTCACAGAGCTAAACATGGTTGCTAGGGATGCATCATTGGGGATTAGGGAGAGGCAGATTCACTGGGATATCCAAAAGTAAGTATTTAACAACATTGTTGATGAATGGGTAAATAAATGAATAAACCAGAAGGCTATCAGGGTTTGAAGCTTTAGGGACCCTTCTTAGTCCCTCTCACCATTTCTGCTTCTCTCTATGCACCTGCCCTGCCACCCTATGTGCTCTCACAGGCTTCGTCATCCCCTTCTGGTCCTGTTCCCTCTTCTCACTCTGCTCATGGCTGTCTTCACCTCATCAACCTCTTCTCCCCACTGTCCTTTCAGCTGGAATGACTCCCTACCAACTCAGATTGCAGAGTGTGAAAGTTTGATTGCATCAGCTCAACTTATTTTTTTTAAACATTTTTATTATAAAACAAATAAAAAGCTTACACAACATAAACGTACAGCTTAACTATTGTAAAACAAGTACCCAGATGAACACCACTAAGAAAATGACTAGCACCCTGGACAGCACCCCTAATGCTGTTCTCAGAAACATCATCTGATTTTTATGCTATTGACTCCCTTACTTTTACTTTAACACGTACATGTGACCCTAGACTGATACAGCTTAGTTTGGACTATTTTTGAAATTACATCAATGGAATCAAAGAGTATGAATTCTGCTGTTTGGCTTTACTTGTTATGTTACTTTTTTTTGGTTTTTATTTTTTAATAAAAGTTATATTGAGATATAATTTACATATCATACAACTTATCTGTTTATAATGTACAATTTTGTGGGTTTTAGTATATTCACAGATATATGTAACTATCACCACAGTCAATTTTGGAACATTTTCATCACCCCAAAAGAAACTCATACCCTTGAGCTATCATTTCTCATTCTGCCATGACCCTCACTCACCTAATTTCTGAACCTATAGATTTTCCTATTCTGATGTTTCCTACAAATGCACTCAATATAACATGGTATTTTGTGACTAGCTTCTTTCACTTAGCATGTTTTTAAGGTTGTAGCATGTACCAACACATTGTTCCTTTTTATGGCTGAATACTATTCCGTTGTATATGGAATATATGATGAACATTTAGATTGTTTCCACCCTTTAGCTATGATGAATAATGCTTCCAAAAACATTTGTGAACACATTTTTGTGTGGAAATATGTTTTCAGTTTTTTTTCGGTATATTTTCCTTTCTCTTAGTATACACCTAAGAGTGGATTTGCTGGCTTATGTGGTTAACTCTGTTTAACTGTTTAAGGTACTGCCAGACTGTCTCCTGAAGTGGCTGCACCAATTTACAATCCCATCAGCAATGTGTGAAGGTGTTGATTTCCCCACATCCTGACACCTGCCTGCTTTCTTCCCAGTCTGTGGTTCACCTTTTCCTATTTCTTTGCATGACTTAGGATTTTTTGTTGGAAATTGAAGATCCTTATTAATATATTGTAACAACTTGGTACTGGCCCACCCCCTCCAGAGTTTGTTAATTGCTATTTGCTTCTTTAGTGATTGGCTGGATTCTTTTAGTCAAGTCCATCCCCTGCTTCCCACATCAGGAGTATAAAGGACCTCTGTGGCTGGTTCTCAGGAGTGAAACTGTTTGCATGCCAGCAGTCCCTCTGCAATGACTGGTTTGGGAAGGGCTGTGGGTGACTCTTCCCTGACCATCCCCAGCTGTTACACTCCACTCATTGCCAGCTGAGTTCTCTATTGTTTTCAACGATGTCTTCGGACCTACATTGCTCCATAAACTGATCCAATCAAATCCAGGCTCTTGAAGGAATACGTTTTGGATTACTAAATCTATGGTAGGATTCTGTCATTTCCTAGCTCCCTCCCCCAGCAATGAGGCCTCAGAGACAGAGCCCAGCGAGGAACTCTTCCTTCTCTCATCTCTTAGCCCAGAGCTTCTTATTGCTTTTAGTTTGTTTTGTTGTTTTCAACAGCCTTCCTCAACTAGATACACAAATATATTTCCAAACTGTTTATGCCAGCCCCACATCTTCAGGCACTTGAACCCAAGTATTGAAGAAATAAAAGTACCTTGTTCTTTTCTTTCTTGCCTTTTTTTTTTTAAGCAACAACGTCAAGATCTAGATTGAGGAGAGAGAGGGGAGGGGTTGAACAAAGGGATTTCAGATATCCCACCACAGGTAGGCATTTTTATTATTCCCATTGTATAAATAATAAAATTGAGGCCTACAGAGATTAAGAAGCTGGAGTTGTTGGGACAGGGCACAATATTTAGAGCCAGAAGCAAGGTTGGAATGTGGGCATCTATGTCTGCTGGTGGTGTCCCAACTCTCTCTCTCTCCCTACCTGCACAATGCTGGGACCAGGCCCACCCCAGGCTCTCCAAGGTCCCTGTGCTCCTTCTGGCCAGGCCCACTAAGCAGCTCAGGTCCCAGTGCTCTACCACAGGATAAATCTCTGCCTCTTATGGTAAACCCTGGAATCCTGTTTGGCCTTTCCTCCTTGCAGTCTAGTGTCAGGTGGTATAGCCCTGGGGTTCTGTCTGATCAAACCTCAGCTCCACCCTTGCTGGGCTGTGTGCCCTGGGGCAAGTATCCACCCCTCCACCTCCAGCACTACCCCCCCACCCCAAGTCTCAGTTTCCTCATCTGTAAATTGGGATTCTAATAGTAAATTTAGCACGTGTTCACTGAGGGTCTGCTCTGGTGGGCAGTGTGCTAGAAGCTGGAAGTGCAAAGGGGAGTGAGACTGTCCCAGTGTCCCTATGTCCTGCTGGGGCTGTGCATACCTGGCATGGAGGTGGGCATACTGCAGGCATTCAGGAATGGAAGCTGCCCTCTGATGCAGGATTTTTATAGCCAGCTGCTGGCAGCCCAGCAATGCAGACTGCTCTGTCGTGGCCTCTCAGGGAGTTTCTCTTTGATTAATGAGTGCCTTTGTCCCTAAAGGATATGCTGTCGGCTACTTTATGTCAGCTGGTTCCTGGGGCCCAGAACAGTTGGCATCTTGGACTATTTTTAGGTGGGGAGTTAGTGGGGTGTGTGGACGTTATGAGTACAGGGGGAGTCTCAGAAATTGAGAACTTCATAAGCAACAAAGTGGGGGAAGGGGAAGGATGCTCCCTCTCAGGAATGTGTGGCAAACTTTCACTTATCTTTCATGACTGGGGCCAAAGACCACCTCCTCTGTGCAGCCTTCCTTGATTACCTCAGTGATATACACACTTCCAAGACACAGGTTGAGTCCACCCTCTGGGCCTCCCCTCCCTCTTGGTTATAGTTACAAACAGACTAAGAGATAATAAGCTGTAGGGATCTTATCCACATCTGAGCCCCCTCCTGCCATCCTAGTCATAAGAAGATATAGAAGTTAAGAGTCCCGACTTTGGAGTTACACATATAAGTTCCACTCTTGACTCCTTTCTAGCAAAATAGCCATGACCAAGTCAGGTTCGTAAATCTGTTTTATCATCTGTAAAACGATTGTCGTGCCTGTCTCCCAGGAATTAATTCGAACAAACTATGCTCAAAGCAGAGCGTATAGTACCTGCCACAGACTACGCATCTCTTGCAACCAGGCCCGAAAGGGGCTGCAGGCCCCCAAGGTCTCCGCCCCCTTTGTGTTATCTCGGGTGGTGTGTGCTTGCTGGCGGGAAGGAGTGAGGTATTTATTCCTGAACAGCCAGGGTCCCAGAGCAAGCCGAAGGTCAACCAGCTGTGAGGTATCCGGGGTGGAAGATGGGTCCGCGCCTGGAGTCTATCGCCGCAACTTTTCCCGCCCTGCTCACGCACGCCCCCTCCTCCGTCTCCTCTGGTGTTTCCCTTCTCTCTCTTCTTCCTGCCCCCGCTAATCTCCTCCACTAATTCCGCAGCTTCCCTCAGGTGGGAGGCGGGGTCTCAGGAGGTACGTAGAGAGTCCCCAGCCTAAGGTGGGGAAGGAGGCCTCCCGCCTGCGGTTGGGGGAGGGAGCGCCCAGGTCTCCTGGAGAACCCGGAAGTCCCCCTATATGTGGGTGGGGCCTGGGGAGCCCAAACTGGGGGAGGGGTCTTGTAGACTATGGAGGAGTCCCCCAACCAGCAGTGTAGCGCGAGGGAATTCCTGAGACATTGGTGGGCGGGGCTTCGTGTGTCTTGGGGGCGTGGTCATACGACGGGCGTGGTCTCTCGGAGAGGGGGTGGGGCTCCACCGACTAGGACTAAGCTTAGCCGCAAGGGGCGGAGTCTCCGGTGGGGCGGGACTCGCCTGGGGGCGGGGAAACGGGGCGGGGCACAGAGACAGTGGGTGGAGCGTGGTGGTTGGCGCTCGTCCCCCTCCCCCGGCCCAGGGTGTCCCTGTGACGAGGCAGCGCAGAGCCGCCGCGGGTCGGGCCCATCCCGCCGCAGCGGCCCCGGGGCCGAGCAGGCGCAAGGCGCGGAGGGAGCAGCGCAGAGCCGTGTAGGAACGTCGCCAGGTAAGGCCACTTGGGCGCAGGGGGCGGGGGCTGTGCCGGGCGGGCCCTGACGGGCGCGGGGGGCGTGTTTGCGCGTCTGAGAGTGGCTAGGGGAGTGGGTCCGAGGGCGGGCGTCTGTGCCTGCGCGCTGGCGCCTGCCGTCGCGGGTCCGGGGTGGGCTCTGCGCCTGTCCGTGCACTACCCACCAGGTCCCGGTGTGCGGGACTGTGTGCGTGCGCTTGTGTGTGGAGGGGCCGCTGGGTGTGTATCTGCGTATGCGCTGGGCCATCATTGTGCCTGCCCGGCGCAGTGCCTCCTGCGCGGGGATGTTTTCCAAAACACCCTTCCTGCGGTGACGGGCTCTGCTGCAGCCGGAGTCTGAGGGGGGAGCGCCGCCCCCACAGGCCTCTAGAGACCCGGGGACTGCAGACAGACACCGGAGGGAGGGAGGGAGCGTGCACCGGGAAGGGTTCAGAGGCCCGCCCGCAGGGCCAAAATGGGGAGACTGAGGCAGATGGATGGGGAGGGGGAGGTGGCCAGACAGGCGGAGATGGGAAGAAGGGTGGTAAGATAGACGGCGAAAAGGAGAGCAGCAGGGAGGACAGAGAGTCACTGAGAAAAAAAGAGTCAGAGGCCTAGACCTGCAAAGGGGCAGACAGGTTAAGATAAACAAAGAGATTTCAAGAACCTGACAGAAGGGTTACTCAGGTCCTGGGGCTGAGAGCTAAACCCAGGAACTGAGTCTGAGATGAGGAGTAAGGGCCCCCAACTCCTAGGGTGCACCTCTTCCAAGCACATCCCTGACTGGGTTCCTGGTCTAAAGGAAACCTCTGGCCACCCCAAGTTGTTCATCCCTCTGGTCCATTGTGCAGCCCCCCTCTTGGTTCCATCCCACCCATCTTCTGTCCCTGGTATCTCAGCAACCCTGGGCAATTTAAGGGAGGCGGAGGTGAAGCGGTTGCCATGGCAACAGAGGTGGTGAAAGGTCATTTTGGCTTTAGCCTAGGTGGCCCTGCGGCAGGCCAGAGCTGGCCTTGAGGAGAGTTGCAGTGGGAGGCTGCAGAATTATTTTTTTCCTCTCCCACTCTGCCCAGAATGGTGCTGGAAGGGAACCCTGAAGTGGGGTCCCCCCGAACCTCAGACTTCCAGCGCTCTGGGAACCAGAGCTCTTGTGCCCTTTCTTCTGGTGAAGATGCACAGCCAGACGAGGAGCCCATCAAGTATGGTGAACTCATCGTCCTGGGGTGAGCATCGCTGGTCCAGGTGGGGCAGGGCAACAGGCACCCCCAGAGCAGTCAGACCAAGGGCCCCAGCCCTCCCCATGTATGACCTCTTTGTCCCTCCTCACCTTCCCGACTGAGAGATAGAATTGACCAAACCTACCTCAATTCATAGTTGTTATTTTATCTTCCTGTTTTTCATAAATTACTGAGACAACTCTAACTACCTACCTAAGTTTCTGATCAGAAAAAGGTAACACCAGCTGCCTTTCATAGAGCACCTAGTGTGTGTAGTCTGGGGTGGAGAGCCAGGATGAAGAACTAGGGTTCTCCAGCAAAATTGCTTGGTTCAAATCTGCAAGTTGCTTAACTTCCCTGTGCCTCCATTTTTCCATTTTATAAATAGGGATGATAATTCCTCAGAGGGTTGTTGGAAGGAATGAATGAGGTGCTTTCTGTAAAGCACATAGAACAATGCCTGGCACGTATCAAGTGTTCTGGGAGGCAGGCCTGTGCCAAGCCCTTTCATGGTCATTATTTCATTTCAATCTTCACAAAGATGCTGTGAGGAAGGAGGTGAGGAAACCGAGGCTCAGAGAGGGGAAGTGACTGGTCCAAGGGCACACAGCTGGTAAGTGGCAGGGCTGGGATTTGGACCCAGGTCTTTCTTACTCTAGGTCTAGTATGCTTTCACTAAGCCACAGCTGACCCTCACGCTATACACGAGAAAACTGAGGCCAGGAGGGAGAAAGCGATGTGTTGGTGGCTGGGTAGACCTAATTCTTTCCTAACCATGATCTCTGTACCACCCACTTAGCTCTTCCACCAGTCACAGACTCCTCCTCTTCCTTCCCATCCATATCTCTTTTTGGCTTCTCTCTGCCATTTGTCCTGAAGAAAATATCCAATAAGTTATGTTATCATTATGACAATTATTTAGAAATAATAATGGCCACTGTTGACATATTCATGTCATATGCTTTTTTAAAAAGATAATAGCTAAACTAAGATTTGCTATACATAAACTCTGTGCCAAGCATTTTTAAATGCTTTAATCTCATTTGGTTCTCACAGTGGACCTGCAAGATAGGTCCTGATAAATTAGCCCCATTTTACAGAGGTCACATGGTAAGTAGAAGACTCAGGATATAAGCCAGGCCCATCTGAACCCCTAGCCTATGTCTGGAACAGCTCCACCCCCTAGATGTGGGAAGAACTTAGAAGGGCAAACATGATGCCTGTCTGGGGGTGCTTGCAGTAGAAGAGCAGCTGTCCCACAGGAAGGGCTGGCTTTCCAGGTGACGGTGAGACCATTGATGGGGGAGAGTGCAGACCCAAGGGTACAGGCCTTCTTGATAGCCCTTCGTTCTCTGCAGAGCAGTGAAGCTGTGTACATTAGAGCTGCCTGGAGAGCGCATTGAAAATACCCATTGACGGGCCCACCCCAAACCTACAGAATTAGAATCTCCATGGGCGGGGCTAGGGAATCTGTATTTTAACAAGCTTGCCAGAAAATTCTGATTCAAGTAGGCCTTGTCTAGATTTGGCAGCTATTCATCCTTGTCACTCCCTGCTCTACAACCATCTGTGGCTCCCCACTGCTTACAGAATGAAGTGCAGCCTCCTTCCACCTGGTGTTTAAGGCCCTTACAATAGCTTCATCTGCTCCTATTGCACTGTACCATCCAAGTCACTGCTTCCTGATTTCACCAAACTCCTCCAGCCTTGGGGACTTTGCTCAGGGTAAGCCCTTCATCTAACAGGGCTTCTGCAAGACAGGCTGGAGTCAGACCTGAGTTCAAATCTAGACTTCCACTTACAAGCCTGGGACCTCAGGCAAGTCATTTTATCTCCCTGAGCCTCGATTTTCTTCATTCATAAAACGGGAAGAAAGATACTTGCCTGGCAGGACATTGCACAGATTCCATTAGGTAATTAATAACGTGAAGCACCAGGAACATAGGAGGCTCCAGTATATGGCAGAGATCAAGGCTATGACTCATCCCATCTTTGCCTTCCACAATCATTCCCTCCGGATAAAAGCTGGAAGGAAGGTAGAAATTTGATGTGTATGGATATATGGAGGTAGTGGCATTGTGTGTCTATTTTTTCCTTTCATTCTGGTTTCCAGTAGTACTTGTAGTGTAGTAAATGATAGTTTGCTAAAAGTGAATCCTTTCCAGTTCTTCAAGGCCCAGGATAGTTGTTCCCTCTCCTAGAAACCTGATTCTGGGGCAGAATTCCCTTCTCCTGCCTCCATGTTTGTGGTACACTTGACTTGTGCCTGGGTCATGGCAGGTGGCGCCCAGGTTCCTTGAAAAGCTGAGAACCCCCCTCCCCACCACTGAGGACACAGAAGTGACCTTCCATGCATCATCTGTGTGACCCCAGCACCCAGCACCTGGTCAGCTATAGCTCAGGTGTCCAGGAAACACTGGTTAATTGAATGAAGGGCCTTTTGAAGATGTTCTGACCCCCACCCCATTCCCCACAGACACTGATTTGATATAGTAGAGTCTTCTGGTTTGGAGTAGTTCCAGGGCTTGTTTATTAAGGTACGATCTGCCCAGAGGTTGGCAGTTCTTCCAAGTCTCTCAGGGGCTCACTTCCTCTCTCTCCCTGCATCCCTTTCTTTAACCCCCATATCCACAGCTACAATGGATGTCTGGCAAATGGGGACAAGGGCCGCCGGCGAAGCCGCCTGGCACTGAGTCGCCGGCCACATGCCAACGGAGTGAAGCCGGACGTCATGCACCACATCTCCACACCACTTGTCTCCAAGGCAAGCAGCTTGTCCCAGCAGACCTGGCGCTCGTCCTGCCCTCCCTGCTCATGTCCCAGCTTTCAACCTCCCCAGTTCACCCTGCCCACAGCACTGGAGCAGGGGAGCCCTCTGTGTCTTCACCCACTGCCTTGGGCACCAGAAATGGTATTGATGGGAGATCCCTTGCAGTGTACATGGTGCTACAGTTTGTAAAGTGTTTCCTTGACTACCAGACCACGTCCATTGGGTGGAAACAATGAGGATCATTTAGGTAGCCAAGGCTCAGAGAGGGATGTGGTAGTCACACAGCAATGGCAAAGGAAAAGCCTTTGGCTTTAGAGAGTTAGGTTAGAATTTGGGCTCTGCTGTTTCCAGCTGTGTGACTTTAGGCCAGTTTCTTCTCTATGGGCTGTGGTTCCCTCAACTGTAACATGGGAATGATAACTATGCCTCCTTGGGGTGGATGTAGGGATCAAAGAAGATAACCTGTGTAAAGCACTGCCCCTTTCCTGGAAGTGACCACTGGGCCTTGGGCTCTAGCTTCTGGCTCAGAGGCTCACATTTCAGGCCACATATCTGGGAATTGACTTCTCCTTTCTCCTCCCCAGGCCCTGAGTAACCGTGGCCAGCACAGTATCTCATACACACTGTCTCGGAGCCACTCAGTCATAGTTGAATACACTCACGACAGCGACACAGACATGTTCCAGGTATGCTCAGGCCCCTCCACAAGTCTCCTGGTCCCTGGGCCACCAGGCCTTGACACTCAGCTCTGTAGGCATTGCAGGGTGAGCCTGAAGGGCCAACGACCATGTGGAAGGGGCTTGGGGGGCACTCGGTTCAGTTGACTACTCCTCAGGTGAGGAAGCAGGATGTCCCAGCAAGGACTGTTGACCTGAAGTCACACAGCAAGTCAGCGGCTGTATCAAGATTCAAAACCCAGGGCCAGACCAGGTTGCAGGAGGCCACAGAGCTTAGGGGTTCAGAGTGCACTGTGAGAGTCATACTGCCTCCATCCCTTACTAGCTGGGTGACTTTGGACAAGAGTAACTTAACCTCTCTGGCTCTCAGTTTCCTCCTCTGTGGGACCCACAATAGTATCCACCACATGGAATTGTTGGGAAGATGAACTGAGATATTGTACATAAAATGCTTAGCATGGTATATATAAATATTTGCAAAAATTCATTCTTTGCTGCTAGTATTTGAGCACTCCCAGATCATGGGTTTCACCTTTTCACTGTTCTGTCAGCAAATGAACTAGTTTTTATTGAGTGAGCTGTAGGGGAGACAGAGAAGGAGCGCAGACCCTGGTGTTTGGGCTTGGAGACTCCAGCTGGGACTCCTGAGGAGCTGGGGAGTTGGGATAGTGCTGCGCCCCCCTCACTGTTTGGTGACCCTGCATGCAGAGGAGTTTTCCTGGGGTGGGAAGCCCATGGCATTGACCTGTGCACACAGCATCCTGTGCTTGTGCTCCCCTTCCTCACAGATTGGTCGCTCCACGGAGAACATGATTGACTTTGTGGTAACAGACACGTCCCCTGGAGGAGGGGCTGCCGAGGGCCCCTCTGCCCAGAGCACCATCTCCCGCTATGCCTGCCGCATACTCTGTGACCGACGGCCACCCTATACTGCCCGCATCTATGCCGCTGGCTTTGATGCCTCCAGCAACATCTTCCTTGGAGTGAGTGAGCCCCCCACGCAGGGACCAGCACTTCATCTGAGAGTGAGCCGAAGGGTAGGGTGAGGGGGCCATTGTCCTGGAGAGATGGACCAGTCTGTAGTAATCATAACCCTGACCTGTGCAGGGATTAGCAACCCCATTTAACAAATGAGCAGAGAGGTCAGGTGATGCCCAAGGTCATGCAGTGCCAATTCCACAGTTCCAGTTCTCTCTGGGCCACCTCTGACCTTGAGGGTAGAGGGGCAGCATCCCTGGCTTGCAGCCTGCTCAGGGCTATCTGGGGATGTGATCTGATCCCACATGTGGTCCCAGGAGCGGGCGGCCAAATGGCGGACCCCCGACGGCCTGATGGACGGCTTAACCACCAATGGGGTCCTGGTGATGCACCCAGCAGGCGGCTTCTCTGAGGACTCGGCCCCAGGTGTCTGGCGAGAGATCTCAGTCTGTGGGAATGTGTATACTCTGAGGGACAGCCGCTCAGCACAGCAGCGGGGGAAGCTGGTAGGTGGCCTGCTCCACCCCCCACCCACCCCTCATCCTTCCTGGGCCCGCCAATCTGCCTTTCCCCCTGCCCAAGCCAGGAGGTGATCCCCAGGCCTCTTGCCCAAGGGAGCCCCAACAGGCTCCATCTTGGGGCATGTGCCACTTACCCTAAATGAGCACCAGACCAGCATCCCCAAGCATAGCCTGTAGGCTGGTGGTCCACAGGGTAATGGCAAGTACAGCACACAAACCCTTTGTGCAGTACCAAGTGGCTTTAAGGATGCAGCAGCTTAAAAAATCACACCCTCTTATGAGGGTGACACTTGGCCTAGGTGTGAGCAGTTATAGCCTCAAGTGTTGGCAGTTTGTGATGTGTCTGTCACGTTCAGACAGGTTTAGCTTATTATGCTCTCCCACTGGGAAAGGGTGTAGTTCCGACAGGTGAGTGTGCCACATGATATGGATCAGAGAACTAATGTTAGGAGCTAGGAGAGATCCTAGAGGGAGAGAGGGGCTTGTTCAGGGTCATGTGGCCAAACTCCTCAAATGGGCCCCCACAGAGCTCTTCCTGAGGATGAGTGGGGACAGGAGATGAGATGCAAGACCTCAGGGAAAAACATGGCTTATCTTTCTAGAGCATCAATTCTACTCAGATATTTGGGGAAACATTATTTTAAAAAATTATGCACATGAATGTTTCACTAGCATGCACATGTTGAGCACCTTCTGTCTTCCAGGCACTGGTCCAAGTGTTTACACTGATCGATTCATGAGAACCAGTTGAAATATTGGGAAGTGGAATCCATCTTGAGGAATTAAGGACATTGAGGCACAGGGAGGTTAAGCTACTCTACCAGGGGCACAGAGTCAGTAATGAGAGAGGCCAGGATCCACACCCAGGCAGTCTAGCTCTCGAGTCCTTGCTTTTAACCCAAGGACAGCTGCTTTGGGCTGAGTCCTCAGTGTTTCAGATAGAAGGGTTCCTACCTCTGCTATTAGGGGAGAGCCTGGGAAAATGTTTTAGAAAAACCTCATATTGGTCTAGACCTTCTGATCTGACAGATGAAGTGACCAAGGCCCACATCCCTCTGAGAGGGAGGGGCTGGTGTGGGCCTGGGAGCACCTGCCCGCTCTCCCACCTGGCTTGTCAGCTCTCTCTCTCCTCTGCTCTAGCCCTCCCCACTCCTCTACCCCAGCCCACCCCACTGAACCAGAGTGCCATCTCCAAGGAGGTTCAGTGGGTTGGATGGGTAGCCTGGCTGGGGTGATAGCTGCCCAATGGCAGGGTGTTCAGGGGCTTCTTGGCAGTAAGGCCCTTCTGCTGCCCCTGGCAGGTGGAAAACGAGTCCAACATGCTTCAGGACGGCTCCCTCATCGACCTGTGTGGGGCCACGCTGCTATGGCGCACACCAGCAGGGCTGCTGCGGGCACCCACGCTGAAGCAGCTAGAAGCCCAGAGGCAGGAGGCAAATGCGGCACGGCCCCAGTGTCCTGTGGGCCTCAGCACCCTGGCCTTCCCCAGTCCGGCGCGTGGCCGCACAGCACCTGACAAGCAGCAGCCTTGGGTCTACGTCCGTTGCGGCCACGTTCATGGCTACCACGGCTGGGGCTGCCGGCGAGAGCGTGGACCCCAGGAGCGAGAGTGTCCTCTTTGTCGCCTTGTGGGGCCTTATGTGCCCCTGTGGCTTGGCCAAGAGGCTGGCCTCTGCCTGGACCCTGGGCCTCCCAGCCATGCCTTTGCACCTTGTGGCCATGTCTGCTCTGAGAAAACTGCCCGCTACTGGGCCCAGACACCACTGCCCCATGGCACACACGCTTTCCATGCTGCCTGCCCCTTTTGTGGGGCCTGGCTCACTGGTGAGCATGGCTGTGTCCGCCTCATTTTCCAGGGACCGCTGGACTAGGCTTCCTGGGGCCCCCTGCTGCTGTGCCCACCTGCCCACCCAGGTCCCCCACCTCCTGCAGTCCAGAGGGAGCTCTGCATGTGGGACTCTACCTGCTGGCATGTAGCCACACCACATGGACACGTTGGATGGGCTGTGCCCCTCCCCTCTTTAACCTGGCCCCCAAGGGGGCCCCCACAACCCCTATCCCAGTCAGAATAATGGGGCCCTCAGCACCAGCTCTGTCCTGGGCTTATAGAGGGAAACCCACTCCCATGCCCCACCCTTCCTGGGGCACCCCTCATCATGCCGCCTCACTGTGCCCCTGGGGGAGTGAAGTGGCCATGGGCTTCTGACCTCCAGCTTAGGTTGGCTGTGCCTGAGCCTGCCGACCCAGTTGAAGATACTCTGCTGTGCCCTGGGTTCCTCTATAAACCTTGCTGCTCAGCTGCCCTCAAATCCCATGTGTTCCCGCATGTGTACAATGCCTCCAGCCCCTGAGTGAGTGACAGGTGTGCGGCAGGCTGGGACTGGCATCTGATACCCATTGTGGACTGTGGGTATCATGGACTCCATGCCAAGTGGGCTCTGGGGACAGAGACAGGCAGACCTGGTTCTCTGCCTGGTGGAATTCACAGTCTGGTAGACAACAGACCAAATTACCTAATGACAGCATGGCTTCCTGTGTGCCAGGATCAGAGAATTATTGGGCTGTGGAGCTGGTCACACTGGCAGGTGGCAAAGTAAGCGAAGCATCACTGAGGAGGTGGCATAGGAGCTGAGCTGCTGTGGCTGTGTCACAATCCCCCACAGGAAGGGGCAGGTGTTCTAGGTAGAAGGGAGGCTGAGCACAAGCTCAGGTGGCAGTCAGCAGGGGACTGAGTGAGGGGTTCAGAGTGGCTAGAGCAGGGGTTGCAGGGGCAGAAAGGAGGTTGGGGCTGTGCTAACGGAAAATGCTGGATGGAGGATTTAGAATTTCATTTGTGGGCAGTCAAGAGTAAAGGGAGGAGAGAAGATGAGCAGTTCCAGAGTGTTGGCTGTGACACAAGGGCTACTATTATCTAATGCCCACCATGTGCCCCACATTGTGCTAATGATGATAACTGTGTTCATTGAGCACTCACCAGGCACCAGGCTCTGCTTCTCTGAGGTTTTGTTATTTAATGCTCACAGTACCCCAGGGAGGGAGTTGTTACTATTTCTGTTTACAGAGAGGTTAAGGCACATGCTCCAAGTCACACAGCTAGAAAGTAGGCAAGTCAGGACTCAGATCCACAGCTGCCTGCCTGGCTGTGAGCCTGCTCTCATCTTTATCCATTGTGCTGCTCTCCTTGAACAGAAGTGGGAGGAGTTGGGAGGACATCCCAGGTAAGGGGAACAACATGTGCAAAGGTATGGCAGGGAAAAGGCTCGATGACCAATGAGGCAGGTATAGAGGGGGCAAGGGTGGGGATGTTGGACTGGGACTAGTGGGCCTTAATTGCCATGGAAGCCAAGTCTGAACTTGGCTAATTCATCTTGGCCAAGCATCAGTTCTCCCGGGAAGCCAGGGCAAGCTTCAGGGTGCTGCTGGGGTTGTTCCCAGACCATTCCTGGGGGGAATGAGCTAGAAAGATAGGTAGACAGAGATTCTGGAAATACAAAAATCAAAGGAAGGGGCTCTGAGTACAAGCTTGATGTAGAGTACATCCCCAGTGGAAGACATCTACCTTAGAAGTTCAGGTTCCAAGGGAGGGACCTGCCCCCAGCCACACAGCTGGTTGGGGCCACAGAGACCAGACCTGGGGTTGCTGAGAGGATAGAGGGCACCTGAGGTAGGGGGCTGTGATCATATTCTTGCTTCTAAGAACATCACACTGCCACAATGCGGGAGACAGATGGGGATGTTGGGTGGATGTGGGAGTTCTGTATGCATACATGCACAAAACCAGTGGGAACCCAACTCTTATGGTTTTTCTCTCTTCTGACTCTGTTGGGAACCAGGTAGGGGAACATTCCAATCCCATTTTTAGGAGAGAACCTCAGACGACTTTGGCAGGAGAGACAAAAGGCACAGGCACCATCCAGGGAGAACTCAGAGGTGGTGGTGGAGGGGGTCAGACACCCCTGATCTTGGCCCAGGTCAGCCCCTTGCCAGCTCATGGACCCTCAGTCTCAGCTGTTAAATGGTTTAACAATCCCTGTCACCAGGTGGTTGTGAAACAAGGGGGCACACGTAACTCAGTAGGCATTTCACTCCCTTAACCTACTCCATTTCATTCCAGTGGGTAAGAGTGAAGGTTGGGGACGGTCATGACTCCAGTGAGCAGTGAGTGAACTGCTCTGTATGATTGTGTGTGTGCTGGGGCAGGTGGAGGAGACAGTGTGGTGGAAGGTCTGAGTAAGTCCAGTAAGGAAGGGTAAAATAATATCCTATCTCAGGGTTTTTGCAAGAGTGAAATGAGATCCTCCATGTCAGGCTGCTAGCCCAGGACCTTGTAATAGCCAAAGTGCTTGTATTAGCTGTGATCGTAAACATGCAGCTTGGGTGTCCCAGGAAGTGACTGGGATCTGTCCTTGGCCTGAACTGCCCACAGGTGGCCGGACAGCACGACCTCTTTTACTGGTGTCCATTTCAACTTCACTCAAGTCAAAGAAGACTATAAACTTTTTAAAGACAATGAAAATTGAAACACTGGGAAGAAGAGGGGTAACTTTCCTGACAGACCAATTTATTGAGCTCCTCCTTGTAATGGTAATCATCAAAGCTAACAGTAGCAACGTTGTGTCAAGCAGGGCCTTGGGCACCTTTGTAAGTGAGAAACTGGCACCCACAGTGGGCAGATGCTGTCCTGGGTCTAGGCACAGGTCGGCAAAAAGCATGGCAAGGAAGTGTGTGGATTTTAGGTATCCCCTCTCTGCACAACCCTAAAGGGGAGCACTGCCCAGTCAACGCTTAAGCCTACAATATTGCTCCTAGTTGAGACAGTGGTGAGCCCAGTTCCCCTGCTGAGGAAGCCCAGACTCCAGTAAAGTGACCCATCCAAGGCCACAGTCAGCAGTGTGGCTCTGCCAACACTCTTACCTAGCCAGACACCAGGCACTTTCCACACGCTATGCCCCATCCAGGTGGGTCCTCTTGTGAAACCATCCACAAGACATGCAAGAGGACCTCCAGCCCCGGCTCCACCCTGGGCACTCTTGGGGTCTCAGGTGGCTTTCTCATTTATCAGGTGCCCAGCAAGCACCAAGAAACTGCCAGGCCCCTCACCCCTTTGTGCTGAGGAAACTGAGGCTCGAGGATGTTTAGCGGCCGCCTCCCAGGCTTGCAGCGAGTCGGTGGCGGTGCAGTGAAGCACTCGGAGGCGTTTCTCCGTGCCGGCTCACGGGTGAAGCCACCTCATGCTGGGCCAGCCCGGTAGCCTGGAGCGTTGCAGTCTCCGAGGAGTCTCCACTTGCAGGCCCTCGAATCCCGCCACATTACTCCGACTCTGCAGGTTCCCACCTGAAAACTGAGGTCGGGGGACTCCAAAAGACCCAAAGGACAGCAGGTCGAGGCTGTGGGGAAGTCGCTGGTGCTCCGTCCAGGACACCACGCCACCCCGCCTGGACTCGGGGAGCCTTGTCAGCCCGTCCACAGAGACTAGGCCGCAGCCAGACTAGCCACTCCGGTTCCTGGCCCAGGAGCGAGCGCGGCTGGAGCACAAAAGGCCAAGGCCGCAAGGGACATTCTGCGCGGGAGCCCGTTGCGCCTGGGGGTGGGGAGCCGGCGAGAAGGTGGAGCTTGCTTCGGTGCGCCTATTGGCTGGAGCCCATGCCCATCCAGGTTCCGACGCCTGACAATTGGCCAGTGGGGGCGGAGTTCACAGAGCCCCAATGAATGGGGGAGCCGGAAGCAGGAAGTGAGTTTGCGATCGGAGCAGCTGCTGCAGGTGAGGCGTGGTGCCCGGGTTTTGGGGTCACAGTGTGTCATCCTCAGGGGACAGGGCGAGTCTGGACCAAGCGCAAGATCATTCCCTTTGTGTCCCCCATCCAGTACTCCTTCCAATTTCATCGCGGTCCCAAGGCAAAAGAATGCTCCGGGCAGCAAAGGGTTAACACACCTTTCAGAACCCCGGGGTTTCTGTGCTATTGGGGCGGAGCTTCGGGAGCGTCCGGGGAAGCTGGAAACTCATTCCCAGAAAGGGCAGTGTGGAGAATGTACTGGGTGGGGAGACCCCTGGTCCCGACGGGGCTGTGACACTTAGGTAAGTTGCTTAGCCTCTCTAAGCCTCAGTCTTCGTATCTGAAAAGTGAATTTTCTTAAAGCGCTGAACTGTGGCTCTGTAGCTTCTCGGGTCCAGCACAGGGAGAGGGTAGGAGGGTGGATGGTCAAAGCAAAGTCAGAGGGATGAGAATGGGACAGATTGCACATCCATCTGGTGAGGCTGGGGCAACTATTATCCCCATTTTAAAGAGGTGGAAGCTGAGGCACAGAAAAGTGAAACCATTGACTTGATTTTGAGTCTGAGTCAGTCTGAGGCTGAGCCAGGATTGGAACCTAGCCCTTTCATTTGGTAAACTGGGATTCTGTCCTTGTGAACACTGTGGTGGGCAGAACTGAAGGACCTGCAGGAGAATTCTGGAGAGGAGGCCGAGTGGTCAGAGAAGGAGGATGAGAGATGGAGAGGGGCCTGACTTTGGAGTCCAGAGATACAGGTCTCTGCTTCTGACTCCTCTCTTGTGTTGTAGGCAAAGCTCCTGGCCTCTCTGTGCCTCCCCTATCTGTAATACTAGGTGCATTTGATCTTTAAGGCTGAGGGGCCACAGGCCAAATATGGCTCACTAATGTTTTTTGGAATCTCCTTGGCTGAGTCACCTAACCTTGTCTGAGCCTCAGTTAGCATATCTTGTGAATGGGTACAAAGGTGTTCCCTTCTTCATGGTCTTTTGGGAGGATTAAACGAGACCATGGGAGTGCAGAGCCAGGTGTGCAGTTGGCATGTAGTAAATGATGGCTGTGATGATGGTTCTCAGCAGGGCCCATGGCGGACACCCAGTACATCCTGCCCAATGACATCGGTGTGTCTAGCCTGGACTGCCGCGAGGCCTTCCGTCTGCTGTCACCCACAGAGCGCCTCTATGCCCATCATCTGTCACGGGCTGCCTGGTACGGAGGCTTGGCTGTGCTGCTGCAGACCTCCCCTGAGGCCCCCTACATCTATGCCCTGCTCAGCCGCCTCTTCCGTGCGCAGGACCCCAACCAGCTGCGCCAGCATGCCCTGGCTGAGGGCCTTACGGAGGAGGAGTATCAGGTCAGTTCTCTTAGGCTCTCCCATTCCTGAGTGGCTTCTGGGTATGAGGGGCTGCAAGCAGGGGTACAATGGTCTTTCTCTCTCTTTGAATTAGATCAGAGGTTACAAATACAGGAACCTTCTCTCCTGAGACCTCAGTCTTCCTGTCTGTAAAGTAGGCATGAGGATAGTCTGTGCCTCTTAGAGTTGTAGTGGCCTGACTCCACTGGTGGCTGCTATGAGTAAAGGGATCATCTGTGCAGATTCAGAGACAGTGGAGGGATGAGTCCAGGGTAGGGATCAGGGAGTCTTAGTTCTGGAGCAGATCTTCCTCTACCATGTTGTGTGTCCCTGGGCAGAATGTTCTGCCTGTCCCTTGGTTTTTGTTTGTTTGTGGGTTTGTTGGCCAAGTAATACCTAAGTGCATTCTTAGTGCATTGCAACAATGCAGAAAGACATAAGACAAAACACGAAGATCACCTATTCTCAGTGTCCTCCTGAGAGGTAACCACTGAGGATGTTTCTTTTAATCCTCTGTGTGTTGCATATGTACATGTACGTGTACACGTATATCAGTTCCTCATTTTCTCTTTTATATAAATGATATCATGCTCTCCATGTTCTTTTGAGTCCTGCCCTTTTCACTGAACCCGTGTCTTGGAGAATTTCCATGGGGTACCTATAATCCACCTCATTGTTTTTTATTGGCTGTAAAGCCGTCCACTGCAGTGCACACTATAATCAATTTAATCCTTTCCTTATTGCTGGACATTTAGATCGTTCCTGATTCTTCTTAGAAACAGCATCACCATGAGTGTACTTGTGCAAATGTGAGAGTAGGATCTATTTCTAGAAGTAGAACTGCTGGGTCAAAGGCTCTGTACATTTACAAGTGGTTGATGCTCTTAAGTCATCTTCTAAAAAAGTTTCACCAAGAATGTATGAGAATATGTAAAATAAAGGGATTGGATTGCTTATCTCTGAGCTGAGGTCCAGGCTGTTTCTTTTACCTTTTTTGAACTTTTGGTATTCACTTCCTACCTTTAGGCTTTGATTTACTCGTTAAAAAAGTTAATATCTGGGAAGTGCTTATAAATGGAAAAGTGCTACCCCAGTGTTAAACTATTTTCAGTGGGTTTCTTTTGTTTGCAAGCAGCAGAAACCCATCTCTAGTTGTCTTAAATGAAAGAGCATATCATGACTTCCAGTTTTTGGTCCATAAAAGGAGATTAGAAGTTGCCATTCTGTCCCCTGCAACAAGTAACAAGCTGAACGAACTGAAAAATCAACAATTCTTCTTAGATCCTTAGGAGAAGTGAGGTCACAGGGCACACAGCTGCCCCCAGACCTGGGGAGACAGACAGGCAGACACAGAGAATGACAACTTAATAGAGCAAAAACTCATGAGCGAAACCTCCACTGGAACCATCCTGGGATAGGAAAACCTAAACTGTAATTGATGAATTGCTGGAGGCTCAATGTGGACAACTGTTGAGAGTTAAAAACTCTAGGGGGACTTGGTCATTGGGGGAGTGAGAGGGTTTCTACCCTTTTGGGAATTTTACCTCTGGGAGCTTGACTTGGTTCTCACAATGAATTTCAGAGAAGAAGCCCCTTGTGCTTCCAGCAGGGGGAGGGGAAAAGGAACCAATTTTGAAAGCTATGAGAACATTCTGTTTTTAACATGGTCTGCCCTCAGGAAAAACTATTTAACCAGAACCTAACCTGCTGGGATTTTATCAGAGCCTAACTGACCTGGGGGAAGGGAAATACCCAACTCATCCCACTCTAACCATCTTGTCCCACCTATGTGGGGTGGGGGGAGCACAAGACTGAGAAACACGTGTGAAATTTACAGTCCAGAGGCACAGGCACACAAAGGACTGAGACCTAATTATAGACTATAGAACACTTCCTTTCCCTTACACTTTACCCACCACATTATTAAAGGCCTGTTTACATCAGTTCCTTTTACTCTCAGTACATTATGTCTGACTGTCAAGAAAAAAACTACAAAACATACGAAAAGGCAAAAAGCAACAGTTTGAAGAGACAGAGCAAGCATCAGGACCAAACTCAGATATGGCAGGGATGTTGGATTTAGCAGACCAAGAATTAAGACAACTATGATTAATATGCTGAGGGCTCCAATGGATAAAGTAGGCAACATGCAAGAACAGATGGGCCATGTAAGCAGAAAGATGGAAATTCTAAGAACCAAAAATGCTAGAGGTCAAGAAAACAGTGACAAAAATGAAGAGTGTCTTTGATGGGCTTATTAATAGACCAGACACAGTGGAGGAAAGAATCTCTGAGCTTCAGGATATCTCAATAGAAACCTCCAGAACTGAAAAGCAAAGAGAAAAAGACTGAAAAAAAGAAAAAACAGAACAGAGTATTCAAGAAATGTGG
>JAVSCE010001330.1:0-419762 GCA_032199065.1 Smutsia gigantea | reverse complement strand
GAGAGATTCAGGACACAGAATGAGGTCTTGTTCCAAATTCAGAGTTTCTTCATGTATGCCACTTTCTAGGGGCTTCCTAAATGTCTGTTTGCACTCTCTCTTTTCCCCACAAAATACTTACCTTAACTCCAATTTCTTCAGTATTTTACTCTCTTCTTTTATTTAAATTGGTGGTTCATTAGGTTTAAAATGTTCCAGGAATATTTCCAGCCTTATCACCTACACTTGAAACATCATCTATACCCCAACAGAACCTTCAAGATACAGAAGAAAGAACATCTTTTAGAACAATGGCCCTAGTTTGGGGGTGTAGGGGAAGGGACTGTCTTGAGATTCCCAATATTTTTCTATATTGGTCAGTCGCTTTTTTGTCTATTTCTTAAGCCTTCCATAAGTAGAAGAGAAAAGAGGTGAGAGAATGAGAGAGATTGG
The DNA here is from genome assembly GCA_032199065.1 of Smutsia gigantea. Lineage (NCBI taxonomy): Eukaryota > Metazoa > Chordata > Mammalia > Pholidota > Manidae > Smutsia > Smutsia gigantea. The sequence continues at coordinate 419,330 of JAVSCE010001330.1, read as the reverse complement.
GAGAGGGGTTGTGGATAAGTGAAGGTTCCTATGGCCAGGATTCTCACCTGGCCCTGGTCGGCTAGCTCACTACACGTGTGGGCAATACATTGCCATTGACTCTATATAAAGAGCTCCACCCAGTGCTCTGGGTGACACGGTGGCACGGCTGCAAGGCTGCAGGAGAGCAGAGATGAGATTGGAGTGGCAGCACTGACAACGGCTGCAGGGGTAGAGAATCCCAGAAGGAGAGACCAGCTTGCTGCATGCAGACTCTCTCTGAGCAGGTGGGATTCTAGTGATTGACCTGCCACCATGGAAATCAAGTTGGGTATAACCCTTTACCCCAAGAATGTTCTACTGCCATTTCTTTGGTCACATTGAATTGATAGTGAACTTTCCTGTGGCTGAAACCCATTGGCAAGACGGGTGGAGAAGACAGAACTCACTCATGCCATTGAACTGGACTCCCAGAGGTCTTAACCCCCTAAGCCCTCCAAAGCCCTTTCCCACTCATACACATCCAGCAGTCCAGCGTTTGGTAGGCTGCACATTGAGGTGACCTGACAACAATGTGAATTAAATGGCAGGAGTTCAAACCTAGTAAAATGATGTTAGTTCAGTGGACATTGATAAGCTGCTTGGTACCTAGTACTCAGAACTATAACAGCAAATGTTTAGATTAAATGCCCAGGCTCAAAAGAAGCTACAGAAAATGGAAGAATTCCAAAGATCTTTGGATTTGCTGAAAAGGCACAGCAGCCCTACTCAAAGAAACCATCCTCTAAATTCTTTGCTACAGATGAGTGACAAGACAGGGGCTTCTGCCAGGGGCTGGGCCAACGAGCTGCTCCTTTCACCGAGGCAGTCCTGCTGCATAGAACATGTCAGCTGAACCACAGTGTGTAATGACTTGATGCTGGCATAAGCTTCTTAACTTGTCTCAAATGGGTAACAAGCTCACTGACCAGCATTTGTCTCTAAATGCACTCTGAGCAGCCACAGCCTTAAAAAGTGGTTTCCAATGCTGGCTGCATATTAGGAGCACCTAGGAGGCTTTACGATATACTAACGCACAAGCAACTTACCCAAAGATTCTGTTTCAGGGAGTTTGGGCTGACATCCAGTTTGTTTAAGCATCTCCCCAGGTGATTCCAGTGTGCAGTCGGGATCAAGAACTGCTGGCTTTAATTGAAGCAGGACTGGAAGACATGTGAATGCCTAATGCTGACCTTTGGCAAAGTACTGAGAGCTAAGTGTAGCTGACATAGGTAGAGGAGCTTATCTTTCAAGAAACTTCTTGCTTCTTGCATCTTTTATTAGCCATTCGGGGAAGAAAATGGAACTGAACAGAGTTACTAAGGGAAAGACTACAGGCAAGAGGGAAAGGAACACCTACAGGCTGTTTAGAGCCTTAGGACTGAAGAAATCTGAATTTACCAAGAGGATTGGTGGATGGGATTCTACCCGGTTGCCCAGGCAGAATGACACAGAGAAGGCAGTTGAAAGACAAAGAAACGTTTTAATGGCCTAATTCTCCCGCCCTCCCCCCATCCCACCCCTCCTCTATAGTAGTTTTCTGGAGAGGATGAAACTATCCTTGACATCAAAAGAGGGAAAAGTGAGGATTTTGGAAGTGAGGACTATAAATACAGCAGTATGAGGAACAGGGGACTCTGTCATTTATTTAAAATACCAAAGTTCAAAATTGAGCCTAGAGAACAGGTAGCTCAGAGTTAATGAATGAATGGAGCAGGCCTCTAATTATTCAGGCCAACCGTCTCTCTAGCAATACAGGCTCGCAGGGCATGAACCATTATTCAACTCACCCACTAAATGAGGATGGAAATCAAAGATAAACCTTATAAACACTTGTGGTGCAACTAGAGCCTCTGCTTAACACTGATAGCCTCTCGGACGCTGCTTTCCAGAGAACTGCATTTTGGAGGCCAAACTGATTTTTGCAACACTGTGTTGTTGCCCACAGTCCCTGCCAGACTTGCTTCACAGCAAACATCCCAGAAGGAAGTGCAGAGCATTCTTGTCTCTTGCATACTCATCACAGCACAGCATACATAATGAGAAATGTATAGGCTTTAGACGCTGGCCCTTTAGCTTGCTAACAGGACCTTGGGTAAATTAATTCATTTCTTTGAACCTGGTATTCCTTGTATATGAAGCGGAAAACAATCCCTATCTCTTTAGGATTGCTCTAAAGATAAAATGTGAGCTAACGTCGGCCGTCGAGCAAGCTGGATTTAGCAGGGTATAAGAAGGAAGCAACTTCAGTTTTTTGTCAACATTACTTTTCACATCTGGTCTGCTGAAGCTCCCTTTCGCACTCCTCAATAATGGCTCCGGCAAATTTTATAACTATTCTTGCCACTGCCTGGCGTTAAAAAACAGTCTCATTTTAAGAAGTCTAGTTTAGTCTTCCATCAAAGCATCAATTTCTCATGCAATTGGAAGCATGGGCCGTCCTCGGAATCAGGCCTGACGTTAGAGACCTGTTCCCTCCCCCAGCCCTCTGTGGCTTCTGAATTCTTCAGGACTGTGATGAGGAGAAGGAAGAGGGGAAGAGGTTTTCCTTAGTTTTCTAGCTTTGGGGATTTCTGTGTGACGAACACTCAAGCCCTGGTATTGTCTCTTGTGGGGTGAGTTGTAGATTATTTGGGGGACCAAAGGAAGCGCAGGAGAACAAGGAAATGAATGACGTGTCTGGATGTAAACAAAGCATGAAATGTCAGGTTTCTGCCGACTTAGGAAGATACTTTGCCTGATCCTAACAGATTTTTCTTATGAAAAATTCTAGATATACAAATGTACACTGGCTTTCTCTTTATTTGACAGCTGCCTTTGCCATACATGTATACTGGTTTCTTTTTCTCTTTTGTTATTGCGATAAAAAATATATAAAATAAAATTTACCATTTTTACCAATTTTAAAGGTGTGCAGTTCAGTGACATTACATACATTCACACTGTTGTACACCCATCATCACCATCCATTTCCAGAACTTTTTTCATCTTCCCAAACTGAAATTCCATTCCTCTGAACACTAACCCCTCATTCTGTCCTTTCCCTGTGCCCCTAGTAAGCACCATTCTACTTTCTGTCTATGAATCTGACTGCTCTGGGAACCTACCGGAAATGCAATCTGACAGTATTTGTCCTTTTGTGTCTGGCTTATTTCACTTAGTGTAATGGCTTCAAGGTTCATTCATGTAACAAGTATCAGAATTTCCTTCCTTTTCAAAGCTGGTTAATATTCCATTTGTATATATGCCACGTTTTGTTGATGCACTCACGTATTGTTGAACATTTGGGTCTTTTCCAGCTTCCCTGTCTCTTAAATGCCATTTTGGACAAAATTCCATGCCAAAAGCAGTCCTCAGTTGCTGGAGGCCCTTTGCCAGTGGACGATTGCTCTTTCTCTGGCCCAGCTCTTTCTCCATTCTTCTACACAGTGGACAAGCATTGGGCAGCGGTTTGACCTGTATTCTATGGGAATTGCTTGCCCTCAGGGAAGGCCCCTGGTAGCCCATGCTTCTTCTGAGCATACCTGCTCCCTGACTCCCTCTCCCAGGACCAGTCAACACTTGTCTGACTTTGGCCCCTCCAAGCTGAAACCTGGAGACACTGGCATTGTGAGCCGGCTTCTGTGTAGTGGGAAGGTCCCCAAACATCTGCCGTAGTACTGCCCACCCTGAGGTCTGGTGGCCCTGGAGTGGCAATTCTTCAGGCTGTCTTTGGACCCCCACCACCCCCCGCCAATAATTTCCATGCTTTTCTTGAGTTAGTCCAGCCCAAAGAGGTAAAGAGGTTTTTTCACTTGCAACCGAGTCACTTGACTAATGTCTCCTGTATTCCCTTTCTGCACTGTGATTTTCTTCTGATTTAACCTGCACTGGCAAAGGCTATTTTAGCCAGCATTCCTTAAGGCTAAAGGTATTGTAAACTCCAAGCTAGACTTGTTAAATTCAGCTGACTGCTGTTCTCCACCCTGGATCCCATCTAAGCTGGGTAATTTAAGCTGACTCTTTGGCCTCCAAAGCCGGGAGACATAGTACATACACTCAGGCATTTATAGTGAAAAATACTCATGGTTCTCAGATGGTGGTATATAAAACCCTGAAGTAAAATGTCCACAGACTAGGTGCACAATCAGCTTTCAAAAACCATTTTTTTCTCTCTTTTTCAGCAAGTTATTCCCTGAAGCTCATATTTTACCTAGAAAAGCAGAACATGTGCAACATAATTCATACCGTAATGACTGGACACATTCCACCCTAAAAGGTGCCTGGAGACTTCATTCTCTTTTCTGTTGTTTGGATTTCATGCTTCAGCTGCTTCTTTAATTTCAACTTTCCTCAGTTTATGTGGGATTCACCTTACCCCTCCAGTTCTTCCTTAATGGTTTAATAGTGTAAGGTTTTTGTTCTTTCTTTATTTAATTTTTTTAATCCTTAGGATTTATTTTTGTAGTCAATCCCAATGGAAATTTAGACATCTCCCTGTCATAAAATAATCAATCACAGGAAGTAATTAAATTAGTGAGTGATTGAGTTCTCCCAATAGCAAGGTTAGAAAAGAATTCCAACTCTGTTTGGAAACCAACTCCCTTTCTATTGAAATTGAAAATGACTTACAGTCCTATTATTTGGGAGTCATGTGAGCTGACTCTCAAGAAGAAAATGTGGTTTGTCTTATATGAGTGTGGTGTTTGCCATGAAGATGCCCTCCAGGCCCACCTGCTAGGACTGTCAAGCAAAGGGACAGAGAGCTGCTTGGGCAACGGTGTCAGGCAGCCCTCGCCCAGGTTTCCCAGGTCTCTAACAGAACAAATGGCTCATTCTCTGTCTGATCTCCCTGGCCCTTCTGGTGACCAACACAACCTCCGTAATACTCCCTCCTGCAGCTGGTTTCTGTGATGCTGCAGTATCCTGAGGTCTCCTTCATTGCCTCCACCTCGTGACTTCCTTGTCTTATACCTCCGAAATGATCCCATTCCCCACAGTTCTGTCCCAGGCCTCCTGAGCTTCTCTGGACATTACCCTCTGGTTAGCACTTGGACGTCACGGCTTGGAGCACCTTTGCCTGTGGGGACTGTCGGCCTCTGCCCTGAGTGTCAGGGGCCACTTCCTAGCCCCTGCTCCTGACTTGCCCTAAATCTGACCTTCACCTGCCCTGGAGTTCCTTTGGGCTGCCTTCCCTCTGTCTTGCTGGACACTTGTTATTCTGCTGGCCCTTCTTGAACCCTGGGCTGACCTGGCCAGCATTGGTTGCCCGGCACCTTCCTTAGACTACCATATTTTGCTGCACTGGGCTGCAGACGGCTGGCTCTCTCCCTCTCTGTGCATTTGTCCAACTCCAAGTCTTGTCTCCGCTTGGTCTCCCTCCAAGCCATGCGTGAGAGGTGATATTCTCTGTTATGTACCACAGTCTCGTTTGACATGGTAGTTTCTGTAATACCTAGCACACTGTCTTACACACAGTAGGTTCCCCATAAACAGTTCATTTAATTAAATGAACACTGAGCAAATTGAACTGAAGCTGGTATTTACTGCATCAGGAGAACATTAGGTGGGGAGTATAGAAGATTCCAGGAAGAAAGAGAAGAGAATGGGAAATTTAAATTTACTGTATTAATAAGAAAGTGTCATTTAAATATCTGTGGAAGTTAATTCATTCATATGGTGTGGAGATGTTTTTGGATCTGCGTTTACCATGTGAGGATATGAAGATAAAAAGAGATTATGTCACAGTCTCTTAAATTAGTATTTTTTCTCATTCCTAAAATTTATCTTTAAATTTAAATAAAGTATGGTGTATGATTAAATTATTAACTGTATAAAAAGCATGTCAATAACAGTGACCCTTGCTTCTGTAGGAGCCTTGGGCAGGGTGGGGTTTTACATTTTATTCCACACAGTTTGTCATCTAGCATTTTTTCTTGTCATCATTTTCCTGAGTGAGCTTGGTTTCCCATCATTATCTGGGTAATCACTGATGACTGTACGTTGACTATTTCCTGCTTGTGCACCCCCTCGTCCAGAGCTAGACCACGATGCTTGCCCAGACAGTCTGATGATTTGGCATCCCTTAAAACTGATATTCTCTGGACATTAAGTTTATCTGGAGGTGAGGATAAACTGATTCTCTATTAACATCCTAAAGTAAATTCATTTACTAAATCATTTCCCCCGGCAGAAACAGAGTCAACGTTTTGAAAACAATTCTATAAAAATCACTTTTGCTAGTTCTGTTCTCTGTATAGCCCTCATTTGTGATTTCCTGAAGCAAGTGGACCTTCCTTGGGAAACATTAAAGGATTTGAAATGTGTATAGAAATAAACCATTTGTTTTGCTAAATAGTTCTCTGTCATGCATGATATAGTTCCCAAATGTTGATGATTGTGAAGGTTGATTCTCAGGTAATTGTCAGTGGGCTGGTTTGGGGTTGTAGCTGCTCTACACAACTTGTAAAAAAGTGCTCAAGGAAACATGTATGCCTTGCTGAGTGATTTTTTTTTAACTTCATTTAAGGATACTGCCTAGATCAGCTGGAGTGGAACCAGTTTCCACTTTCCTGGTTGTGTGGGATGTCATGTGTGGAAGCCTGAGTTAACTGGCCCCATATTTCCAATATATTTCAATGACACATTAGTGTCCAGAATAGATCAGCGCCCCCTGCAGCTGGCCTGCCTTTTGAATCTGGCTCTGACTTCATCCTGAGGCATTCACTCCTCCTTCTGCCCTACCATTCTTTTTCTTCCTACTTGTACTTTTCTTCTCCTCTCCATAATTCATAATGCTTCCCTTAATCTCGTGGATATTTTAGCAAGTGTGTCTTAAGGCCCCATATAAATTCTCTTCTGTGAAAAGCCTATTTTAAGGTCCTGTCCAATCCCTAATTTGAAGCTACCTCACCCACAGCCATTCCTGAGGCCTAGAAAACCCTGTCCTGGCCAGGACTAATTGAACTGAGTGAGGATCATAGCTACTTAATTCAGGGGGAACCACAGGTAGGTTGGACAAACCCATGTGATTCTCTCTCAGAGGAACTTGGAATTGTGACCCAGGGACTGAGCAATTAGATGATGGCAGACACTCATGGGGGACCAGGTAAAAGCAGGACTGGTGTCCTCATGGGGGCATGTGAAGCTGATGAAGCCAGACTAGAAAGAAGAAAGAGAACTGGATGGAAGAGGAGAAGGCGGAAGCCGCATGATTCCTGAGGACACGGTGACTTCTCTGAGCTCTGGAATTCAGTCTTGCCTTGTCTAGCCCAAAACTTCATTTTGTCTTTAGTACCTTTGACATAACTTCCCCTTTTACTTGAATTACTATAAGATAATTTCTGTTTCTTTCAACAAAATAGCCTTTAAGCAAAGTCCCTTTCCCCTCTTCGCTCCCTTGGCCGACTGGCCTCGTGTCTCCTGGGGCTTGGCCTTTCTTCTCAGCACCTTGTCCACAACAGCCAGCAGTGTGGCTCCCTGGGGACAAAGCTGGTGACTGAGAGTCACATGCCCACCTTATTAATCAAGGTAATTAATGATAACTACTTCAACAGCAGTCCCCCAAAACTTAGTAGCTTACCTCACCAAAAACATATTTCTCAGTCACATAAAATCTGATGAGGGCTGGGAGGAATAGCTATGCCATCTGGAACAAGGGACCTCTATGCTTGCAAAAGTAAGAAACGAGAGGTGGAGAGACAGAATAATTCTTAATCGATTTGGCTTGGGATTGACAAATACCACTGTTGCTTCTATCCACAGTCAGCTGTCAAGAACTCACCTTAACTGTATGGACATCTGGGCAGTGTAAGGAGTGCCTGGAGCACTGGGTGAGTATCAGCTGTTCACACTGCACTCGTGTTGCCTATTGCATCCAGTGGCTTGGTGGATGCTTTGACAATTGGCTGTGGGAAGCTTATAGGATGAGCTCTGCTCTGGGTTACTGCAGACAGTGTAGCTATTCAAGGAGACAGTAGGGGAGCCTGTGAGGTCTATTAGGTAAGGGCATGGACTCCCCAGGGTCTGGCCACAGACTTCCAAAGGTACTCTCTTGGGTCGCCCAGCATTTACCCATCTCTCAGTCATGCTCCAGCACAAACCTTGTTCAGCTCATGCAATAAAGGGATGACTATTAAGAAACATGATTTTTTAAAAGTTTAATATGACTTGATGGGATTCAAGATAACGGCATGAGAGGTGAGACAGAGAACTCCTTCCAAAACCACAGACAATGTGAAAATATAGTTAATACAACTAACCCTAAAACAGCAACAGGAAAGAAGGCTGAAAGAGACTGCATACAGACCTCACAAACAGAGCAGACTTCACAAAACAGGGTAACATATGAAAGCCTTGATCCAGGGGGACCCAAACCCTTCCCCCACCCCAACTCACAGGCGGGAGGAAAAGAAACGGAGCACGGGAGGGGGTGGAAGCCTGGGACTGCTGAACACCTAGCCCTGGAGATCTGCTTTGCAAGCAGTAACCTACATTGTGTGGTGCTCTGGAGGATGGGGAGCTGGGACAGGCGGAATGCTTAAGAGGCAGATTCCAGCCATTTGTGGAGGATGAGATCCACACCCAGCTGCTCTGGGACAAGGGAAAGGCAGGCGGTCTGACAGGCTTCCTAGGAGAGGGCTACTGAAGGGGCGGGGTTTGCATGGAGCTTGCTGTGCAGGAGAAAGGATAGGAGGACAAGGTTGTCTGGGCACGCACGCTTTGCCCAGCAGATTGGGAACTTTAGGGAGCTTCAGGCACTCCATCCTCCTGGCTGGCAACTCAGCTCCGAGGCCCCTCCCCCCCACTGTGATATGCAGCCTTCCAAGCCTTCCTCTGGCCTGACAGCACTGGCTCGCAAACCAGCAGTCACTGCACTGGCATAAGGCCAGTCAGAGGGAGGCCCCACCTACATCAGACAGAGACACTGAACACAAAAGCTTACACCTGTGTACTCGGCCCACTGGCTCTGATACGGCAGACAGGCAGGGCAGATGGGAATCAGGAAACAGATATTTCCTCTCCCCAGGCACCAGCTCCACTCGCCTATGACCCCCAACCTCACTCTAGGGGCTGAGGAGCTTTAGAGACTGGTGCTTCTGGGAAATAGAGGGCACCACACAGAAATATGAAGCGTCAAAAGAGCATGGTTCAAACCAAAATCTCAAACCCCAGGATAAGGGCCAAATGAAACTGAACTCACCAGTATTCCTAAAATAGAGTTCAAAATAAAAATCGTAAACATGCTTATGGAGGTACAGAAAAATATTCCAGAACTCAGGAATGAATTTAAGATGGAGATTCAATGATTAAGAAATTCCATATCTGAAATGAAACTTACAATGGAGAGATTTAAAAACAGATTAGATGTAGTAGAAGAGATGGTAAATGGAATAGAAATTAGAGAAGAAGAATGCAAAAGCTGAGGCACAGAGAGAAAAAAGAATCTCTAAAAATGAAAGAATACTGAGAAAACTGTGTGACCAATCCAAACGGAACAATATTCACATTATAGAGGTACCAGAAGATGAAGAGAATGAAAAAGAGATAGAAAGTGTCATTGAGGAGGTAATTGCTGAAAACTTCCCCAATGTGGGGAAGGAGATAGTGTCTCAAGCCTTCAAGATGCACAGATCTCCCAACACAAGAGACTCAAGGAAGACAACATCAAGACATATAATAATTAAAGTGGCAAAGATCAAGGATAAAGACAGACTTTTAAAAGCAGCTAGACAGAGAAAAAAGATCACATACAAAGGAAAACCATCAGGCTATCATCAGATTTCTCAACAGAAACCTTACAGGCCAGAAGGGAGTGGCATGATATAGTTAATGCAATGAAGCAGAAGGGCCTCAAACCAAGAATACTCTACCCAGAAAGGTTATCATTTAAATTTGAAGGACGGATTAAGCAATTTTCAGATAAGCAAAGTTGAGAGAATTTACCTCCTACAAACTACCTCCACAGTGCATTTTGGAGGGACTCTTATAGATGGAAGTATTCCTAAGACTAAACAGATATCACCCAAGGGATAGACAAAGAGTACAGAATATGATTCATGACATTCAAAGAATGTAGAAGGAAGAAAAAGGAGGAAAAAAAAAAGTCTCCTTAGGTTGTGTTTGTAATAGCATATGAAATGAGTTAAATTAGACTGTTAGTAAGGAATTACCCTTAAACTTTTGGTAGCCACAAATCTAAAGCCTGCAATGGCAATAAGTACATACCTATCAATAATCACCCTAAATGTAAATGGTCTGAATGCACCAATCAAAAGACATAGATTCACTTAATGGATAAAAAAACAAGACCCATCTATATGCTGCCTTCAAGAGACTCACTTCAAACCCAAAGACATACACAGACTGATAGTAAAGGGATGGAAAAAGATATTTCATGCAACTAATAGGGAGAAAATAGCAGGAGTTGTAGTTCTTGTGTCAGACAAAATAGACTTCAAAACAAAGAAAGTCACAAGAGACAAAAAAGATAAAGAGGTCAGTCCAAGAAGAGGATATAACTATTATAAATATCTATGCACCCAACACAGGATCACCTGCATATGCAACCCACACAGGACACCCAAAACAAATACTAACAGAATTAAAGGGGAAAATAGAATGCAATGCATACATTCTGGGGGACTTCAACACCCCACTCACTTCAAAGGACAGATCAACCAGACAGAAAATAAATAAAGAGACAGAGGCACTGAACAACGTATTAGAAAAGAAGGACCTAATGGACATCTACATAACACTCCATCCAAAAGCAACAGGATACACATTCTTCTCAAGTGCACATGGAACATTTTCAAGAATAGATCATATATTAGGACACAAAAAGAGCCTCAGTAAAATCAAAAAGATTGAAATTGTACCAGCCAGCTTCTCAGATCAAAAAGGTATGAAACTAGAAATAAATTAATCAAAGAAAATGAAAAAGCCCACAAATACATGGAGGCTTAATAACACCCTCCTAAACAGTCAATGGATCAATGACCAAATAAAAACAGAGATCCAGCAATATATGGAGACAAATGACAACAATAATTCAACACTGCAAAATCTGTGTGAAGTCCGTGCAAAGAGGGAAATATATTGCAATACAGGCCTACCTCAGGAAAGAAGAACAATCCCAAATGAACAGTCCAAACTCACAATTAATGAAGCTAGAAAAGGAAGAACAAGTGAGGCCCTAAGTTAGTAGAAGGAGGGACATAATAAAGATTAAAGCAGAAATAAATAAAATTGAGAAGAATAAAACAATAGAAAGAATCAATGAAAGCAGGAGCTGGTTCTTCGAGAAAATAAACAAAATAGATAATCCCTTAGCCACACTTATCAAGAAAAAAAGAGAGTCTTACACACATAAAGAGTCAGAAATGAGAAAAGAAAAATCAATACGGACACTACAGAAATACAAAGAATTATGAGAGAATACTATAAAAAATTATATGCTAACAAACTGGATAACCTGGAAGAAATGGATAACTTTATAGAAAAATACAACCTACCAAGGCTGACCCAGGAAGAAACAAAAATCTGAATAGACCAATAACCAGCAAAGAAATTGAATTGGTAATCCAAAAACTACCTAACAATAAAAATGCTGGACCAGATGGTTTCAGTGCTGAATTTTATCAAACATTTAGTGAAGACCTAATACCCATCCTCTTTAAAGTTTTCCAAAAAGTAGAAGAGGAAGGAATACTCCCAAATTCATTTTATGAGTCCAATATCACTCTAATACCAAAACCAGGCAAAGACACCACAAAAAAGAAAATTACATATCAATATCCTTGATGAACATAGATGCAAAAATACTCAACAAAATATTAGCAAACTGAATTCAAAAATACATCAAAAAGGTTATCCATCATGATCAAGTGGGATTCATCCCAGGGATGCAAGGATGGTACAACATTCGAAATTCATCAATATCATCCACTGCATCAAAAAAAAGAAGGACAAAAACCACATGATCATCTCCATAGTTGCTGAAAAAGTGTTTGACAAAATTAAACACCCTTTCATGATAAAAATTCTCACAAAATGGGTATAGAGGGCAAGTACCTCAATATAATAAAGGCCATATATGACAAACCCACAGCCAACATTATACTTAACAGCAAGAAGCTGAAAGCTTTTCCTTTAATATTGGGAGCAAGACAAGGATGTCCACTCTTCCCACTTCTATTCAACATAGTACTGGAGGTCCTAGCCATGGCAATCAGACAACACAAAGAAATAAAAGGCATCCAGATTGGTAAGGAAGAAGTCAAACTGTCACTGTTTGCAGATGACATGATATTGTACATAAAAAACCCTAAAGACTCCACTCCAAAACTACTAGGTCTAATATCTGAATTCAGTAAAGTTGCAGGACACAAAATTAATACACAGAAATATGTTGCATTTCTATAAACTAATGATGAACTAGCAGAAAGAGAAATCAGGAAAACAATTCCATTCACAATCGCATCAAAAAGAATAAAATACCTAGGAATAAATCTAACCAAAGAAGTGAAAGACCTGAAAATACAAGACACTCATGGGAGAAATTAAAGTTGAAACCAATAAATGGAAACATAGCCTGTGCTCATGGATAGTAAGAATTAATATTTTCAAAATGGCCATTCTGCCTAAAGCGATCTACAGATTCAGTGCAATCCCTATCAAAATACCAACAGCATTCTTCAATGAACTAGAGCAAATAGTTCTAAAATTCATATGGAACCACAAAAGACTCAAAATAGCCAAAGCAATCCTGAGAAGGAAGAATAAAGCAGGGGGAATTACGCTCCCTGACTTCAAGCTCTACTACAAAGCCACAGTAATCAAGATAGTTTGGTACTGGGACAAGAACAGACCCATAGACCAGTGGAACACACTAGAGAGCCCAGATATAAACTCAAATATATATGGTCAATTAATATATGATAAAGGAGACATGGATACACAATGGGGAAATGTCAGCCTCTTCAACAACTGGTGTAGGCAAAACTGGACAGCCACATGTCAGAGAATGAAACTGGATTACTGTCTAACTACATACACAAAAGTAAATTTGAAATGGATCAAAGAGCTGAATGTAAGTCATTAAATCATAAAACTCTTAGAGAAAAACATAGGCAAAAATCTCTTGGACATAAACATTAGCAACTTCTTCATGAACATATCTCCCAGGCAAGGGAAACAAAAGCAAAAATGAACAAGTGAGACTGTATCAAACTAAAAAGCTTCTGTACAGCAAAGGACACCATCAATAGAACAAAAAGACATCCTACAGTATGGGATAATATATTCATAAATGACATATCCAATAAGGGTTTGACATACAAATTATATAAAAGCTCACACACCTCAACAAACAAAAAGCAAATAAGCCAATTAAAAAATGGGAAGAGGAGCTGAACAGACACTTCTCCAAAGAAGAAATTCAGATGGCCAACAGGCATATGAAAAGATGCTCTACATCGCTAATCATCAGAGAAATGCAAATTAAAACCACAATGAGATATCACCTCACACCAGTTAGGATGGCTACCATCCAAAAGACAAACAACAACAAATGTTGGTGAGCATGTGGAGAATGGGGAACGCTCCTATGCTGCTGGTGGGAATGCAAATTAGTTCAACCATTGTGGAAAGCAGTATGGAGGTTCCTCAAAAAACTCAAAATAGAAATACCATTTGACCCAGGAATTCCAGTCCCAGGAATTTACCCTAAGAATGCAGCAGCCCAGTTTGAAAAAGACATATGCACCCCTATGCTTATCACAGCACTATTGACAATAGCCAAGAAATGGAAGCAACCTAAGCATCCATCAGTGGATGAATGGATAAAGAAGATGTGGCACATATCCACAATGGAATATTATTCAGCCATAAGAAGAAAACAAATCCTACCATTTGCAACAACATGGATGGAGCTAGAGGGTTTTATGCTCAGTGAAATAAGGCAGGTGGAGAAAGGCAAGTACCAAATGATTTCACTCATCTATAGAGTATAAGAACAAAGAAAAAACTGAAGGAACAAAACAGCAGCAGACTCACAGAACCCAAGAATGGACTAACAGTTACCAAAGGGAAAGGAACTGGGGAAGATGGGTGGGAAGGGAGGGATAAGCGGGACAAAGTGGTATTATGATTAGCACACATAATGTAGTAGGGGTGGGGGTGGGGGGACACGGGAAAGGCAGTGTTTACAGAGAAGACAAGTAATGATTCTACAGCATCTTACTATGTTGATGGACAGTGACTGTAATGGAGTATGTGGTGGGGACTTGATAATAGGGGGATTCTAGTAATCATAATATTGCTCCTCATGTAATTGTACATTAATAATAGTAAAATTAAAAAAAATAAATTTTAATTAAAAAATTTTTTTAATAGAACTTATGTTTCAAAATGGTCACTATCAGAGACCAGTATAGCAAATATTTGAGAACATGGGCTTTTGCATCAGAATCCCTGGGTTGAAGTCCCAGCTCTGCCAATTGCTAGCTGTGTGACCTTGGACAAGGGACCTCTGTGTGTCTCATGTTTCTTATTTGTAAAATGAGAATAGTAACAGCCCTTCCCTCCCACATTTTTTGTAAGGATTAAATGGGCTAATATATGCAAAATGCTTAGAGTAATGCCTGGTGCATGGCACTTGTTTTATTATTGTTAAAGCAACCATGTTGGGAGGATGTTCAATTATTCCATTAAACATTTTGAGAAATTCCTCCAAGAGGTTCTTTCAAATCCAAGTCATGATCATATAAGATGAGCATCTCACAACTATTTTTGAATTTATTTACTGAAGCTGTCGTTCATCCATTGAACAGCTGTCTTCCTTACACTGCAGGCTCCAGCCAAATCACTGCTCATTGCTTCAAGGCACTGACGTTGGCTCTACCCTCTTTGCATGTCTGCCCGTCCTGCTGCCTTATTCTGGCTCCTGGGGAGGAACGCCTGCTCCGCTGCATGTCAGCCTGTCTCAGCTTCTCAAAGACTTTGCTTCTGTAACCTCTCCTCTCCCTTGGATTATCAATTTCCCTTGACCACTATTCTTTCTATTAGCAATAAGATATTTTGTGATATCTCCTGTCTTATAAAAATATTTTCTGGACCAAACATTCCCCTTTAGCCACCACTTTATTTTTCTGCTCTTCTTTATTGAAAAAATTCCCACCAAATTGTCTAAATTCACTGTGTACACTTCCTTTCCCCCCACTTTTTCAATCTAGTCGAGACTTGCCTGGCTACCTCAGCACAGTTGCAAATCCCTCTGCCGCTCTCAATGCCTTAGGGACATGTGACTCCACTGGTAAATTCCCTCCTTTCAGAGATGCTTTGTTTACTTGGTTTCCAGGTCGTATTCTCTTGGTTTCCACCCCTTTTCAAATGTCTTTGTTGAAGCCTCTCCTCCTCCTCACCTCTCCGTGTGTTCTGGGTGAGCTTTTTCCTTAGATCTCACTCTGTCTGCTCTTACTGCCTATGTGATAACATCCAGGCCCATTTCTCTAAATACTCTCTTACTTTGTTGGCTTCCAAATGTGCACTTCTAGCTTTGACTTTTCTCCTGAATTCCAGGTCTGTGTATCCTAAAAGTAGCTAAACTTTGGATGTCCAATCTGCATCTCCAATTTCATTCACCTGCAACTGAACCCGCAGTTGTCAGTCCTCCTCCCCACTGCGTCCAGTCCTGCTTGTTTCTCCTTCTGTGTTTATCTCAGCACAACAGCACCACCATTCACTTGGCTGGTTATGTTACAAATGTTGGCATCGTCATCATCATCCTCTCTCTCACACCTCACTTTCAGTTCATCAGCAAATCCTTGTGCACCTTCAAAATATATCTTGCTACAACCTTAACCCAAGCCACCATCATCTCTGTTCTGTGATGCTATGATCACTTCCAAGACTGTCTTCTCATTTTCTTATATATCCTATACACCACAGTCTGTGCTTCACACAGCAGCCAAACTTCTTTTTAAAAACTTTTGATGTGGTACATATACACAATGGAATACTATTCAGCCATAAGAAGAAAACAAATCCTACCATTTGCAACAACATGGATGGAGCTAGGGGGTTTTATGCTCAGTGAAATAAGGCAGGCAGAGAAAGACAAGTACCAAATGATTTCTCTCCTATGTGGAGTATAAGAACAAAGAAAAATCTGAAGGAACAATACAGCAGCAGACTCACAGAACCCAAGAATGGACTAACAGTTCCCAAAGGGAAAGGGATTGAGGAGGGTGGGTGTGAATGGACGGAAAGGGGATTAAGTGGTATTATGATTAGCACACATATAATTGAGGGGGCACGGGGAAGGCTGTACAACACAGAGAAGGCAAGTAGTGACTCTATAGCATCTTACTACGCTGATGGACAGTGACTATAATGGGGTATGTGGTGGGGACTTGATAATGGGGGGAATCTAGTAACCACAATGTTGCTCATGTGAAACCTGAGCATAAGATTGTATATCAATGATATCTTAATAAAAAATATATTAATAAATAAATAAATTAAAAAAAAAGTTTTTGCTGAAGTCCATAAGACCCTACAGGATCCAGATCCAAGCCGCCTTTTCTTTCAACCACATTGGTCTTCCTGTTATTCCTCCAACACACCAGGCATGCTGCTGCCTCAGACAAGTACTTTCTGTTTCCTCATCTTGGAACACTGTTCCCCCAGAATATTTTAATGCTGTATTTATGAAATGAAATCCTTGCATTTCGTTTCCACTAATTCCTAAGCCAATTCACATCTTACCCCCTCACTTTATTCAAATGCTTTTTTTTTCAAATGTTACCTTCTCAGAGCTGTCTTCCATGATGATTTTATCTAAAATATCACTACCCCTTCTCTTCCATTCTGCTTTATCATAGCACTCATCAAAAAGAAATATGTATATATATTAACATATATCTTATATACAAACATATTTCTCAAATATGTTATACGTGCTTTTATACATATATGTCTATTTATATATATATGTTCTGTCCCACACATGTTCTTAGAAAGTATCCATATGGGTAGGGAATTTGCTTTGCCCACCACTCAATGAATGATTTGCACAGAGTTTCATGTCTCTCCTGATCGTCCCTTTCTCTAATTTTCTTCTGGCTAATTCCTTCTCATTCTTAATATCTCAATTTATTTTTCACTTTCTTTGGGGAGACTTCCCTAGGACAGGGCTAGGCACTATTTCTGTGAGCTCATAAAATACCCTTTACAATCCTCACCATGGTGGTGTCACTACTTGTACAGCAGTTTTCTGTTTCTCTAGCTGCGCAGCCCACAAGCCAGGCTTTCTGCTGCTTCTCTATATTGCCTCTGAGCCATTTGCCCCAGGGAGACCATGAGACCTCCATCTCTCAGCTGCTAGGAGAAGACATTATCTGTCCTGTGGGACAGGAAGGCATGCCTCCTTAGATGCCTTCTGTGGCTAAAGAAAACTCCCTGATGGGGCTCCACCTTCAACTCACAGAAAAGCTGGGCTGTCTACCTACCATCCTGCAGCAGCTGGCATGTGAGGGTCTGCAAGTCGTGGGGAGCAGTAAAGGCCAGGCAGCTGGGAAGGGAGGGAAGAGCAGCCTGGTAACAACCTTGTAGCTATCATCATGACTTAGATTAGAGCAGACGGAGACTCCAGTCGTTTTTTAGTCTGTCGATTTTTCTATTATCCTCAAGACTGAGCATGAAACATTCATTATAACACATCCTTATTGATTCAACTGATGAAAAATATTGGCATTAGTCACATGAAACTCTAAGGCACTGGGGATAATAAAACAATTGATTGTGAGCATAACATGTTTCAGAATATTTTTATGTTGTAGTTCCATGCATTTCATTTCCGTTAATTACTAAGCCAGCAAGTAGATGATTTGAGCACCACCTCATCAAGCTATATAACCATTTTTATTTGGTACTTACATCATTATCCAGAGGAAATGGTTTAATTGATTGTTACCAACAGAATTTAATTTGAGGCAAAATGAAAAAATTTGTCTGAAATGAGCGAGTCATTGATGAGAGGCATGGAGTTGGGGTTTCAAATGGCTTAAATAGGGTCATTAAAAATAATGTTTTTAGGGGCCATTTTAATATTATGTCCTCTTAGGAAGTTTCTAAAGCAAAGTCTCTTTTGTTTTTGTTTGGGGTCTAACTTAGGTCCTTGTCTTTTTATATTCAGATCATTATGATAAGGTACAGGAGAAGAAACCTTTCTTATTGCCAATTGTGCTTTGTGGCTGTACTTCCACCTTGTGAAACAATTTTTGCTTGATTATTTTCTTGGTTAGTGTCAGTCAAGAAGAGGCTCTTGTCAGCTTTTGGCAAGACTGGTCTAACCAAGACATATGTAGTTCCATGCATTTCATTTTTTAATGATTTGCACAAAACAATTATAAAAATTATGGGAGTTTTAAAAGAAAAAAACTAAATTCTATGGACCTTCTGCTCTCATTTTGCCATAGGATCTTCTGAGTTTTATCTCTACATATTTGATTTCAATATATTTAGAATTCCCCATATGTTTAGAATATGCATTTAGGATGGCATTCATAAAATTTTTCATTTTGGTCTATTCTTTTATCACTTTATCACAAACATTTTCTTGTCTTCATATTAATTTTATAATGACTGTATAATATTTTGTACAGTTCTACGGTTGCCATTTTATCTTATACATAATACCATAATGAAAACATTCATGCCATATTTTTAATATACTTAATTCTTTTCTTAAGGTAGTCCTGTAAGTTTACTGAGTCAAATTGTGTGAACTTTTTAAAATCTCATAAAATACATTTCCAGATTACTTCTCAAGAGGGTTGAACAAATTTAAATTGCCCCTATCAGTGTGTCAGATACTAGTTCAAAAATATTTTGATTATGGAATTTCACTTAAAATACTTGTTAATATAGCATGTGGGAAACATCACCCTGCTTCTGTTTGTATTTTTGGTAGTTTTAGAAACAATTTTCCTAAATATTTGTTTAGCAGTATTGCCTTCTGTGTGAATTCTTTTCATATCCTTTGTTTATTTGCCCTTTGGGTCTAGATACTTTTCTTGTCAATTTCTATGAGGCTTCACGTTTGCTGCCAATGTTTTCTTAGTCTTTTGCTTTGTTTTGTATTTTAGTTATGTTACTCTTCATTGTACTGGAGCCTTAAACATTTATGCAATTGAGTCTATTGACTATATCTTGTTCACGATTGTCATTTCTCTAAAGATGGATCTAATTTTTAAAAATCCTATAGTCTGTTTGTCTTCTTTGATTAAAATTTTTATATTTGTCTCTTTAATCATGTAGAACTTATTTTGGTAAAGGGATGAGATGATTATTTTACATTATGTACTTTTACTCATATCAATTATTAAGTAGTATAAGATCATTTAAAATGCCCTGTTGGTAGTGTTATAATTTTGAAGCTTATTCAATAATATGCATTGTCTAGTCAGGTAATGTTCTAGGAACAAGGGAATGAACGATGAAAATGGCACCATTTTAGTTAATAAGGAGCTCAGAGTTCACGCAGGAAATGGTTCATAAATAGTAGCATTCTGGTATTTTACTGACCACCAAATCACGGTGTTGGAAAACTGAATTCTGTTTTCTTCATTCCTATTTCCTTCCTCTCTTTCTCTTTTTCGTCATGGGCCTTTGCTCTTTTTACCTGTTCTGTTTATTCTCTTGCTCTTGCCCATACTCTTTGGATAGCTTTCTCTCCCTAGTCTTCCTTCCTGTTTCCTCACTTCCAGTTTTCTCTCTTTCCCTCCCCCTTTACTCTTCTCCCTTCTATCTCCTCGGCACTACCTTCTTCCTCTACTCTCTTTCCCTCCATCTCTCTTTCACGCATTCCTCCTCCAAAAAAAGGAATTTTGTCTCTCTTGGGGGTCATGCATTTCTAAGTCAATGGCTAGGCGTTAGTCACCACCAGCTGTGTCAACATATACAACTGAGGCGGTCCTTTGCACAGTTGTGATGTGTATGAATTTAAGTTACCACAATTCAGTTAAATAATACTGAAGGACTACCTTCCACAGCAAGGTTCAAATACCTCAGTATATTGAGTAATTGTATAATTTACAAGCTTCACTACCAGCTTTACAGTCCACAAATCACAATGTAAATGAAAGATTGGCAGGCATCATGACCGGTGACCAATCATGTCCCTTCTTTCAAAGTGTGTGAGTGGGTGATCATGACACATCTCTCACTCAGTTTCCACACAGACATCAGAGTGATTAGTGGTGGTGCCTTTCCGTGGCCTAGGGGTGAACTAACATGAATCTTACAAGAATGAATAATCAAAAGAGGAAATTGACCCACAGAAATGAAACTGCAGCAAAGAAACAAAAGTGGTATTGTGAGAAGTGAAATTTGAACTGAGCATAAGTGGAGTTACAGAAGAAATAGCTGACTTCATGAATACTGCCACTATTCAAGACTCCAGATATGCAGCTCAAGGGACTTAGTGAAGGCGAATTTGTGGACAGAAATGAGGAAAGTGGTTATGACAGAAAGGATGATGAGATCCCAGAGGAAATGATGTCAGCAATAAACTTCCCATTAAAGGAACACCCAGAGATATTTCACAACATTAAAAGAGCAAGAGGTAAAATGCTGGAAGGTCATCCAGCCATGGGGGCAATTTGCAAGGATAGAAAAGGTGTTTACTTGATAAGTTATGATAAGAAGGCAAACACTGTTCAAACTACTCTTGACACTTTTTTTGAAGAACTAAAACACTTTAATTCTCTTAAATAACAGTGTAATGAATACACATTAAGTTTAACTATTTTTCATTTCCTATGCATTTATACAATACATTTATAATAGACAATTATAGAGGTCTTAATGTTTTGAAAAAAATTTAAAGGTCACAGAGCAACAGTAATATTTTCCATTGACTAGTAAGATTATAAGGTTTTGCAAGAAAACTTTTCCAAGGTTTCTTGTATGGCCACTTTTATGCCCCTCAACTGCACTTGCAAAGTGGCAAATGACTATTTCTGACCTTCCTAAACTGTACTTTATCTCTGAAATGAAAGATGTTAACTCATAGGATGGTTGTGAGGGACAAATGAGATAATACATATGAAATGCTTGCAGCAACTGGAACTTGGAAAACTTTCAACAAAAGTAGCTATTATTAAAGTTAATATCCTTACTATCAACCAACAGAGTAACAGACATAATTCTACCGAATTGGGTGTAATGAAACTTTTATTGCTTAAGCCAAATAGCTTGTGCAAAATATCAGAATTAAATGAGACAACATAAGTGAAGTAGCAAAAAAGTAAATACTTCTCTAGCTTTCAGGAAACTGCCTCTCTTCCACCACATCCCATCCCACCAATGCCTCACTCCAGAACAATCACATTTTCAGTCTTAATAATAAAATAAAATGCTCAAACTCACTTTCTTGGACTTGCCTGGAGTACTAATTCAGGAAGTTAAAATCTTTTTTGTTCAAACTCTAATATTTCATTTCTGTTTTCTTTTTGTACTGAGAAACACTAGTATAAAGTAACCTGGAAGTGAGGGGCTGTGGTGGGTGGGAATTTCATCAAATGGCACTCTACAGTATTTCTACAGAAGCTCATAATTATTTTGTGGTTGAGTTGTGCCTACATATTTATCAAAACAGAGATAATAAACACAAGGGAGAGTGAATTTCATTAAAACTCATGCCACTTTACCCATTGTTGTCAGAAATTTTCTTCTTCACATTTTTCATAGCAAAGTAAATATGGTTGGTTTAATTTTTTAATGTTTTCTCTGTCCTGAAACCATTGCTTAGAAGCGAAAAGACAATATAGTTTTCACATAGCAGGAAAAGATATAGAGCATTTATGAAGCCTCAGTTTGGACTAAAACTGAGAGCTTCTCCATTGCCTATGACCAAGTCCAAATGTTTGCTAACAGCATTAAAGCCTCTCTTTTTTTGATACTACTTTGCTCATCCGATTCTCCATTCTATATTTCAGCCACATTCATCTACCTTCCTGTCCTCCAAACAGTATTAATTCCTACCTTAATGTATTTACTCTTGCCTTGTCCTTGCCTCAAATGACCTTCCCTATCCTCTTTGTCCAAATGAGGCCCACTCTTCATCCAGCTCAAACTGTATCTCCCAAAGACGACTTCCTCATAGCTCCATTCTTCACCAACCTGGACTTCCTCTAGCATCTATGGTCCCACCAATGCTCTTTGACTCTAAGTCTTTCAAGGACTTGTCATATTGTTCAATCATAGTTTGGGTTCCTGGGGCTGGCAGCCTACCATATATTTCTGCTTAGTTCATAGCTAGGGGGCACTGTTTTGTCCATCTCTTTATTTTACAGTGCCTGGCATAGGGTAGGAGATCAATAATTATTATACAAATGAAGACACAAAAAGATACCATACAGCATTTAAAAATACTCTTAAACCTGACTTTTCCCCTCTGTGTGAGTAAACACGTCTGCCCTAATCATTCTAAAAAAAATACATATTCTGTCTCTTTTCACAGTCTTTCTGGAGACACATTTCTGAGGGATACGTTAACAACCAGGGAACTATTACATGGTGTATCATCAGCCCCTTTGTGTGGGTCTTCACAGGGCTGATATTCTCCTTGGACAGATTTATTAAGCCCTGAGCCATAACATAGATAATTTTTATTTTGAGTTACTGTAAGATATTACACACCAATTGAAATGAGGAAAATGTGGCCATTTGAAAAAAAATGTAAACTTTTTTTGTGTACTGCACAATAAGCATAAGTGAAACATATATATTTTTTCTTTTTGAATTGACTAGTTTCAAATCATATAAACATAGTCTAAGCACTTTCCAGTTTCGAGCTGACATTACCCTTCTAAAATTACAGTGGCAAAATGAACAGAATAAGTAAGCTATAATGTCCTTTAAATTTAAACGTCTTTTTCTGTAAGTGCATATGTGTTTTATATGTACATACACACAGACATAAACATATATATATATATGTTTTGTACCATATAAATGTACCTATTAATACAATCTGCTATACAACTTCTCTTGAAAATAGTATGTATGTGATACCAGTAAAACAGACTATAATGAAAGAAAATGTAATCTTCTTAAGATGTTTGCTATTCAGAAAAGACTGGCAGATAGACTAAGATTTAAAAGTTTGAAAAGGGGTCCTTGAGGGGTTCCTGGGTGTGGTCATTTGAATAATCAGAAGAAAGCAGGTAAGGGAAGTGAAGGGCAGGAGGTGGGGCCTTGGTCAGGTCCAATTTTTCAATCTTTTTCATTTTAAGAGGCTTAAATTGACATCAATAGGGATAAGAAAGAGACTTAAAGTTTTCCTGAGTTAAATATGTCTGCACTAATGACCCTGAATTTTATGGGCCAATAAAGTGAAATTACAATCAGACACGATTCTTGTCATAAAGTCCACTTTGTCCTAAAGGATTTTCAACTTGCCAATCAACTAAACCTCATTTAAATCACGGCTGTCAGCCACTGACGGACACGCCAGCTGCAGCTGGATCACCCAGCTGCAACCCCATCTCTGGCCCGCTGCTCGCACCGTGGGCCTTTCTGGAGCTTTCCCAAGGGCCTTGCCTTACTGGCTTGAATACCTACTGTGTGCAGGCCACAGGGCCAAGCTGGCAGGCATAATTCAAGACGAAGAAGAAATCTCTGTGCTCAATCACTACAGAGTGGAGGAGACAGAACACACTGAAATAGAAAGGCCATTTTGAAAGGAAAAAAAGGAAGAAAATGACCCAGTATTCTCTTTTCTGTGTTGATCGTCTATGCACTGGAGTGTAGAGGGGTCAGAAGGACACTGCTGCTATTCTAAGACGCTAATAGGACAGCCTTACACAGATATATTACTAATGTCTTTTTCTTTCTTTTTCCCTTTGCTGGGAGGTACTGGAAACAAGCATCTCTGATTTATGAGACCATTCCAGGTCCACACAACACAAAGTTATGCAGTGTGTGTTAGATAGTCTCTTGAGCGTGTTTCATGAGACAGTACTAAGCCACTTTGGAGGTCAAACTATCAATCGCCCCTGCTATGACAAAGCTCAGATAGGACCACACTGGAATTCTGAAACATTCCCAGCAATTCTGGAGCTGTCACTTGGCATGAATCCCTATTTGTCCATCAGAGCTGAAGCTCATTAATATTCACTTGGTCGCAGTTCTCTGTGAGACAACAGCAGCACAAATGCTTATAACACTCTTTATTGAAAACCAATTGTAATTCAGGAATGGCAGTGAATATTCTTACAGAGTATGAGACATGACAGCAATAACCATTCTAATTACAAGGAAGACTAATGCATTGACTAAGGAAATCACTGGAAAGAATGGCTGAGCTGTTCCTTGTGGCTCAGAATGAAAGTAGTTTAGAACAAAAGCCTCTTTGCTAGCATGACAGAACTGCAAGGGAGTTTGAGGGGAGGAGTGCCCAGCCCACGTGAAATTCTGAGCCCAGGGCAGCAGTCTTGGAATGGAAATATGCACCTAGGGTTTGAAGCCTGGCAACATGCCAGGACTAAACGGCACCAGATGCTATTTCTAAGGTGGAAATCTAGGCAGAGAAAAGCCATAGTTCTCAATTCTCTGAAGCAAAGGTGTATCTTGTCACCTTCAAAGTTGTGTGGCCAAATCTTAATTAATGTGTAAAATTTAGTTTTGCTGTAACCAAGGGTATGTCCTGCTTGGGTAGTCACAGAACGCCTGTGCGTTAGAGCACTGCATTAGGATGACAGGGTAGCAAGCATAGAGAGGGTATGGAACCATCTGCCGTATTCCAGTAAGCAGGCGATATCTTTTTGCTACTGGCTCAGTCTCTTCTTTTGCTCACTCTTTGAAATTTGTTATTCACTCAGGAATGCTTGCCCTTCTCTAGTCCTACAAACAATCCTGTGTACTGTTCTCTATGCTTATGGCTTCATTTAGCACCTAAGCTCTGGTGACTTCTCTGCAGGTCTTGAATCATGATTCTGCTGTTTACTACTTCAGTGATTAAAGAAAAGCTGCCTTATCTAAAAGTGGAAATTATAATAGCTGCCTCTAGAGTTGATGTGAGAATAAGATAGAGTAGGTAAAGCACCAGCACATAAACAAATATTAAATATTAGCCAGTATTACAATTACTACTACATAAACAATATTAAATAAATATTAACCAGTATTACTATTAAACATGCCTCTAGCTGAGTTCTCTCTCCTGAGCCCCAGATCCACCTATCTAACTAACTGTTCATGGGATGTCTTCACTGAGTATTGTATACACACATCACTTAGCATGTCTATTACTTAACTCATTGTCTCCCTAAACCTTTTTCCACGAGCTCTCAGTCATTCATCGGTGACTCTATCATGAACCTGCCAGACATCTGAGGATCATTCTTAATTTCTTCTGTTTCATTCATCACATCCAATTAATCATTAATTTTGAGAAATTTTACTTTGACTTGGCACTCTTTTTCCATCCCTTATTGTGACTGTATTGGCTCAGGACCTTTGCTGCTCTCAGATTACTACAGAGTCCTCCAAATTGGTCAATCTATTTCAAGTCTTGTTCCCATCAAATGCATTCTTGACTCTGCTGCCAGATTAATGCAGGTAAAGGACAAAACTGCCCTTGCATCTCACCTGCTCAAAACCTTCAGAGGATCCACATCTCCTACAAGATAAGGCCCTAATAGAGCCCAGAGTACAAAGTCCTATCTTCCTTTCTGTAAGTTTGTCTTCTCTCATTCTCTGCCACACTCTAAATCTACCTCCTTCCTAAAAACAAGGAAGGTATTTCTTTTCCCGTGTCCAGGGCTGGTCCTCCACTCTCTGTCTGAAAACTGTCTTCCTCTGAATCCTTGCCCATCAACTATCTCCTTCTGTCCTGTATCTGTAATTTCTCTCTTCTTTATAAGTCTCCTCAGAAAATTGTATTTTCTAGGAGAGATGTCTGCATGTACAGTTTCTTCCAACTCACTTCCCAGCTTTCCCTCCTCCCAACTCAACCTGGCTGCCTCCTTTCCTGACTGAGTGGGCCCACTCTTTCCTGACGCTCCATTCAGTGGAGGCTTTCTAGTCCTTGACTTCTTGGCACTACCTGATGGCATTGGCTACTGCCTTCTTTTAAAACCTTCTCTCCGTGGGGCCTCGCTGGTACCCTGAACTCCCGACTTAGAAACTACCTCTTCTTCTCCCCTCATTTCCTCAGAGGGTTTCTCTTCCTCCGTATATTGGTGTTTCTCAGAGTTCTTTCCTTTTATTCTCCCTCTAGGGGATCTTTTTCCCACCATCTCAATCATTTATGTGCTAATGACTGCTGATCTCTGTCTACAACCCAGATCTCTTGTCTGACTTAAGCCATATACCCTCTTGCCACCTGGCCATTTCCCCTTTGAGATTTAATGGATACCTTTAACTCAATAGGTCTCAAACTGAACTCATTTATGACGTATCCTCATCTTGAATGCAAGGTTAATGACAGTGAGGTCTTTGCAGCCCTCACTGTTGTTTCGTTCTCATTAGAACAGTGGTAGGAGTTTAATAGGCATTTGTTAACTATTTGTGGAATGGACGAAGTGTATTTTATCTCTGCAAATGGCACCACATAGCTGCCTAAGCAGAAAGTTAGCTCCAATTTTAACTCTTTCATCCTCTTTAAAAACACATCAAACCGATTATCAGTTCACTTATTTTACTTACTAAGGAATTTTCAAAAATATTTTCAGCCTGCTTCATTTGTTTGTTAGATTACTTACCAAATCCAACCAGAATTCCTAAAGAAAATTCCAGAAGATAACATAGTACTTGATTCCACCAGATTGTGACCATGAAAGTTCATTTCATTTTAAAAACTTGTAGAAAGTAGTGACTGTGTTGTTTCCCAGGAAGTATTAAACAATGTAAAAATTATCAGTGTTCTTCCTTTAAATCTAATCTGAGGTATTCTCCCTGGACTTTACACTTGTGTTCTTTGTTTGTAATACAGAAAGAACATGGCCCAAATTATCTTTTTTTATTGTAATGCCAAACCCAAGGTTTCTCTTAGGATCCCTGGAGGCCATGATCAGAGAGGGCACCAAAGAAAGCTTGGATTTATAATTACAATGGTTAATATTAAGTATTTATCATGAATCAGGAGCTGAACTAGCTCTTCATATGTTTACTCATAATTCTTGGAACAGCCATATAAATGCAATAATCTCCATCTCAGAAAGCTAGGCAGAGAATGGTTACATAACCTACCGATGTTCACGTTGCTAGGAAGTGGCAGACTGGGATCTGAATCAGTCTAGAGCAGCCCCGCTCCAGAGTTTCTACGTTGGGCACTGCTATAAAGCTTTTATGTATGAGAAATGTATCCCAAACCATGTTGTTACTTCATTTTAGTTCCATACCTTGTTCTAGAAAATATATCCAAGAGAAGGCAAGCAAGAGACTGATTTTGGAAAGGAATGGTTATTAAATAAGGTATTCTTTTCATCATCCACAAAATGATATTTAGTATTAATACATCATGAATACTTGGTGTTGTGAAAGGGTTTAGAGATGGAACCCACGGTAGAACAGTTCCCTGTATTAAGAAATCTATGCCTACCATGTTCTAAAGAGGTTTATATCCTAGGAAAACACTTAAATAAGGTTTTTGCACATATTGTAATTGTTTAAGAGCCTAAAGGAATGTTGGGAGAAGTATCAAGGAGCAAAAATATTATTTATAAATGCCAATTTCTTTTTGGAGTC
This sequence comes from Smutsia gigantea, assembly GCA_032199065.1. NCBI lineage: Eukaryota > Metazoa > Chordata > Mammalia > Pholidota > Manidae > Smutsia > Smutsia gigantea. Next base: position 391,574 of record JAVSCE010001330.1, on the reverse strand, counting down.
TGAGAGCTATCACTTCAGGAAGAAATGCCCACAGTACAAGTGGGTCCCAACCCCTTTACCCTAAACATATAGTCAGTATGACTCCAAATGCTTATGAATGCCAACCAAAGCCAGCATAGTTATCTAAAATGAAGTAGTACCATATCACTCTCTTGGTCAAAAATGTTTCTACGGCATCAATGACCTGAAGGATTAAGTCCAAAGCCTTTAATATGTTATTGGTAAAGAAGGCCACTTGCTATTTGGCCCCAACCAACATTTCTTGCCCCATCTCCCATTTTCCAAAATTCCTGTCAAAATCCAATGCCTTGTCTCCTTAAAACACAGGCTACTCTACGACAATAAGCCATTCAGGTTCCTGTGGTTTTACACATACTGTTTCTCTTATCTAAAGCTAAGCTTCCTAGTATGGTCTCCACTGGTGATTTAAATGTAATTACAAACTAATTAAGAGTAACAAAATTAAAAACGCAGTACCTCGGTCACACGACCACGTTGTCAATGCTCCACAGTCATATGTATTAGATAGTGCAGACATTAAACACCTTCATCGTCATAGAATATCCTGCCGGTCAGCCTTGCTTTAAGTCTCAATTTCCTCCCAGCCTTCCACTTCTGAGTCCTTCAGATTCTTACTCAGTTTCGCATTTCTAATCCAAAGTCAGCCTTTTTGTGAAGCCTTCTCTGATTCCTCCCTGCAAACCCCTTCCCACTGCATTTTTCTTACACCTCTGTTACAGTGCATATCAATTCTGTGAGTTGCGTATGTGGTAATTTCCCCCAGTTGGTTGTTAGAAACATGACAGAAGGGCTTTATGTCTTCATCTTTATATCCTCATCACGTTTCCTGAATTACAAAAATAATTTTTGGATGAATGTATGGTTGGGGATTGAAGACAAAGTTCCCTGACCTCAATTTAATTTTTCTTCTTCATTTCTTTAGAGGAGGAATGAGAATGTTGTATAACATTTTCGTGTTGTTCCGTGGAATGCTGAGAAAAAAGAGGAGCCTGATGCTCTGACCCCTCTATGAGTCTGAGTTCATAAGGTGTGCTGGGCTCAGGGGACCTAAATTCACTGCTGCCTGTGACTTTTCCCTGATCTCTGACAGGCGAATGTGGAGGTGGAAAGGATGATACCGACTAATTATACCTTCAACCCACAGCCTTATATCAATGTGTCTGAAGTTCTGCCTCATCCAAAACTCTACAGACCAACTTGTATAGGTACTCAGAGGAAAGGCATCTACATACATGATGGCAATGAACCTCTGCAAATGCCTCATTTCCTATAAATTTTGGAAAGGAAAAAAGCTTAATTGTGCAGTTAATATGGGGCAATTGCTGTAGCGCTCACAATCTCTGAGATTATAAAATTATGTCTGTGTGCTTTAAGAGGAGATAAACTTTGGTTTTCTTATTTAAACTTTGGCTTTCTTATTTTTATTGGAATAAGACATCAATAGAAATGAAAATAGATTCATAAGGCAACATCAAATGTTTAAAAAGTTATAAAAAGAATAATTTCCTTACCTCATGGCATAAGGTATGTTCAACATGAGGAGATTACAGAAAGCTATGACTAGACTATGAAAATTCTTTCTAAACAGGAAAAATCCACCTGGCATGCTTTCAGGGAGGTCTCTAATACAGACGAGCAGGAAGAAAACAAACTAAATAGACAGGAGGACCAGTGATCAGATCTCATCCTAGCTAATATATATACCTTCATGAACCAATTTTGTTTGGAAAAATAGATTCTGGGTTATGGTCTGACAGGTAGAGAAATTAGACAGGGAACATTAAATTTCTCTGTTTAATTAATAAAACAAGGTGGATTATACATTTCCAGAGACAGACTAGGATGAAAAGTTTGAGTAAGACTAACTACTCTATGGACCATTCACAGCAGAATCACTGGAGGAGGTAAGGGACTGTATAGTTTCCTAGGGCTGCCATAACCAAGTACCACAAACTGAGTGGCTTAAAATAACAGAAACGTATTTTCTCACAGCGTGGAGACCAGTAGTCAGACATTAAGGAGCCAGTGGGGCCATGCTCTCCCTTCCCGCGGTTGCCAGCGATTGTTCACACTCCTTGGCTTGCAGCTGTCTGACTCCAGTCTCTGCCTCTGTCATGACGTGGCCTTCATCCCTGTGTGCCTGTGGTGTTCTCTGTGTATGTGTGTGTTTATTCCTATGCCTTCTCTTGGTATAAGGGTGCTGGTCACATTGGATTAAAGGCCCACCTTATGCCAGTATTACCTCATTTTTGTGTACATCTTCATATATCTGCAAAGACTATTTCCAAGTAAGATCACATTCACAAGTAGCAGAGGTGAGAACTCTAACATAATTTTTTGGAGGATACACTTCAACTCACATCAATGATTAAAAATTCAGACACATGAGGCCCATCTCAGCCCTACTGAGTGACCCCTTGACATTTCTGATGCAGTCTTCCAGGCAACTTCAACGTACCATACATTTGAGAAAGCTGGTCTAGGGAAGCAATGAAGGGCTGGGGTGATGGGTGGTGGGGAGGGCCAGGACAAGGGTGAGGCAAGGGAGACACTTTCTTCAAGGGAAAAATTTGAAGGGTAGCCAAAAATATCAGTAATCAAGATAAATAATATTTTAACATAATATTATAAAAAATTGAAGTTAATGCAAAAAAGTCGCTGATGAACAGATATCAAAATTTTAAATAATGATAGGATCATATTACTAATTTTTTTTCCTTTGGCCTCAAGCTTCAGTATGCCTTGGCACTGCATGGTGGTAGGGATGGGCCCCTGAGAAAGGCTACCCTCTGATAGTTAAGAACATTCTTGTCAGATAAATTTAAAAATACTATCTTGTCATTCCCCTTGTTTCCCCAGTGTGCAGTAGAATTTTCCTGTGCACATTTACCTTGCCATAGAAATATTTAAGGAAATCAAGGAAAAGGCATTTGGTCCACGTTTGGGTCACAGTAGGCAAGCAGGAGGCGACCCTCATAGGAGTGAGATACCAGTGAGATGAAAAAAAGGGAAAAAAAGAAATCAGCCCAAAAGGTGACTAATCGCCAAAGCATCCCTGTTTCATTTTGGTTTATACTGGGGAAGTGATGGTGCAGACACTGGTTCTATCTGTTAGATGGGAGATTTAGCCATTTACATTTTATTATTAAAGATCAGGTCAACTTACTGAACACTAGAAATACTTGGTGACTCTAGGTGAGATGAATTTCATACCATATCAGGTTTATTGGATTTTATATTCCCATCTGCTATCCTGCTGAGACCATAAAACTATGATCTTTGAGGGCAGACATTTTAGTGGGAATCAGGTATGAAGAGGAATCTCTCAGGGGGTGAGTGGATCCCACCCAGTGGGGTCTGGAGCCCCTTCGGTGTACACTAAAGTTGACAACAATTGCTGTGGACACTCAAACATTATACAATGAATAACTAAAGTGGAATTCACTTACAAGGTCTCTAAGAGGGTCCAGGAAGTGTCTGACTCCAAGAACCAGTCCTGATTTAGTTTTTCCCAATATCTGTCTTCTAATCACAAATCTTTGAGCTGGTTTGGTTTCCACCATTATGCCTCCTATCTTCCCACTGGTCTCCTTTATTTATAAATGAAATATTATACAGGATGTCTTTGCACCTTTTCTTTTTTGGGGAGTTACCTTAATTTTTTGATAACCATGTATCATAGTCCCACCAAGTCAAGTAATAGACTTTCTGTGTTTTTCTTTGAAATAGCCAAGTTGCCAGAATTTTCCATATTAGAGGAGCCTGGGTCCTTATCAGAATGTTTAGTGAACTTCTAATGCTAAGTGATGGGGATACAGGAATAAATATAAGCTCCTTTTCTTCAGAAAGCTAATTGTCCTGAAGAGATTTATATATAGTACAAGATGTCCCACATATTATAATTAAAAACATGTCATTCCCAGGAATGAAGTACTGTTCCATTGCAAACCACTGAAGTATTGGAAACATTTTTCTGAAAGTAAGTTAGACATGTATTCCAAGGAGTTTGTGCTATATAAATTTTAGCTGTCAGGAGACTATGAGGAGACCATAAAGTGAATGGACTGTGCTGCTTCCGAGGGCAAAATCCTATTGAAAATGGGCTGTCTTTTGGGATCTACCAACTGTAATCACAGAGTATACACAAACTGCTTAATCTATCACTGGTGTCTCCATTTACCAACAACATCAAACTCTACTTAGATAGCCACTTGTGACTAGAACCTTACAGCATTTTCTTATGAACTGAATGTTCCAACTAGCTCACTGGATTGGCTGAATATTTTTTTGTGTGTGACCCAGGGGAATGACTGACACGGAGCAACGTCAGCCTAGAAGTCAACAAGAGAAGTTCAAATCAGGTTAGCTTAGTGTTGCTAAGACTCATACGATCTAAAACTACAGAGCAAGAAGCAGTCAGATTATTAGCTAAACACCATCACATCCAAACCTTGCAGAAATGTGGCTGCTTAAGAGCTGGTGCAAAAGCAATTTTGTCTGTTTCATTTTTCTTTTATCTTATCTAACACAGTGCCATGTACAAACATATTCTTGATAAAGACCATTAGCTTTACTGGGTGAATGAAGTCTGGCTTATGGCATTTCATAGGTAAAGATATTACTTAGATCACATAAATTGACCAATATACAGTCTGATTATTCAGTGGGTGGGTAATCTATGTTTACCTGGTACACAATTGTTCTTTAACATTTTCTGTCATTATTTCATTTTTCCTCATTCCTCCACAGAAGGGGGGTTGAGAGTACATTCCCTACAATCTCCACTCTTTGAAGAGCTTTGCTTCTGCCAAGAATAGGTACAGGAAACCCCCTTAGGGGTTGTGCAGTTTGTATCCCTGGGTCAATACCTCTGTGGCTGCTCCTGGGGCCCAAAGATATAGCTTTCCTCCTTGTTTTTCAGCTTTTAGGACCATCCAGATCCCAAAACCCATCAGACTTACTGCCTGACATTTATTGAAACACACATTTTGTAAATATTTACAGTCATGAAATGGAATTTCACCCATAATTAAAAAAAAATCAATAATATGACCCCATTAAAAGAGAACCAAGAGGAAAGATAAAAGTAAATACAATTAAATAGATATAAAACAATATTTTTCAATATGTAAATGTGGGACATAATGACACTAAAAAACTAAAAAAAGAAAAAAAAATGATGTATTCCCATGGAGAATTGTCATGAGTGCAACAGTTATAAGTAATGCTTTGATACAAGTTTGTTGGATTGGTTACACAATACTATGAGTAGCGTTGTCATTATGACTGTCATCTTCTTTCAAGTTACAAGGTAGCTGTATTCCTGGAAATTCAGTATATCTAGAAGTGAAACTGCAAAAAAATACTTTGAATTTATACATAAAACAGAGTTAGATTCTAAGCTTAAAAAATTATCAACTTTTTTTTACTGACACGAATATCCAATAGAACATTCAAAAGCCATGGGAATGGGAAATTTCTTGTATGAGATGCTCTAGGTCTTGCAGACTGTCTACTACCTCTTGTCTCAGCCTACTAAATGCTTTAGAATTCTTTAATAACTGTGATAACCAAAACATCTCCATAATTTCCAAAACAGATGCCTTTGAGAGCTACTAATTGAGAGAAGCCAAAAAATAAAACTAGTCAAAAAAATTAACACAGGAAAATCCAGTGATGATAACAGAAGGAGAAGCACCATATTTGAATCTCTCTAAATTCACTGATAAATGTAGGCAGAACCATAGGAGAGACAAAGTACATATAGAACAATTATTAAAAATGGTGCAGGGGAGAGCATATAAGAAGTAGAATATGATCATTGATTATACTTGTTAATTAAAAACAAAAAATATTACTTCAAATCACATGCTGGGAAAGAAGTAGGGGAAGAAAAGAAGTGGTTGGAATATACTTTCAATATATTTATGGAATATACTTTCAATATATTTATGCACATATATTTATGCACATATTTATATATGTCTGGTGGGGAATCACCAGACAATAACCAAAAAAAAAGAGGCCTTAAGATAGTGAATGAAAATACTAGTATAAAAGTAATCATTGGAACAAAAATGCAAAGTCTTCTAAATATCAAAAATAAGAAAAAGAGGCAAAAATTGAGCATCTATTAAAAGTGTTGAGATAATTGAGTATATATATGGCAAAAGATAAACTTTGAACCTGAAATTTAAGATAATAAAATAGAATCCATAGAAGTACCAGAAGTAAACATGAATGAATTTCTTTATAACTCATAAATAGGGAAAACATTTCTAGCATAATTCAAAATCTGGTAGCAATAAGAGAAGAGAGAGATAAATTTAATTAAATAAAAATTTAGCATGGCCACACAGCCCCCCCTCCACACACACACTATAAACAAAAGAAAATAACTAATAACTAATTGGGGAAATATTTGCAATTTCATATCACAAAGAATCAAAATCTGTAAGAAGTGTCTAAAAATAAAGAAAAATCTTTTTAAGGGAGTTTCTAAAAAATAAAGAAAAGAAAGGCTGCCAACTCTACAGAAAAAAAAATAGGCTAGAGAAATGAAATGAAGTTCAAAGAAGATATGCACATTTCTCTCAACCAGATGAAAAATGATCATCATGAGATACGTATAAATTTAAAATTGTACTAAGACACTATGTATCACTTATTGAATTGGTTAACATTTAAAAGTTAGAGGACATAATCTTTTACCAAGGCTGAGAGGAAATACACACTCTCACACTGTTGTAATGAGAACCAGAGATGACACAGACCCTCTAGAGAGGAATTTGTCAATACCACACAAAATAACTGATGCAACTTATCTTTTAGCCCAGCAACCAAACTTCTAGAATTCATTCAAAGATATATGCAAAAATATGAGGAGACCAAGGCTTGTCATTGCAAGATCATTTGTGACAGCACAAGACTGGAAACAGCATAAATGTCTATCTAAGGGGCCTGGACAAATGAACCCTAGCGCACCCACGTAATGGAGTTCTTTGCAGCTGGAAAGAATCAGCAATATGTTTCGTAGTGGGATTCGACCTAAAGACAAAATTTACTGAAAAAAACAAATGAAGTGTTTACAGTACTTGTATCTTTGGTGATGGTGTTGGTATCCTGAGATTGATATTTGTGTATTGTAGGATAAAACAAAGGAGCATTTATATGCTCTTCTACTTTTCTCATTCCCAGTGTTTTTAAGAATTAGAATTCTTTGTGTGAAAGAAGGGGATATGAATGTAAGGTACAAGAAATTAAGTAAAATTCCTGTGATCCTCAATTTAATCAGAGCTATGAGGATGAACTCATGATTTATGTTCACTCGCGTAAATACAATCTTTGTTTTGTAGCTCTGTTTACTGAAAAGGCTCAGAAAACAGTGACTACTTGATAGTGATTATATTCCTAACTCCCAAACTGTGGTATGAAAATACCATTTCCCATTAGAAGAAATGAGAGGTTTGTGGAGAACTGACTGATTTCAGTTTGGGGGCAGAAAATGTACAAGACAAACTTGGAATATCTTGTCATTACCAGAAAGCAAAGAAAATATCAGTGACTATAAAATCATGTCAAAAGGATTGAGGCAAAAACTTAAATAGGCTCCTACTGGCTAAAGATAGGAACATTTGAGCATCAATCAAGATAAGACTACAAATTATTGAAACATATCAATTATGGTTAAATCCATGAGTTCATAAGGAAATTTAAATCAATTCCTATTGATCACTGTTGGGAGATGTTATGAACCAAATCATTATTTTGAAACCTGACATTAGGTGCAGAATAAAGCCCTTATCCTATCATTTTCAGGAGAACTGTTCCACCACCTTACAGAAAAGCTGATGAAACAGTTTCTCTTTATAGAAATTTTCAACTAATAAAAAAGGAGGGATTACAGAATCATAATGTTATCATTTGCAACCTCCACTGAATTAATGGTTCTAGACATTGATCGCAATGGTTGCTAACAACCTCAAAATAGAAGCAGTGTATTTTGTTCAAGGGAGAGTAAAACACAACCTATGAAATAGCCTTACCAAAAAATAAAATCTGAATTTGATCACATTTTAAAATCCAACTACCAACTTAAGAAATACAAAGGAGAGAGAAGCATGTTAAACAACATCATGGGAATGCAATGAGTAAAATCCAAAATGTAGGAAATTCTACAGGACAAGTGAGCGGTTCCTTCAACAATAAATTGCAAGGAAAATAAAGAGCTAGAAGAGGAATCTCTAGGTTAAAAGACATTTAAAAGACAAATAACCAATCTCTGTGGATCTTATTTAGATACATAATCAAGAAACAATAACTACAATAAAAAACTAAAAAAAAAAAATTAAGCACAGGCATGTAATAAGATAATTGTAAATTTGAGCACTGAAGCGTATTAGGTGTTAGTGTTATATTTCAGATGTGATCATGGTATTGTGCTTATATATTTCTAAATACATTATGTTTTAAAAATTCACACTGAAATAATTGAAATAGTATGATGTATCGAATTTGCATGAAAATAAGGGAGGAATTGGGTAGTGAGTAAGGATAGCAATGAACCCAGTTTGGGCCATATATCGGCAATTGTTGGGGCTGAATTGTGGCCTCACCAATTTCATTATATTATTGTTCCTATTTTTGTGGAAATTTAAAGTGTTCTATAGTATCACAGTATAAAAATATTTCAAAATGTATTTTTTGAAAAACACAAATATTCAGAGAGGTAGCAGATGAAATTACTAGCACTCTAGCTAGATGGGCCTGCAACATACACATCTCTGAAGTTCCTGAGTTTCTTGCCCCTTATTTGGATGTGGTTCTGGATCCATTTTCTACTCAAGGTTCCTTTCTCCTTTTTCCCTCTTCAGCAATAATCTTTTGTTCTCTATTGTATCTACCTTGTTTTCCCCTACTTTTCTCTGTCTCCCTTTTTTCTTCTTCCACACTGTTCTTTCTTTTCTCTTCTCTACTATACCCTCTTTTCCCCTGATCCCTTTAACAACTGGCCAATAACATTGAATTGAAATACTTTTTTTAATTGGCGAAAACAATAGATTGGTGTTTCATGCTTTTGATCTTGTTTGCCAAGTAGGGGAACTAAATTCTTCTCAATTTGAAAAAGATCATTGGCTACTACATTCTGCACGAGATCTTTGGTCAGTTTATCTGCCTGCCAGTGGTGAGAGAAGACTTCTGCTGAGGCCAAGGCATTAATGAGTGCATATGAAAAGTGTTATGAGCTGTGGCCACTGTGTGTAGTCTTCGCACTTAGCGCTCAGGTTATACGCAGCTCACAGGTGCAGCTTCTCTGCTCAAACTCTCTTGTGGAAAAGCTGACATTAAAACCAAAAGGCTGTTTCAGCTCCCTTTCCGCCTACACTAGCTGAGATGACAGGCATCCGCACAAGTGCGGTCTCCTGATAAAGAGGAAAGATTAAGGGGTACTGGCTGTTCCCACCCCACAATGCCCTCACATGAGGTCTCACAACAACTGTCCTGGGTGTGCAGAGCTCCGCCCTGACTCCCACCGGGCCATGGAGTTTCTCTGTGAGCCAGTACAGGGTGTACTTCTGACACCTCCCTGCCAGGAAGCTGGTTGATCACTGCATATAAACAGCCAGACCATCAAGAAGGTTCCTTCTTTTTCTTCTTTATGTGTACCCATGTGAAGTCACTTGAAAGCTGCCCTAGATCAAAGGCTGCTGGCAGAGGACTACAGAACTCTTTTTATTTATTATTTATAGAGCATCACAAGTGTTACCTGGCAGTTTGTAAAACATAAAACACCAGAGAAAAGATCCATGCTGTGAGGAAGTGACAATGTAAATGAAATGTAGACATTACCATGGATGACAGGAGAACCTTTGAGAGGTAGAGATATGGGTTCTTTAACTTGGGGGAGTCTGGGCAGAAAAAGATTCTAAGAGGGAAGTGTCTAGAAAAAATCAATGGCAGAATACCAATAACATGTATTCCAGAAACAATATATAGTTAAATGTCCAGCAGGCCTATAAAATCAATGCAAATGAGAACAAAGTATTTCTCACTAACTTATCAAAGGTTTAAAAGCTAATAGTATATAATTCTTGTGAAGGTGCTGAAATAGTATCACCATCATTTATTTCTGGAAGTGTTATAAATTGGTACAACACTTTAGGAGAGCAATTTGGTATTATGCATCTGTTAGGATTCTTATGTAATCTTTAATCCTTTTGCAGTATTTATAACTTTAACATATTGCAAAAGACTGTTCAGTACAATTCAGCTTTTATGCACAGTACAGCAGTGAACATCCTGTATTCTTGTTACCAAGTGTGTTTTTTCTCTCTATTATAACATACTTTGAGATAATTTATCCTAGTCCCCATGAGCCTTTAGTTATCCCAAGTTTTTTTTTGTAACACCCAATATCAAGAGGCATAAAAGCATCTTTGCCTTTTAACTCTGTATTCCAATTTCTAGGATTACACTCTAAAGCAACAAACCAAGCTACGGAAAATAATCTGTATAGATGAAGATATTCACAACGTTATAGCATTAAAATACAAATAACATAATAGGTACCAAGTAGAAGAATCAGTAATTAATAAGGACACATTCACTTTGATATAATATTTTTATAGTCCTTAAATAATGACTTTGAATATTACATAGCAATGTAATACCTAGACTATAATATTAAAAAATACTTAGACTATATTATTTACAGATAAAAGCAAAAATATAAAATTAAATATCGAATGTTACTGTAATCAAACTGAAAAAATGGGCCAGAGGAAAAAGGCAATACACAAACCTGCTAACACTCGTCACAGCAGGAAGGTGGGGTTACAGATTGATACAGTGTTTCTCCATTGTCTGATATTTTAAAGTGCTAATAAATGTGGGGTATTTTTGCAAATACACTTTTTAAATGAAGAAAATAAAAGAAAGATAAGTGAAAAGAACAGAGTTGTACGTCCTCTTTTGTGTTAAGCATTACATACAGTATTCTAAGTCTGAAAGGCAGTTAATAAATCTTTAAAACTGGCCAGAAGAACTATTCCATATCTCTCTGGACAATGGAACCTCAAAGGACTGTTTGTGGAACCCTACAGAGAAGACTTCTTTAGAGAAGGAACTGGATTTTCCTTTCCTAAATGTATTTACCTTGATGTTGGTACCAGAGATGAAAAAGATGTCCATTCTTTAATAGCTATGTGAGGATTTTCTGTAGGGTAATTGCATAATTGAAATTCTGTAGAACCACAAAGTCCTTACATAAAGAGATTTTGTGTCTGATGATGACAGAAATAGGAAGATAAGGAAGTAGTTTAATGAAACCTGAAGAAAGTAGTCAAGAAACTATCAAAAGGAGGTATGTGTATAGTGAAGCTTAGCCCAAACCTACTCCTATTAAGCTCCCAGAGGCTTGAAGACTTGTGGCTAATCAATACTGGTCACTACTGATTCTATTTTGGTGAGAATAGCAATGCATATTTCTATTTACTGTTTTGATATTTAATAGCAGCCCGGCCTCTTTTGAAATGCTGTGTCCTGAGCAGAATGTGGATTTTGGAGACAAAGAGCTCTCAGCTTAAACATCACTACCATATCCTGGCTGTATGACCTTAGGCAAGTTACAATGTTTATGCGGTACAGCAACTCACAAGAAGTAACAACAGCCTCCAGCTGGCTGCAGCAACTTTAATATAAGGTGCTTCCTATTGACGGTGAATAACCCGCAACCAGGTAGGTTACCTGAATTCAGTAACCTACTGAACTTATCCCTCTCCACACACTCCATACAAGGGCAGTCAGCTATTCCACCTCCTTATGGAGGTCAGCTAGGGCAGCTTCTAGGACCTTCTATATTACACATTTCTTACCCTTCTCCTCCCCGTTTTTCTGAATTACACCATTGTGTAATGCCAAGGCTCTCTGAGAATGTGAAAAAAGTGATGGACCCATAATTTTGCATATAACTTCTGGAGTTCACAAAACTCCTGAATACCATCTTTAGACCTCAAATTAGGAGCTCAGGTTTGAGGGTTAATTTGTCAAGTGGAGATGTTCTTTTTTTCAGTATTGCAAATCACCATCATCTTATGAATGAATTTATGAATTTGTAAATTTGTCTCTTTTGGTGTATGTATATTTTTATATAAAGTAAGGAATTTCCTTAAAATGGGTTAATTAAATTATTTAAGCAGTTTCAATCTATATGAACTGCATTGAATCAACTTGTAGAAGTAGTGTGCGTACTAATTAAGGGCATGGGCTATACGGAAGGGCTACCTGGATTCCACCAAGGCCGCCACTCACTGTGCTGTCTCACAAGTCCTTCTCTCTTTCTGGTTTTCATCTATAGAATAAAGATAATAATTCTAACTGTAGGTGGTTGTTTAAATGGTTAACGATTAGATAAGGTAATACATATGAAGCCCTTAACACAGTGCCTGGCATATAGTAAGTTTTCAGTAAGTGTTAGCTGCCATTAAATGGCAAGTCTATCTCCTTTTCCCATTTAAAATTATTTGCATGATTTGACAATGCTGCAGAACTCATGGAGTTGTGATAGCAAAAAATGATTTGACCAAAGCTTCTTAGATGGACAGGCACACATCTAAGAACAATATCCGAGGCAGCAAAGTAAATCTGATTCCATCTTCTTCTCCTCTGACCCCAAAGGAGAAATCTGTAGGCAAGGATAAATATAGCATTATGGGAAGTGACTTTTGGGACATTTTCTTTTAGGCCTTAAATGCTTTCATACCTAGGTACTTATAAATAAGCTGCCACCATTCTGTGTTTGTTTAATGGCATGCATAGGTTTCAGCTTTCTCTTAATGAGTCCTGTTGTGGGAAAGCTGCCTTTGAATAGCAAGAAGGACCACAGTGCCCTGCATGACATTCATTTATAATTACCCAGCTCTGGCCCATGGGGATGACTAATAAGGTTCAGCCACTTTGCCAGCCAGAAATAAAATGTCCTGTTTAGTAGCTTATTTATTCTTCTTTAATTAATACTAATCACTGTTTTTAAACAAAAACATAACCTACAGTGTAGTAGAGGCCCAGGGTCTTTGATCCTCCCATATGGGGACAATATCAAGTCCACCTCCTAGGTGTAAGGCACATCCACTTTCTGAGTGAATCAATATTTTGTACAGTCTACTTGCAATTTATAAATTTATATATATTGAGGATCTTCTTATTGGGAATTGCATCTGTTTTCTAGCTCTAGATTCCTTAAAATTTGAATGAAGAAAGCCTCATTCAGGACTTTGATTCTATATGCAAGACCCAGAAAGAGTCAAGATAAATCTTCTTGTGATTAGGAAGTAAACTTTTATTTCAGGAGAAATTACTTGTTCACTGAAATTAGCTTGTATACCCAGAAATCTTGTCTCAGGTGTAATAAGCTATAAATAATAACCAATTTCATGTTGATGAAATTAAAAATCATGAAAAGCTATTCCAAATAATTTACAACTTGACAGAAAAAGGAGGATCTGTTTAAAAGGTAGTAAATTTTTCCTCTACTGAATTCAGACCAAGAGTCAGAGAGGATGAAAATAGGAAGAAAACAAAATAAACTTTGTTCTTTCTTCCCTAGAATTTTCATATTCAGGTTGAGTATATGCTTTTTTCCCCCAAGTGAAGAATAAGTCTTACATCTTTTCAAGCATTTTCTTTTCCTTTGAAGTATTTGATGTTTTCAGGACTATCAGGAGGTCATTTTCTTCGAACTTCTGTTTCTTAATTTTCCTTATTTTGGTTTGTGCTTTGACGAGGAGGCTGAACTACACTATCTTTGGAGAAAAGCAGTTTGAGGCTCATTATAAGTTCTCATCACATAGTAAACGTTCCTTCCTGGAGCCTGCAAACTGTTATCTTGACTCAAATGCTAAGCTTCTGTCGCAAGCCATCCATTCACATGAATGCCAGACCCAGCTGGACAGTGCCTGGATGAGCGATGGGGATCATATGCTTGCCCCAAGGAGACCTTCATTCATCTACAGTCTCTTTTGCTTGCACTCGATTACAGGCCAGGCTCCTGAACACTGAGGCTTTCACCAGAAAGGCAAGCAATCTGCTTAGCCTAGTAATCAGTGTTTTGTTCCAATCTGTTCTTGCTGTTGGTATTTCTTCCACTCTTAATTATCACTCTTGTCACCTAGACCCTGGCAGAACGAATGGCACAACCCACATCATGCTGCAGAAACACTTTCTCAGCAAATGCCCTTTGCAGACAGCAGCACAAAGAACACAAAGGGCGCATGTCAGCCAAGTGTAGGAGAGGGAAAGAGCATCTTGAGATGAACTTACTCCTTGAGTCATTGAATCTTCCTGGGGAACTTAAATCCATGAGCCTTTAAATTTACTCAGGGAGCTTCAGTCTCTGCATCTGCGTGACTAAAGCATGGAAAGACAGGTTGTTGAGTCATTTACCTCCTCCAGCAGCCTAGAGGGATTAATGCAGACATATCTGAGGAAAGGGCCCCTAGCTACATAGCAGGTGGTTCAGGAACTGAGAAGGGAAAAGTAATGCAGAGGTCCGTGGTTTCAGGGAGACCAGAGAAGAGAGAGACTGATTTGGAGAAAAGTCAGAACAAGTAGATTGAAGGTTCTGTGTTCTCATTTGGTAATTTAGAAGAAATAAGGTAGTTTCTTTTCGTATTTAAATACTGAGGCTTTTCTATTTGATTGAGAATAAGCTTAGAGAGAACCAAAACAGAATAATTAAAATTGAGTTAAGAAGATATAAAGAAGCAAAGAACTAGGACTGAAAAAAAATTCCAAATATTATTAGTAGCTATGTCTGGGAGTAGGTGTTCAAGTTATTTTCAATTTTCTCTTTTTTTGCCTTACAGATTCTTTCTATTGAATATATACTATTAACCCAGTTTAGAAAAAAAGTGCATAACTATTATTTGGAGGCAAGTCATGCCTGAGTTTTAAAACCAGTTTCACAACCTCTTGACTTTGTTAGGCAAGCTCTACCTCCTCTCTGAACATCAATATTTTTGTTTATTAAATTATTCAATAGATGATGACCTATAATTAATATAATAATTATTATTCCCAGTATCTAGAAAGTGTTCATTATTAGCAGAATTTTTCAGTTTTCTACTTTTTATATAAATTAACTACTTTATTTTCAATAATTATTACTGATATTTCCTAAGGATTTCTTCCCCCTAAAAATGCCCATGCCTCAGCTACAATGTTCCCTATTGTCTGTACGCCACCCACAGCATCACAAATCAGCTACTGGTGCTGCATAGACTGATGGGAGAGTCTAGAGGAGAAAGTGTACAAGCTTGGATGAGATTTTAAACCTTCAGACAGTGACGGTACTGTTGGGTAACCTGCAGGAACAGAGTATCCGCTATAAGCTCTTCTCAAATGTTTCATTTGTATCTTTCTAAAACCTAGTAAGCATTCAATACATATTTAAATCTATGGCTGCCTCTGTGTAATGCATACACAGTCAAGGGCCCTATGTGGCCCAGATTTGTCAGTGTCACAGAAGAAGAAATACAGCCCTGAAAGTAAAAGTAAAACAATTAATTGCAATCTTTACTTATATCTCTCAAAGAGCATCACTAAGCCCATCCACAATGCTGACATAACACTCAGAAAGCTAAACTTTTTCTCTGAAGAGGAATTTCTCAAGATTTAATTTTTCTTGATATCTTTTCCCCTATTTGTCTTATTTTCCCCTCTCACACCCCAAAGCTTCCTCTGAGACTCTCTCCCATCCACAAATTTCACACTCTGTCAAAACTGCCTCTAACCTCATACCATGTAGGCTCTTCTTTGCCTTTTCCACCCTAACTTTCTTATTCTTATTTTTCCTCTGGAGTAAATCATGACCTTTGTGACTGAAAATATTCTAGTTCTCTGTTGTCCGGCCCCCTAACTGTACAACGCATCTGATGAATGTGGCCAAGGGGTCTCGGGAGGGAGTAGACAACAAAATAATTTTTATTTCAAGTACACATGACAAATATATCACATTTAAAATAAGCCCATGGATGATCTAATTTCCAAATATTTTATTCTAAACTACTAGATATTCAGCAAATTACTTTAATCCCATTACTGTTCTATTCTGAATAGTGCTAATAGGTATAATGAATCAAACTCTTGCTATGAGCTGAGCAATGCAGAGGATACTTGTGGCGTGTTATCTTATTTAGTCTTCAGAACAAGATTCTGAGAGGTTTACTAACTTGTCAAAGGTGATGTTGCAAGTGGTAGAATTAAGATTTAGTCTGGATCTCAGGTCTATGCAACTACAAACCCATGACTTAACCACCATACTATTTCTAAGTAATTACAAGAATATAGCTGCTGGTTAAGGAAAAATCATCCATAGTCCAAGACTCATTTGGCATCTGAGCTTATTATCAGGTGGATGACTTGATGTTCTGTTCCCCTTTATGGGATGATGGTCTTAATCTGATGATTTTATGAGTGCATAAACAAATGCAAGAACAGAAGTGGATGTTACTGACTTCTGTTACATATGTTGTATCTGATTTCTTCTCTACGAGAACATGACTCTAATAAACTTCTGAACAGAGCAGTGTTAAGAACAAAAATGACAATACTCCCTTGCTGAGGACTTCAGATTTTCTTTTTTTGAAATCTACTTTTTTTTTGGAGGTATTCGTTTTTGTTTCTATTATTAATGTTCAATTACATGAGCAATATTATGTTTACTAGACTCCCCCTATTATCAAGTCCCCACCACATACCCCATTACAGTCAATGTCCATCAGCATAGATGCTATAGAATCACTACTTGTCTTCTCTGTGTTACACTACCTTACCCGTGCCCCCGGGCCACTACATTATGTGTGCTAATCGTAATGCCCCCTTCACCCCCTTGTCCCTCCCTTTCCACCCATCCTCCTCAGTCCCTTTCCCTTTGGTAACTGTTGGTCCATTCTTGGGTTCTGTGAGTCTGCTGCTGTTTTGTTCCTTCAGTTTTTCTTTTGTTCTTATACTCCACAGATGAGTAAAATCATTTGATACTTGTCTTTCTCCACCTGGCTTATTTCACTGAGCATAATACCCTCTAGCTCCATCCATGTTGTTGCAAATGGTAGGATTTGTTTTCTTCTTATGGCTGAATAATATTCCATTGTGTATATGTACCACATCTTCTTTATCCATTCACCTACCCATGGACACTTAGGTTGCTTCCATTTCTTGGCTATTGTAAATAGTGCTGCGATAAACATAGGGGTGCATATGTCTTTTTCAAACTGGGCTCATGCATTCTTTTTATTTTTTTATTAATTTATTTTGGTTTCATTAGTCTACAATTACATGTCCACTATTATGGTTATTAAACTATCCCCTTCGTCAGGTCCCCCCCACCAACCCCATTAGTCACTGTCCATCAGCGTAGTGAGATGCTATAGAATCACTACTTGTCTTCTCTGAGTCTTACAGCCTGCCCTGCACCCCCCCCCAACATTGTGTCTGCTAGTCATAATGCCCCTTTTTCCCCCTTGTCCCCCCCTTCCCACCCATCCTCCTCAGTTCTATTCCCTTTGGTAACTATTAGTCCATTCTTGGGTTCTGTGAGTCTGCTGCCATTTTGTTCCTTCAGGTTTTTTTCTTTGTTCTTATACTCCACATATGAGTGAAATCATTTGATACTTTTCTTTTTCGGCTTGGCTTATTTCACTGAGCATAATACCCTCAAGCTCCATCCATGTTGTTGCAAATGGTAGGATTTGCTTTCTTCTTATGGCTTAATAATATTCCATTGTGTATATGTACCACATCTTCTTTATCCATTCATCTACTGATGGACACTTAGGTTGCTTCCATTTCTTGACTATTGCAAATAGTGCTGTGATAAACATAGGGGTGAATCTGCCTTTTTGAACTGGCCTGCTGCATTCTTAGGGTAAATTCGTAGGAGTGGTATTCTTGAGTCAAATGGTATTTCTATTTTGAGTTTTTTGAAGAACCTCCATACTGCTTTCCACAATGGTTTAACTAATTTGCATTCCCACCAGCAGTGTAGGAGGGTTCCCTTTCCTCCACATCCACGCCAAAATTTGTTGTTCTTTGTATTTTGGATGTTAGCCATCCTCACTGGTGTGAGGTGATATCTTATTGTGGTTTTAATTTGCATTTCTCTGATGATTAGCGATTGGAGCATCTTTTCATGTGCCTGCTGCCATCTGAATTTCTTCTTTGGAGAAGTGTCTATTCATGCCCTCCGCCCATTTCTTAATTGGATTATTTGCTTTTTGTTTGTTCAAGGTGTGTGAGTTCTTTATATATTTTAGATTTCAACCCGTTATCAGATATGTCATTTATGAATATATTCTCCCATACTGTAGGATGTCTTTTTGTTCTACTGATGATGTCCTTTTCTGTACAGAAGCTTTTCAGCTTGATATAGTCCCACTTGTTCATTTTTGCTTTTGTTTCCCTTGCCCGGGGAGATATGTTCATGAAGAAGTTGCTCATGTTTATGTCCAAGAGATTTTTGCCTATGTTTTTTTCTAAGAGTTTTATGGTTTCATGACTTACATTCAGGTCTTTGATCCATTTTGAGTTTACTTTTGTGTAAAGGGTTAGACAGTAATCCAGTTTCATTCTCTTACATGTAGCTGTCCAGTTTTCCAACACCAGCTGCTGAAGAGGCTGTCATCTCCCCATTGTATATCCAGGGCTCCTTTATCAAATATTAATTGACTATATATGTTTGGGTTAATGTTTGGATTTTCTATTCTGCTCCACTGGTCTGTGGGTCTGTTTTTGTACCAATACCAAATTGTCTTGATTACTGTGGCTTTGTACTAGAGGTGAAGTCAGGGAGTTTAATTCCCGCTGTTTTATTCCTCCTTCTCAGGATTGCTTTGGCTATTCGGGGTCTTATGTGGTTCCATATGAATTTTAGAATTATTTGTTCCAGTTCATTGAAGAAAGCTGTTGGTGTTTTGATAGGGATTGCATTGAATCTGTAGATTGCTTTAGGTAGTATAGCGATTTTGACAATATTTATTCTTCCTAGCCAAGAGCATGGGATGAATTCCCATTTGTTAGTGTCCTCTTTAATTTCTCTTAGGAGTGTCTTGTAGTTATCAGAGTACAGGTCTTTCATTTCCTTCGTTAGGTTAATTCCTAGGTATTTTATTCTTTTTGATGCAATTGTGAATGGAATTGTTTTTCTGATTTCTCTTTCTGTTAGTTCATCGTTAGTGTATAGGAAAGCAGCAGATTTCTCTGTGTGAATTTTGTATCCTGCAACTTTGCTGAATTCAGATATTAGTTCTAGTAGTTTTGGAGTGGAGTCTTTAGGGTTTTTTATGTACAATATCATGTCAACTGAAAATAGTGACAAATTGAGTTCCTCTTTACCAATCTGGATGCCTTTTATTTCTTTGTTTTGTGTGATTGCCTTGGCTAGGACCTCCAGTAGTATGTTGAATAACAGTGGAGAGAGTGGGCATCCCTGTCCTGTTCCCGATCTTAGATGAAAAGCTTTCAGCTTCTTGCCATTAAGTATGATGTTAGCTGTGGGTTTGTCATATATGGCCTTCATGATGTTGAGGTACTTGCTCTCTATACCCATTTTGTTGAGTGTTTTAATCATGAATGGGTGCTGAATTTTGTCAAATGCTTTTTCAGCATCTATGAAGATGATCATGTCGTTTTCGTCCTTCTTTTTGTTGATGTGGTAGATGATGTTGATAGATTTTTGGATGTTGTACCATTCTTGCATCCCTGAGATGAATCCCACTTGGTCATGGTGTATGATCCTCTTGATGTATTTTTGAATTCAGTTTGCTAATATTTTGTTGAGTATTTTTGCATCTATGTTCATCAGGGATATTGGTCTGTAATTTTCTTTTTTGGTGAAATCTTTGCCACGTTTTTTGTGTTAGAGTGATGCTGGCTTCATAGAATGAGTTTGGAAGTATTCCCTCTTCCTCAATTTTTGGAAAACTTTAAGGAGAACGTGTGTTATTTCTTCTCTATATATCTGATAGAATTCAGAGGTGAATCCATCTGGTCCAGGGGTTTTGTTCTTGGGTAGTTTTTTGATTACTGATTCAATTTCATTGCTGCTGATTGGCCTGTTTAGTTTTTCTGTTTCTTGCTTGGTCATTCTTGGAAGGTTGTATTTTTCTAAGAAGTTGTCCATTTATTCTAAGTTTTCTAGCTTGTTAGCATATAGATTCTCAAAGTATTCTCTTATAATTCTTTGTATTTCTGTGGGATCCATCGTGATTTTTCCTTTCTCATTTCTGATTCTGTTTATGTGTGTAGATTCTCTTTTTCTCTTAATAAGTCTGGCTAGGGGTTTATCTATTTTGTTTATTTTTTCAAAGAACCAACTCTTGGTTTCATTGATTTTTTCTATTGTGTTATTCTTCTCAATTTTATTTATTTCTTCTCTGATCTTTATTATGTCCCTCCTTCTGGTGACTTTGGGACTCATTTGTTCTTCTTTTTCCAATTTCAGTAATTGTGTCTTTAGACTATTCATTTGGGAATGTTCTTCCTTCTTTAAATAGGCCTGGATTACAGTATACTTTCCTCTTAGAACTGCCTTTGCTGCGACCCACAGAAGTTGTGGCTTTGTGTTGTTGTTGTCATTCATCTCCATATATTTTTTGATGTCTGTTTTAATTTGGTCTTTGATCCATTGATTATTTAGGAGAATGTTGTTAAGTCTCCGTGTATTTGTGAGCCTTTTTGTTTTCTTTGTACAATTTATTTCTAGTTTTGTACCTTTGTGATCTGAGAAGTTGGTTGGTAGAATTTCAATATTTTTGACTTTACTGAGGTTCTTTTTGTGGCCTAGTATGTGGTCTATTCTGGAAAATGTTCCATGTGCACTTGAGAAGAATGTGTATCCTGTTGTTTTTGGGTGCAGAGTTCTGTTGATATCTGTTAGGTCCATCTGTTCTAGTGTGTTGTTCAGTGCCTGTGTGTCTTTACTTATTTTCTGTCTGGTTAATCTGTCCTTTGGAGTGAGTGGTGTTTTAAAGTCTCCTAGAATGACTGCATTGCTTTATATTTCTCCTTTAATTCTGTTAGTATTTGTTTCACCTATGCCGGCACTTCTGTGTTGGGTGCATATATATTTTAAATGGTTATGTCCTCTTGTTGGACTGAGCCCTTTATTATTATGTAATATCCTTCTTTATTTTTTGCTACTCTCTTCATTTTGAAGTCTGTTTTGTCAGATACAAGTACTACAACACCTGCTTTTTTCTCCTTGTTGTTTGCATGACATATCTTTTTCTGTCCCTTCACCCTTAGTCTGTGTATATCTTTGGGTTTGAGGTTAGTCTCTTGTAAGCAGCATATAGATGGTTCTTGCTTTTTTATTCATTCTATTACTCTGTGTCTTTTGGTTGGTGCATTCAGTTCATTTACATTTAGGCTGATTATTGATAGATATGTACTTATTGCCATTGCTGTCTTTAGATTCATGGTTACCAAAGGTTCAAGGGTAGCTTATTTACTATCTAACAGTCTAACTTAACTTTCTTGTTAAGTTATTGTAAATACAGTCTGATGATTCTTTATTTGTCTTCCTTCTTATTCTTCCTCCTCCATTCTTTATATACTAGGTGTTTTATTCTTTGCCTTTAGTTAGTATTTGGATGGTTTGCTTTCTTTGCTATGATTTTATTTTCTCTGGTGACCTCTTTTTAGCCTTAGGAGTGCTTCCATCAAGAGCAGTCCCTTTAAGATATCCTGTAGAGGTGGTTTATGGGAGGCAAATTCCCTCAGCTTTAACCTCTCTCAGAATTGTTTAATCCCTCCCTCAAATTTAAATGATAATCATGCTGGATACAATGTTCTTGGTTCGAGGCCCTTCTGTTTCATTACATTAAACATGTCATGCCATTGTCTTCTGTCCTGTAAGGTTTCTGTTGAGAAGTCTGATGATAGTCTGATGAATTTTCCTTTGTAGGTGACATTTTTTTCTCTCTCTAGCTGCCTTTAATACTCTGTCCTTATCTTTGATCTTTGCCATTTTAATTATTATGTGTCTTGGTGTTGTCTTCCTTGGGTCCCTTGTGTTGGGAGATCTATATGCTTCCATAGTTTGAGAGACTATTTCGTTCCCCAGCTTGGGGAAGTTTTCAGCAATTATTTCTTCAAAGACACTTTCTATCCCTTTTCCTCTCTCTTCGTCCTCTGGTACTCCTATAATGCGACTATTGTTCCATTTGGATTGGTCACACAGTTCTTTTAATAGTCTTTCATTCCTAGAGATCCTTTTATCGCTCTCTGCCTCAGATTCTCTGTATTCCTGTTCTCTGATTTCTATTCCATTAATGATCTCTTGCATCTTGTCCAGTCTGCTGCTAAGCCTGTCAATTGCTTGTCTCATTTCTGCATTATCTTTCCTCACCTCCCTCACTTCCTCCCTTAGCTCTTGCATATTTCTCTGTAGATCCATCAGTATGGTTATGACTTTTTTTTCTGAATTCTTTTTCAGGAGGATTGTGCATGTCCATCCCATCAGGCTCCCTCTCTGGGTTGTCTGGCTAAGCGTTGTTTGTACCATATTCCTCTGCCCTTTCATGGCGATATAAGTAGTCGCTGATAGGTGTCACATATGTCTGTTGGGCTCTTTAAGACTTTTATGAAGAAAAAGAAAAAAAACAACAAAAAATGCCTACCGGGCATAGATTCTGTGAGGATGCTGTAGGTGGCACTTCTGCTTCACTATTCTGCAGCCACGGCTGTTCCACTGGGCCCTTTGTGGGTCTGGCCAGGGAGGGAACAAATGGGAGGCTGCTGATCTCTGTGGAAAGTCTCGGTGCAGCTGCTTTTCCCAGCCACTGGCCAAGGGGTCTGAAATTCATCAGGACTCCCAGCCTGCTGGGCTGAGTGCGCTGGGACGATCCTGCTCCTCCGTTGGGCCCCTGTCTCTTTAAGACCCCTAAAAAAGCATGCTCTTTTCTTTTGTCCTGGGGAGCCATCAGAGGGGACTTGCCGTCTTGGATCCTGCACTTCCGTCTCTCCAATCTCCGATACACTGCGCCATGTCTGTCAGTGCCCCCGGCACAGATCACCAGGGCTGGTTATTTGGAGGGCCTGTGCTTCCACTCCCTCCCCACTCTGAACCCTCTCGTCCTGCCGGTGCACTGGGGTTGGGGAGTGCTCGGGTCCCACCGGGTCGCGGCTCTGTATCTTACCCGCTTCGGGAGGTACCGAATCCTCTCAGGTGTTAGCTGTAGCCTGGGTGTTGTCCTGTATCTTTTGGTCTCTCTTTTAGGAATAGTTGTATTTATTGTATTTTCATAAATATATATGGTTTTGGGAGGAGATTTCCGCTGCCCTGCTCATGCTGCCATCTTCCCGGAACGACTCTGAAATCACCTTTTAAATGAATAAAACCTCTCCAGTCATAAACCCTGAAACAGTTGAACTCTTGAGTTTAGATGCAAGAGTGTTTGAGTCCCCATTACATAAGTTGGCTCTTGCTTTTGACAGACTTAGAATATTTCCTTTTGGGACAGGCATGTTGGACATATGCTTAAAAATTCAATCATTACTGATCCAAATAAGTGCATGAATGGAAGGGCTAGACAATCCCAGGCATGACCAGATTTGTCACTGCAAATAATCACAGCAAATGTATCAGCATCTTTCTATTCATCTTTACATTCGACCTCTGTCTGCTATGTGCCACTAAAAGTTGCTTTGCTTTGGATTTCTGACAGGGTTTTGTGTGTGTGTGTGTGTGTGTGTGTGTGTGTGTGTGAAGTATTTAATATGCATATCCACAGCCTTTCTGTATAAAATGCATCAGCTGGAAATCCTCTAAGGATGAATTTTTCCCTCTAGATATAAAAATTATTTTCTCTCTAATCTTGGCTGGAGGAATTGTAAAAATGGCTTCTTACCCAATTTAGACCTATTCCTGGGACCACCCATAGCATAAAGTGGGAAGTGCATGAGGTTTAAATTTCTGAAAAAGAAATGATTGAAATGCTTTCAGGTCCCAAGGAAAAGCTGGCTTCTTTAGCTGTAATAAATCAGAAGGCATCTCTCTATTATTAAGACAATTCTTTCATCCCTGGTGAGTAAATACAGAGCCCATGAGAGAATCTTCATCAACCCATGGATTTCACCCCCATGGTTCCAGCAGCTCCAGGGAGATATAAGATTAGCCTGGGGGATTTAGATAGAGTTCTAGAGTTCTTAACATATCTCCACCTATGTTTAGTGTGTTACAGCAGTGTCTTTGAGCTAGATCCAAGATGATGTACTGAACAGTGTTGATTTACCAGGGCAGCAAAAGGCTTTCACACTCTTTCCTTTGTCCAATAACAGACAACGTTAGTCTCATCTTTTCTTCTTCTTCACTTCTTTTAGCTTTAAACAACATAAGATCTCTTCAAATAATCAATATCTGAAATTGTCATATTTCCTCTTACTCTGATACAGCTACTCAGAGCTTTTCACTGTGGCCTTTGTAGATTCTCTTGTGTTTCTTTTCCACAAATGGAAGCCACAGGTATTGCTTGTATTTGCTTAATTCAGTAATTAACCTGAGACTGTCTCAAAAGATCTGCTATTCTTCCAAAATGCTTTTCATAGGGTAGCATCTCCTTCTGTTGCTTCCCAGCAATCAGGCCAGTATAGGTGAGGGTAAGCAGGCAGTATTAATTAAATAGGAGTAGCCAGAGCTGGTGACACAGAGACAAAGCTGTTCTCTGTTTTTTTGTTTTGTTTTGTTTTGTTTTGTTACCAACCTTGTGTTTGGACAAATAAAGATATTAAATCTAAATTTCACTGTATATTTGAAAAAAATTTTTGAGAAGATGAATGGGAGGATGACTTCTGCATATTAAGTCAGAAGGACTCAAGTTCTAGCCTCCTATCATGTGAGGACTTGATGGAAACTGAGAATTCACCTTCTGGTTGGGTCATTCCATGTTTCAGGTGTGTGTGTGTATGTGTGTGTAGCAGGGACAGTGACAAACTGAAGCATAATAATTAATGCAGAGTGATAAAGAGAGGAGAAACCAAGATCAACTCACATGGGGGATATTTGATGCAACCGGGGAGGAGGAGAAAAACTCAGAGGTAGACACTAAACCCAAGGAAATCTACTTGACTTATAGGATCATTTTTAATATAGAATCACCTTAAAATACAAGTTAAAAGTTTATTTCTTGTTTTTACAATAAAATTGAAGGGAACTGTTTTCATAGAAGAAAAACTGTTACACATACTTCCATAATTCAATCCAATTATTTAATTCATGTATATTCCCTCCTTTTTTCGCTTCCATATATAGATTTCATATAACAGTCATAATGGAAATCGTCTGTGTTCCTTGTTCAGTATAGTTGCCAAAGTCATTTTCGTTTTTAATGACAGTAAGTTAAGTACTTACTGGATACTTGTAGATTGTTTTGATTTGTCAGTGTTCTAACTAAGACTGCAGTGAACATACTCTTAAACATAACTTTCTTTTTAATTCTTAAGATAAATCCACAGAAGCTGGTGCTTGAATAAAAACCTATTTTTTACAGCTCTTTAAATTACTTGCCAAATCACTTTCCAAGAGAACAGAAGATGATGCCAGTTATGTCTATTGAATATATTGTACATATGCAAGTGTGTGTGTGTACATGTTATATACATATGTGTGTGTACATATTATATACATACACAAGTGTGTGTGAGCATATATATTATATACATATTCAAGTGTGTGCATGTAGATGTCATATACATATGTGTGTGTACATATGTATATATGCAAGTGTGTGTGCATGTACATATACATATATACATACACACACAGTGAATTTATTCTGGACGCTCTTCTGTCATTCAGTTCTAGGAACTCACTTCTATTTTTCTTTAATACTTATTAAATTAAATACTTTAATTTAATACTTATTTTTCTTTAATACATCTCCATATTCTTAGTTATCTCTGTCTAGAACTCCTAGATTTGGTTTCCTGGATTGATTTCCTATTAATGTTCTTTCTCATATTCTGGCTTTGACTTTGTTTTCTACTTTCTAGGAGATCTAGATTTTAGTCTCTAAACCTGTATAGGATGATAGTCTGCAACCTAGAATCCCCAGTCAGGACTGAGACATTCACTGGTTAGGGGTGGTTGGTAATGAAGGCTCTCAGCTAAGTCCTACTCCAGGACTCGCCTTCACTGGCTTTCCCAAAGTTATGCCCCATCTTGGACACAACCTACAAACAGTGACTAGTCAATGTGGGGTTATGAATACCTGGTCTTTTATCTCATTTGAGGCAATTCTGAAGGGTCAGGCTAGCTACAGAATCCCTCAAGATCTCTACTGCAGCTGTGTCCATCTGCACTACAACTAACAGTTCAGCTTCTCTCTCTGTCTAGTTCTGCCTCCTTTACCCCTCAAAGGTGTTCTTTCCAAAAGTAGTCCTAGGTAAATATCCTGTTTGCAAATTTCAGTCTCACTCTGTCTCATCAGAAGGCTGACCTATGACAAAACCCTTCTTTTGAATTTTCCAATTTCTTAGTTTTCTCTTTCTGGGTATTGGATGTCTTGGACTGATTTCCTATGACTCTCATATCTATTTTCACATATTCAGTTTGTCTTGCTGTTCTTGTCTTGGGTGATTTCCTCAATTTTGGTTTTATAGTCCTTTTATCAATTTTTTTGCAATGTCTTATTTCCAAGAGCTCCTATTTTTCTTATTTTTCTCTTTTAAATAGTGCTTTGCCTTTATTTAATAGATTGGAGAGTTTTGTTGTGTTTTGTATTGTTTTAGTTCTTGTCTGTTACCTTTTAACTCTTACATCTCTCACATCGGAGACATTCTTCAAATGTTTCTTGACACTTTTTTTTTGGAAGCTAATGACACATCTGTGGGTTTGTTCCCTGGTTGATTTTTTTCTATAGGGGAAGAGATGACCACTATTATTGTGCCCTTTCCAATGCCAGGAGTTTATTTTTCTCTGACTCCATTTAATCTCCACAGAAGAACCCTCTATCTTCAGCTTAATGTAAATCTGTTGTCAAGCTCTCAATAAGGGAATGTCATGTCATTTATTTAGGCCTCCTTTAATTTCTTTCAATCATTATAATTTTCAGTACAAGTCTTACACTTCTGTTGTTTTTTTCTAAACGTTTTATTTTTTGGTGCTATTTTAAATGAAACTGCTTTTTAAAATTTCATTCTAGGTTATTTATTGCTTGTGTGTACAAACACAAACTGATTTGTGCATATTGATCTTGTATCCTGCAACATGGCTGCATTTGCTTATTAGCTCTAACAGCTTTTTGGTGAGCTCTTTAGGGTTTTCTACATACAAGATTATGTAGTCTCAAATAAAGATATTTTTGCTCTTCCTTTGAATTCTGAATGCTTCATTTCTTTTTCTTGACTAATTGCCCTGACTAGGGCCTCCAGTACAATGTTGACAGAAGTGGTAAAAATGGACACTGTTGACTTATTCCTGATCTTAGGAAGAAGGCTTCTGGTTTTTTCACTGTTAAGTGTAATGATAGGTATGCATTTTTCTTAGATGCTATTCATCCGGTTCAGGAAGTTCCCTGCTATTTCTAGTTTGATGAGTGTTTTTGTAATTGCTTCTCATTCTTACCCTCTCTGATATGATGAATATAATCTTCCTCATGCATTTTAGGCTGTGGACTTCTCTGCCCTGCTTACTGTAGTCACCATTAATATAATTTATGTGAGGGAAATGTGGGGTTTCAAAGAACACAATTATCTATCCGTAAACTCACACATCACACACACTCTTTTGTTCTTCCTCTTTTCTAAAGTGTATTGACTAGATATATCACAGTTTACCTAATTTACTGCCTTTCAAAACTAACTTAGTCCTGAGTCTATTTTTAATTTTCCTTTTAAATCTTTTAACTGTTTATTCATTATCTTACTTTCTCACTTTCTTACACTCCCCTTTTTTTAGCCTCTTATTTTTTTCCTCAACTTTTTTCAGTTCTGTGGTTTCCATTAAAACTGATATTAAACAGCCTCAACCTCAGTCCATCATGCACAGCATTGTCCTCTGAGCTTAAAAACCAAGCCCTTTCTGGACTAGAAGTCAGAAAGTGTAGTGGTACAACATGGCTCTGGCACTCAAATTTGTGCCCATGGGTGAATCCAGATTCTCTGAGTTTGACTTTCATTATCTACTTCAGATGGCAGTTGTAATAATTCAGTGGGCTTTCATATACAAAGCTGCTATTACAATTGTCTTGCATGATCAAGTGCTCCATTAAATGTTACCTTCTTTTCTTTCTCAGCTACAATATGAGTTACGTTGTTTTTCTATGTGTCTCTCTATACTGGGTCATAATGACAGAATTTAGATGTACTAGTTTACTGACTTAACATTAATTTTCTTTGGGCTTTTTCTAGGAAAGTTTAAAAGGTACTCCACAGTTATTACCCACATAAGGAAGTGTGATAGCCTTGATGGTTGGGGACAAAGCACCACTTGGTGCATTTTCCCTTCGTCTTTAACACCTAAACTAACTCTAAGCTCACTGTAACTAGGGTTTATGGCAGTATATCAGTATATGGAAACTCACGGTGAGTATTTATTTTCTCATGTGTTCCTCCGTTAAAGCCTGTTCATCTCAGGTTTAAGTTTTGTGTTGAACTCAATATCAGCATCATCATTGAATGTCCATCTCCCATTCTTAATCTTTTGGGGGTGGTGGTCAAGACATGACTTTTCTAAAAGTAGTAGCTTGGTGACTATGAGCAGGACCAGTAATGGTATGCTTTCCCAGATTTAAAATGTTTATTAGCCTTTCTGTTCTATTGACAATCATTTTAGCCCTTTTATTAAAAACTAAAAACAACCATAGTTGTTTTTTTATTAAGAATAATCTTGTCTATAGTAGAAAAACTAGAAAACCTGGGTAAGTAAAATGAAGTGTGAATTTTTAAAAATCTACTAATAATCCTACTACCTAGGACATTATACTCTTCCCAGATATTTTCTTATAGTTTTATAGTTGATTGAGATCAAGGACTGGAAGCTTCACATGCCTGTGGGATCACTAACTAAATATGGCATGTGAATTGCCCAATTATCTGCCAGATATTCAGAAGATTTGACGGAAGGGAGGTGTACTCTTAATTTTCACCCACTTAAATACATAGGCAAACTAATAACTTGCTACTATATGGTGTGAGTCAGGTTAGTGGCTTAAAATTCTTTCTCTTCTAATAATAATGTGTTGTTCATAACACATTTTATGGTTTCTCCTCAATGTTCTTATAAAATTTCTGTAAATAATAAATACTGTATTTGAGAATGTTTATAGCTAAATTCTCAAATTAAGCTTACATTTCACAAATGTAGAAAAGATCGGAACTGTGGGCTCGGATATTTGCTGTCACTTTTGGAATTTGGATTATGTAAGGTCGAGATACGACAACTTTCTTTTAAAACACTCTGCTGCTGTTAGTGGATGCTGTGGCCTTGTCTTGTAACACAGTGAAAAACCCTCTTGCAGGTGTGATGAAATGAATCAATCTGATTCCACTGCATTGTGTTTTCTATCAACATATTTTTACTAGTCTTCAAAGTGAAGCAAACAATGGACATTATTATATATAAATTTTATATACTACATATATGCTTACTGCTTTGATCATAATTTTAAGAACAATGAACATGTGGGAACATATGGCTTTCATCTTCACTAAGTTACAATGTTTTTTCTATCATTTCCTCATTCCCTTGACTATTTCTTAGAGGTAGAAAACCACTTACCTGTTCTGAACATTGAGAGTAAGTAGTGAGTCTCAACCCTGGCCGCACATTCCAATCACAAAGCTTTTCAAAATCCTAACGCTCAGGATGTTCCCCAGAATAATTAAATCACACTTTGTGGAGGTGAGACACAGGTGTATTAATTTCCTAGGGCTGCCATAATAAATGACCACAAATATGTTGATTTAAACAACAGAAAGGTATTCTCTCACAGTCTGCAGTGAAAGTGTGGGCAGGGCCCTGCTCTCTCCCTCACGGCTCGGGCGGGGGCCTTCCGCTTCTCCCTGGCTTCTGGCGGCTGCCGCAGGCCTTGGCATCCTTGCCTGGTGTTTGCATGGCTCTAATCTCTGCCTCTGTCGTCAATGGCCTTCTTCCCTGTGGCTCCTCTGTGTCTCTCTATCCAAATCTCTCATTTCTTTTAACACACTAGTTGGATTTAGGGCTCCCAGAAATCCAATATGACCTCGTCTTAACTGGATTCCATTTGCAAAGACCCTATTTCAAACTAGATCACATTCACAGGTATTGGAGGTTAGGACTTCAGCATATCTTTTCGGGGGACGTAATCAGCCCACCACACCAGGCATCAGTAATTTTAAGTTTCTGGGTGGATATAGCACAGTAGCTAATGTAGACAGCTACTTCTAGGACAGTGCTTCTCAAACTTCAGCAAGTATATGAATTCCCTGAGAATCTTACTAAAATGCAGATTCTGATACCCGAGGTCTGACATGAGGCCTGAGACCCTGCATTTTCCACATGCTAGTGTTCTGGTCCACATTGCCAGGAGCAAGTACTCGGAGTGAAGGCTTTATAAGCTCCTTTGTAGCTCCACCTCACTCCCCTTATAGACTCAGGAGCACGTTGGCATTAAAAGCCTTTGCAAGAAACTTCCATTAGGTCAAACATTTAGTTCTAGCTGAGGAAGGGATTACTTTTTCCTTCTAAATTTCATATTCCAGGCCCTGCTTCCACTTTCCTCTTCATGGCAAATTGTAATGCGAAGAAAGGAAAAGTGTGGACACATAATGCACATTCAGAACACATTCTTTTCAAATGACAGAGAGTTTTGTAGAAATCACTTTTAAATCACTCCTTCACCCTTCCTTTCCTTACCCATTATCATATAATAAAAATCAAGAAGTTCCAAGTGATCATTACATTTTAAAAATAACAGCTTTATCAGTCTTTCAATTGCCATTTAGCTTTTGAAGGGACTTTTATCCTCAAGTTAAAGATTTTTCAACACATTTAAACAGAAAAAAATGCAGCTTGACTAGAGATATAACCTGATAAGGACAAACCCTGCCAGGGGTCTGTTTCACTTGTCCTTGTAAAATAAATTTAAACTTCTCCAACTGGGATTAAAAATAACTAAGTGACATAATTTGCTGGTCACAACAAAGACATGAAAAAACTAACATTTTAACAGATGATATTTTTTCCCCTTTGGATCACAGATGACATTTTTCCTTATGTGACTTTTTTCTGTTAATTTATCCAGAAACAATCTTGTGAGTTTATTAAAACAACTGTGGCCAATTAATGAGAAATTACAGAATCTATTTAAGAGATTTGTGAAGGGTGCTGGCATGTGGTGTTTTTTAGTTGAGTGGAAATGTGATTTATCAATATAAAGAGTTGAGGTTTTACTTCTTAACTTTCTTTTGAAAAATGTCAAATCCACAGTTTTAAAGAACAGTACAGTGAACACCCATATACACTTTTAGCAATTCCTCTAATGTTACTATTTTGCCATATTCTTTTTCTTTCTCTCTTTCCATTTTTATTTTTGCTGGACTATTTGAATATTCCAGATATGGTAATATTTAATAATTAAATACTATCCACTTTACCTAGGAACAGGGACATTCTCCCAAATAATTACAGTGCTATCACACCCAAGAAATTTAACAAAAATAATAGTATTATCCAAAATATAGTCCATATGAAAAGATCCCTAGTTTACCCTCAAGTTTTCTCTAGATCTGTGTTTTCCTTTTCATTCATTCATTCATTCATTTTTGTAATCATATTTAAAATTCAGGATCTAAACAGGGTTTCTTTACCTCCTTTTATTCTAGAACAGTTACCTCTAACCCCCATATCCCACCCAGGTATTTTATAACATTGCCATTTTTTAAACATTTAGATCAATTGTCTTGCTTAATGCCCCTAATATTATTTATCTGATTATTTCCTCATTAGTAAATTCATGGTAATGTTTTAGTTATTTTGGTAAGACTATCACAAAGGCAACATGTCCTTCCCCTTGCATCACACTGGGAGGCGCACAGCATTCATTCGTTTCATCCTTGGTCATTTGGTTGCCTGGTAGACCTCATATCTCTCCTTTGTAAAGGTGCTTCCCTCTCATTGCAATTAATAAATAATTGTAGGAGATATTTTGAGACTAAGTGGATTTCCCAACAAACTGTCAACATGTGTTTTAGCATCCATTAATGTTCTTCCTTGACTCTGGTAATAACTGAGTCTGGGAAGGAACATTAATGGACTGTGCTTTCTGAAATTCAAGGTTAGTTGTCAGCAAAATTTCCTAATCTTCCGAACCTGTTCTGAATGTTCCCTCTACCTTCTTATTCTAACTGAAATTCGGTTCTGAATTTCACAGCCCTAATTCTACTGGATCTAGAGGTGGGCCAGTTGTTCCTGCTCTTTCACTTTCAAACCTATTCTCTTTCTTTCCTGAAAACCACCAGCACTGAGATTTATGCCACCTACCACCTGACCTTGTAGTCATCTACCAACCCCAAAGTTAATCCCCCTCTCTCCTTGAATATTTTGGCTCCTAACTCATCATTTTTCCTCTCATGTTTTTAAAATGCATTTCTAATGGAAGAAATTCAGGGCTGGACCTCTATTCAGCATATATCATATGTTTGGAAATGGACTCAATGCCAAGTAGTGGTCAGTCACTCAGGAGACTGTGTATTTCATTATTTAAAAAGCTAAAGTAACTCAGATAACTGTCAAATTAATTTGGACATTTAAACAGTGGAATTGTATCCCACATATAATATGAACAATACAGAAAATTGTTCTGTAGTTGAATATTGAATAGTAGCAGCAAAAAAATAGTTGATTGAGATAAATAGAATAAAAAGGCATATAGAGAACTGGCTGCAGGCAAGTACTTATGTTTTCATTTCAAATGTCAGAGAACAATGGGAGAAACTGACAAAAACCCAGAGGTAAAAATGGTAAGTAAATGTAAGTAGGCTCCAGCTGTCAATCAACTTTGTATGTGTGTGAGTGGTTTGTATGTACATACAGCACTGTGGGTTAACATTCGATCTACTGTCAAACAGTTCAATTTGTATTCAAAGATGAGTTAACATTTTCTAAATTCAGGAAAGTTCCGTGCCTGAGAAATCATATTGATTTAGTAAAACTATTTTAATTTCTTCTCTGAAAAATTGATTCCAGTAAAATCCATACTCGTGAGATTTCTGTAACATGAATTAGCTAGAATGTTCCTTCTTGATCAAGTTAATACAGGGATATGGGCTCCCTGTTGGCTAACACATAGTTGGCTTACCAAACACATTTAGAAGAATTTCTTCTTATTAGGGACTTTCTGAGATGAGTGATGTATTGGACTTTATAATTTATATATTTATTCCACAGGAAGGAGAAAATTTTACTGTAACAAGGTATGATGCCTTATGTAACTATTTAAAAGTCTTATTTGGCACAATAAGGAAATATAAGAAGTGTTTAATTTTCCTCCCACTCCTCACTGTTCACACTACAATACATACACAGACCAGAGTTCCCTATTCCTGGCCTGGTTCTAGGAATCCTCTTTGTTGTGACTGCAAGTATGACTAGATTGGTATATAAATCCTTGGTGTCTACACCACTGAAGAAAAATGACCAACTTTCTTCAATATGGTAAAACAGACATGGTCAATATGGTGAATGACTTCATTTGCTGGACTGGATAAAAAGAATGGAAATCACGTAAGCTAACATATACAGCCTTATATTTCACATTCTGTCCACAAAAAGGCATTTGAATATGCCTTCTGTAACTTGGGGGAGAGATCCTGGGGTAAAATACCTTTGTAACTGAAATCAGTCAAAGGGAGAAATAAAGTGGGAGAAACGTGTTTATTTCTTATAAGCAGTCATCTTATAAGTCAACTACTGTTCTCCTGTGTCTCTTGCAACCCTGCTGCAGAAGAAGAGGCTCCACCCAACCTCTCTGGTCCAGATAAGCCCTCTTTTGCCCTTGTAATTACTTACTGATATGGAGATACACAAAAGGCAGGCAAGAGATTATGGAAATATTGCAATTTTACCCACATCTCACCCTTCCAGAAATCTTGCCTCACAATCCACTCATTCCTCATCTTCCACAATGGCCCCTGTGCGAGAAAACTGGAGCATTATAACAAGACTAATAACAAGCAATAGCAACAGCAATAAAATCATGATAATCCTCAAGCTGGAGGATTCAGCTAGGTTCAAAGTCCTATGCAGATTAAGTCCATAGCTTGCCCATTCCACAGGTGGTCAGTAGCTGAACAGGTATGGAGTTCAGAGCAGTCATCATGAGGCAGCTGCAGCCAGGGGGCACGTCCAGGCCACAGGACTGTAGAGCAAAATAACCTTAAGGGCAATAAGGTACATGTTTTAAAGACACCACCATAGGCAAATCTTGTCCATCAGGTAGGATGCATGCAAGAGCATGCTCCTGTGATAGGACAGTGGTAGGAATGGGATCTCATCCTGGTCTAGTATACCAGACTTTCACCCCACTTCCTGTGGGAGTTACAGATAGGTTGACATCTAGGACTATGGGAGGTACATGCACTGGCCATAAAGATAAAACAAAAGTTCCTTGTAAGATGCTCTTACCTCCTGGATGTTTGGGGTACACTACCATGATCTTTGGGAGCCACTCTGCTGTTACTCCAGGAACACACAGGAGGCCAGCTTCCAGGCCTATTTGCCAAGGCGCCAGAAGGGCCAGCCATCACTGGTCCATGTGTCAAAATCTCCAGGGCCACGTCCACTCAACAGACTCTCCAGGGTTTAACACAGTAGGGACTGGCAGCAGGATGGTGTTCTGCTGGCCATATCCTGGCTTCAGTAACTTCTCTTTGGCTTGCACATACAGTTGTACAGGAGAGGCAGCAATGTGTGTTAGTATACCCATAGGGCTCAAGGCTCCTATTTGGGGCTTCTCATTCAAATGCTGTACCACTATCCATAAGCAAAGTGACCAGCGCCATAGACTATTCGTGTCTGACTTCAGGCCAGATTTCAACAAACCACTGTACCTATCTATTATGCCTGCCTCAGTAGGGTTAGATGGTACATGAAACTCCCACTTTATTCCTAACTGCTGTACCCATTCTTATAATGCATGCCCAGTAAAATGGGTGTCTTGATCTCTCTTAATTACCTGCAGCTGGCCATAGGCTGAAAGGAGATGCTCTAGGCTCCTTTTGGTGGTTTGCTGATCTGCATGATGTTCAGAAAAAGCAACCAACAGTCCAGTAGCTGTGTCCACACAAGTCATGGCATACTGATACCCTTCTGATAAGGGCAGAGTCCCAATATAGTCTATCTGTCACCTGACAAGGAGTATCAGTCCCTTTTCTATTGTCCCATGTTGCTGCGGAACTCAGTGTAAGTCTCTTTTACAGCACACAAGGAACTCACTCCAGGCTCCACTGATGTCTTCAAAGGTCAACGGCAAGGCTCACTGACGGGCTACAGCCGACATTGTCTTTTGCCCCACATGCAACAAACGCTGGTGCAGCCACTGGGCCACATCAGAGGCAGGCTTTCCTTCTAGCCAACACACCTGGGCCAGTGTGTCTGCATCATCATTCCCTGGGGATGCCAAAGGCAAATGGCCATTCACATGATATGCAGCAACTGTCTTAGTCTGACCAGAGGCCCATAGGTCTTGCCACAACTCTTGACCCCAAAGGGATAGGTGACCAACTGTCCAGTTGGCATGGTACCATTTTGGTAGTCACAGGGTCAAGCCCCAATAGACGGCCCAGCTGTCAGTGCAGACAACTATGGGGGAGGGCTCCTGGGTAGTCATGAGCCATAGTGCCCACAACTCTGCCCATTGGCTGCTCTTCCCCTCTCCATCCTCCATCCATATTGTCTCAGTCTTAGGAGGGAAAGCCACAGCCCTCCACTTAGGGGGCTGCCCAAGACTGGAGCTGTCTGTATACCGAGTGTCTTCAGGTTTAGGGTCTTTTCCCTCCTGATAAGGACTCTTGGCTACCAATGGCTCAAAAGCAAGTTCTTCCTGCTTTCCACTGGTATACATTACTGGTCCCAATAAGCATTGGAGTTCCTCAGTTAAGGGGGTAGTAGAGAGGGATACTACACTGCTGTAAATATGTCCCTCTGGCCAGTGTAGGCAAATGTACCACAGCACTCCATGTTCTTTGGGTCCAGCCTTGCACCCACCCCATGATGGGATAGGTGGTTATTACTTTAGTCATAGCTGTTCTGTTGATGGGCTCCATAGCCAATAAGACGTGGTGCACAGCAGCCAGTTGCTTCGCTGTCAAGGTGTACTGGACCTATGCTACTTTCCATAGTTGTGACCAGAATCCAATAGGTTGGTGTGTCCATTCAAGCTGCTGCCAAAGACCCCATCCATAACCATCTTCTGTTACATGAACATCTAGCTCACAGGGCCTCGATGAGTCCATTACATTCAAGGCCTCTATGGCCTTGACTTCTCACTTAGCAGAAATAAAAGTAGCTGCACATGTTTCATCCCAGTCCCACCTGATGCCCTTTCTTACCAACTGGTATAAGGGCTTTGGAATTTGTGCCAAATGTGGAATAAACACTTTCCAGTAGCCCAAAGGACCCCAAAACTCTTGTAATACTGCCACAATGGTAGGTGCAGGCAGAGCCTGGACCTTGTTTATGACTGCTTCAGGAATAACTTTGTTTTATCCGACCAGACAACCCCCAAGAATTTTATAGACAAACCAGTTCCTTGACCCTTGGTGCTGTTCACAGCCCACCCTTTCTCCTGTAGATGTTGCAGCAGTCTAGGTGCTGCACCTTCTAGATCTGGAAGAGATCAGATGTGAGCATAATATCATCAGTGTAGTGATACAGATGCACTGTTTATAGTTTATTCCATGTGGCCAACTCCTGGGCTACAAGTCCATGACAAATGATGGGACTGTGGAGGTATCCCTGTGGAAGGACAGTGAATGTCCTCTTCCATCCTTCCCACATGAAAGCAAACTGTTCCTGACTCTCCTGTGTTAGGTCATTAGAGAAGAAAGCATTAGCAAGGTTCACAACATAATGATATGTCCCTAATTCATGACTTAGGGTGTCTATTAGGGCTACTATGAAGGGGACAGCAGTATGCCAAGTGGGTATGACTTTATTCAATTCCCTGTAGTCCATGGTCATATGTCAGGAGCCATTGGATTTTTCACTGGCCACACTGAGGAATTAAAAGGACTGTGAGGAGTTAGCTTTATGATGCTCACCTTCTCCAACTCCTGTAGGGTCTCTCCAATTTCCTAGTGGCCCCCAGGCAATATATACTGCTTAGTATTTGTCACTTGTTGAGGTGGATGCTTAGCACATCCTCTGAGAACTGCCTTTACCACACACACCCTCAGTCTGAACTCACCTGCAGTGGTCTATAACCACAGGCCCTGAAGGATATCTACCCCCAAAATATATTCTGGGATGGGAGAAATGTACACGGTATACTTCTTTGGGTGTAAACGCCCTATCCACAATGGATTTGGGCTTCCTTCAGTCTAATGGCTTTACACCATAGCCATTTATTACAGCAGGGGTCCTGGGAAAATACTCAGGGTTGCCGTAAATCAGAGAACATTCAGCTCCTGTGTCCACCAGTGCCAGGACATGTTGTAAATTCATGGTGGACCAATGAATTGCTAATTCTACAATGGCCTCTGGTCTCCACCATGTCCCCTAAGGTGGGGACCTTGACCTTCCCTTCAGTCAAACTGCAATGCCCATTGTCCTCCTGTGGGTGTGAGGGCCCAGGTGGAGTCTGAGTACTGTTCCCCAGGAAGTCTTGCAGGGACACAGGCCAAACATTAGGCTTTGTCTCTGGCTTCTGTGTCCTGGACCTCAGCGGCTGGAACTGCTGCTCTGGCTTTAATTGGTGCCACAGTTCTAACAAGATCCTATTGGGCTGCCCATTAAGTTTTTATTTCACTACCCTGGCCTTTATCAAATCAACCCACATCTGGGTCCTCAAGATCTTCATGGGGCCCTTTGCACCTCTCCTTTCAGTTGTAGTCCGCGTTTCCTTCTGTATGCTTTTTGTTTCAACCTCCCCCAGATCTGCCACAGTAGGAGTAGCCTCACTTATGGGTTTCCCTATGTGGGGGGCAAGAATAGTCACTAGGGACGTGGGAGACCTGCATTGTAAATCCTTCTTATGATATTGGTAAGTGATATTTATTGGTTGCAAGTAGCAGAACCCAGTTCAAATTCATTTAATAAATGAATTTGGAATTGTGGACTTATTCATCTGCAAAATACAGGGAAATATCTGACTTCATAAGTGATTGGACCCAGAAGCTCAAATACTGACATGAAAATACTACCTATCCATCACTAAGCTGGCTTTCTTTCTTTACATTAGTTTCATTCTGAAATAAATTCTCCACCAGCAGCTCCTCAGTGAAAAGAGATCATCTTTTTATCAGAAATTCTCAGGTTTTGGCCATTGGCCCATTGGCCTATTGACCCATCTCCTCATTGGCCCAGCCTGGATCATGTGCACATACTTGAACCAATCAGTGTGGTGCAAGGAGATGGTATCCTCATCAACTAGGGCTGGATCATCACATTCACTAGACTTTGGAGGAAATGAGTTCCCTAAAGAGAGCATGCCAGCCAAAAGCATAATTCAAGTTTACTTTAATGCATTGCAGCATAAAATGGAGTTACTCTTCTTCAGATTGATCTAAAAGGGAATCACACAGTCCCTTTTGCAAAAGTGTAGCTTCTGTCTTCATTAATATAGCATATAACCAACTTTAACATTCAGAGTTGCAACAGATTGATGCTTATCTGTCAGTCTGAACCGTGGAGCCAAACTTCTGACCTTCTATGGAAGTCAAAATGGTTAAGCCATATAACAACAGAACAACAACATCAATATATAACCATAAAAATAAATAGATGGATATACACATTTGTAATATACATATTACATGTTTTATATATATATATATGTCTTTCAAAGTAAACATGTATCTTTCAGAATAATGCTGTATATTTTACAAATACAAATATACCAGTATATATGCCCCTTGGAAGCTTTTGGCTTATGTGATTCTTTTTAAATATCTAATAAATAAACCCAATAAAGATACTCAGACGACTTTTGATTTCTATATTCTTCTCCAAATGACTTCTACATCATCGGAACACATTTTGTCCATAACCATTAGTTCTGAGCCATACTAAAGAATTCGTACTGTTTAGTGTTATCCATGCTTTTACTTCAAAAAGCACATACACATGCTTTATTTCATTATTTCCCTCACATTATAATAAAAAGTATATGCTTCACACATATTTACAAGTCTTCTCAATCATTAAAGAAAGATCTCTACCAATCCTAAGTTGCATTCAGTTCTAAGCAACTATAAAATAAAATGATCTTGTTCCCTCCTCTTACTGCTACATTTGCAAAGCTTTGCCAGTGGAGTTCCTAAGCTTCTGTTTTATAGAGTTTCTCACAGTCAGTTACTCAACAAAGGCTGTGTAGGTTAGATATCCACCATGGCTTCCTCAGAAATCTTCCTCTCCCTTTGATTCCATTATTTCGGTCATTTCTGCTGGTCTCAAATCCTGTCCTTTACATTCTGGCTGCTTCTATTGTCAGTCCTTTTGTTTTTGGCATGGTTTTACAGGTCAGCAGAGGCCTATCCAATCACCAAGATGCTGCATGGATCCAGGTGGAGGCAAGGACAGAAAAGTCTCTTGAGGAAGAAGAAATCACCTGTGCACAGGTGAAAGCTGTTATTCTTATTACCTGAGATGAAGTTGGAGCACTATTGAGATAGACCTTGGCCAGGGACACACCGATGTTCAAGGTGTGTTCCAGGCCAGTTCTCCACAGGACCCCGAGGGAAACACATGAATATGATCACGACGAATTAGGTGATTACATTTTTGCAGAATGTCTTTTTTAACAGCTTTATTGAGGAGTAGCTGTAAACTTTAAAATACACAATTTGATGTTTTGGCATATACACTCATCAAGCCAGCAACACAATAAAAAAAGTAACCATATCTGTTGGTCCAAAAGTTTCCTCATATCTTCTGTTAACAGGAATCTAAGAAACAGACACCTCAATGTTTTGTCATATTTCTTGCCCAGAGATAACCCTGGGCAGGAGTGAAATCAAAGAGTGAACAGTGAAAGAGTCATTATATATGCCTCCTAGCTTACTTAGAGGGTCAGGGCTGAGGTGGGGCTGCATGCCCAAGTAAGTTTATTATACCCTCTTTTATCCCCAAATGACCTTACTTTGACTTACATACACAGTGATTTTGCCTCAACAATTTTTTTAACTTTACAGGTTTTTGGTTATGTCATAATCTCTCTTTTTTTCTGGGCTTACTTCCAGACATTGTCTATAGAATTGGCTTCTAAATTTTAATTAAGAGCTCTTTTTGTGCGGCTCATAAATTAAAATGTTCTGAGTTTCTTTTTCCAGTGTCAGGTTCAAGGAAGTGAGCCAACTGTGGAGCAGCAGGAAAGAGGTACATTTCTGAGCTCTGTAAATGCCTCCCCTCACTGTGTAGTCATTGATGTAGAACTAGAAGGCATCTTCAAGAGATAGTTGATAAAACAACGAGGAAGTCACTAAGACACCTAAAAAGGCCAGGTTAGTTACCCAGAATAACATAGCTAATGAGTGTCAGAGAATTCACGAAACCTGGTTGTTTTGACTCTTAGCCTCACGAACTTCTCACTGTGATTTCCCTTGCCTGCCATCTCTTGGGACTTTACTCTTTAAAATAAGATGTTGAGAAGTAGATAGAGACTTGGACCTTAAAAGAAATGTGTTTTATTTTTTTAAAAGGTAGCAGAGAATGCTCGAAACAGGATGTTTCCCTTATTCGAAGTTCTTTGGCACTCAGTAAATACTATTATCACTACTACCACTAATAATAACAATTCACATTTATTAGTGCTTATTATGGGTCAAAAAATGCTCTGCACACTTCACATGCATTGACTTACTGAGCTATCATGAAACCTGTTACTGAAACTTGGACACAGATTGGTCAGATGACTTGCCCAGGATTATGAAGCTAGAAAGGATCACCATGACTTTTAGAAGTGTACATTTGTTATTGTAATTGAATGAAGCCAATTATATACAGATTCCTCTCACCTAAAAAAAAAGAGGTTTATAGGTGATATTCTTACTCTGGGGTCAGAAGACCAGATTTAGAAGATCTCAGAACCCCCTAAAATGGTAGGCTTTTGTTTTACAGATCAGAAGTGTGCAAATAAAAAAAACTAACAACACAATCTTAGCAATTCTATTAAAAAAATGAGCAGAGGCTCTGAATAAACATTTTTCCAAAGAAGACATACTGATTGTCAATAGGCACATGAAACGTCCTCAGGGTGAATAATCATCAGGGAAATGCAAATCAAAACCACAATGAGATATCACTTCACACCAGTCAGAATGGCTACTGTCAAAAAGATGAGATAAGAAGTGTTGGCAACAATGGGGAGAAAAGGGAACATTTGTGCCCTGTAAGTGTAAATATAGATTGGTGCAGCCACTATGGAAAACATTATGGAAGTTCCTCAAGACATTAAAAATAATCCAGCAATTCTGTTTCTGGGTATTTACCCAAAGAAAGCAAAAGCACTAACTCAGAATGATATCTCTGCACCCCATGTTCATTGCAGTATGAACATTAATTACAACAGACAAGATGTGGAATAACATAAGTGTCCATCGACAGATGAATGGATAAAGAAATTGTAGTATTTGGATAATATTCAGATAGAAGAAAGAAGGAAATTTTATCATTTGTGACAACAGAGATGGACCTTGATGGACATTTATGCTGAGTGACTTAAGTCAGAAAGAGAAAGAGAAAGAGAAATACCATATGATTTCACTTATATGTGGAAACTCCCCCACTCCCCCACAAAAA
This sequence comes from Smutsia gigantea, assembly GCA_032199065.1. Classification (NCBI taxonomy): domain Eukaryota; kingdom Metazoa; phylum Chordata; class Mammalia; order Pholidota; family Manidae; genus Smutsia; species Smutsia gigantea. The sequence continues at coordinate 349,567 of JAVSCE010001330.1, read as the reverse complement.
GAGAGAACCAAACTCGAAGATACAGAGAACGGATTGGTGGTTCCCAGAGGCAGGAGTTAAGGGGTGGGAAAAATGGGTGAAGAGGGTTTTGATACAAATTTCCAGTTATAAAATAAGACATGGAAATGCATGAGCAACATGGCAGCTATACTCAATAATACCATATTGCATTTTTTTAAATATAATTTATTTTATTATCATTAATCTACAATTACATGTGCAATATTACGGTTATTAAACTACCCCTTCATCAGGTCCCCCCCACCAACCCCATTACAGTCACTGTCCATCAGCGTAGTGAGATGCTATAGAATCACTACTTTTCTCTGAGTTGTACTGCCCTCCCCGTGCCCCCCTAACATTATATCTGCTAATCGTAATGCCCCTTTTTCCCTCTTATCTCTCCTTTCCCACCCATTTTCCCCAGGCCCTTTCCCTTTGGTAACTATTAGTCCATTCTTGGGTTCTGTGAGTCTGCTGCTGTTTTGTTCCTTCAGTATTTTTCTTTGTTCTTATACCCCACATATGAGTGAAATCATTTGATTCTTTTCTTTTTTGGCTTGGCTTATTTCACTGAGCATAATACCCTCTAGCTCCATCCATGTTGTTGCAAATGGTAGGATTTGTTTTCTTCTTATGGCTGAATAATATTCCATTGTGTATACGTACCACCTCTTCTTTATCCATTCATCTACTGAAGGACACTTAGGTTGCTTCCATTTCTTGGCTATTGTAAATAGTGCTGCAATAAACATAGGGGTGCATCTGTCCTTTTCAAATTGGGCTGCTGCATTCTTAGGGTAAATTCCTAGGAGTGGAATTCCTGGGTCAAATGGTATTTCTATTTTGAGTTTTTTGAGGAACCTCCATACTGCTTTCCACAATGGTTGAACTAATTTGCAGTCCCACCAGCAGTGTAGGAGGGTTCCCTTTTCTCCACATCCTCGCCAACATTTGTTGTTGTTTGTGTTTTGGATGTTGGCCATCCTCACTGGTGTGAGGTGATATCTCATTGTGGTTTTAATCTGCATTTCTCTGATGATTAGCGATGTGGAGCATCTTTTCATGTGCCTGTTGGCCATCTGAATTTCTTCTTTGGAGAAGTGTCTATTCATGTCCTCTGCCCATTTCTTAATTGGATTATTTGCTTTCTGTTTGTTAAGGTGCATGAGTTCTTTATATATTTTGGTATGTCAACCCTTTATCAGATACGTTTTTTATGAATATATTCTCCCATACTGTAGGATGGCTTTTTGTTCTACTGATGGTGTCTTTTTCTGTACAGAAGAAGCTTTGCAGCTTGATATAGTCCCACCTGTTCATTTTTGCTTTTGTTTCTCTTGCCCGGGGAGATATGTTCATGAAGAAGTTGCTCATGTTTATGTCCAAGAGATTTTTGCCTATGTTTTTTTCTAAGAGTTTTATGGTTTCATGACTTACATTCAAGTCTTTGATCCACCTTGAGTTTACCTTTGTGTATGGGGCTAGACAGTAGTCCAGTTTCATTCTCTTACATGTAGCTGTCCAGTTTTTCCAACACCAGCTGCTGAAGAGGCTGTCATCTCCCCATTGTATATCCAAGGCACTTTTATCAAATATTAATTGACTGTATATGTTTGGGTTAATGTTTGGATTTTCTATTCTGTTCCACTGGTCTGTGGGTCTGTTTTTGTGCCAATACCAAATTGTCTTGATTACTGTGGCTTTGTAGTAGAGCTTGAAGTCAGGGAGTGTAATTCCCCCTGTTTTATTTCTCCTTCTCAGGATTGCTTTGGCTATTCGGGGTCTTTTGTGGTTCCATATGAATTTTAGAATTATTTGTTCCAGTTCATTGAAGAAAGCTGTTGGTAGTTTGATAGGGATTGCATTGAATCTGTAGATTGCTTTAGGTAGAATAGCCATTTTGACAATATTTATTCTTCCTAGCCAAGAGCATGGGATGCATTTCCATTTGTTAGTGTCCTCTTTAATTTCTCTTAGGAGTGTCTAGTAGTTTTCAGAGTACAGGTCTTTCACTTCTTTCGTTAGGTTTATTCCTAGGTATTTTATTCCTTTTGATGCAATTGTGAATGGAATTGTTTTTCTGATTTCTCTTTCTGTTAGTTCGTCATTAGTGTATAGGAAAGCAACAGATTTCTGTGTGTTAATTTTGTATCCTGCAACTTTGCTGAATTCAGATATTAGTTCTAGTAGTTTTAGAATGGAATCTTTAGGGTTTTTTATGTACAGTATCATGTCATCTGCAAATAGTGACAATTTGAGTTGTTCTTTACCAATCTGGTTGCCTTGTATGTCTTTGTTTTGTCTGATTGCTGTGGCTGGGACCTCCAGTACTATGTTGAATAATAGTGGAGAGAGTGGGCATCCCTGTCTTGTTCCCGATCTTAGACGAAAAGCTCTCAGCATCTTGCCGTTAAGTATGATGTTAGCTGTGGGTTTGTCATATATAGCCTTTATGATGTTGAGGTACTTGCCGTCTATACTCATTTTGTTGAGAGTTTTAATCAGGAATGGATGCTGAATTTTGTCAAATGCTTTTTCAGCATCTATGGAGATGATCATGTGGTTTTTGTTCTTCTTTTTGTTGATGTGGTGGATGATGTTGATGGATTTTCGAATGTTGTACCATCCTTGCATCCCCGGGAGGAATCCCACTTGATCATGGTGTATGATCCTCTTGATGTATTTTTGAATTCGGTTTGCTAATATTTTGTTGAGTATTTTTGCATCTAAGGTTCATCAGGGATATTGGTCTGTAATTTTCTTTTCTGGTGAGGTCTTTGCCCGGTTTTGGTATTAGAGTGATGCTGGCTTCATAGAATGAGTTTGGAAGTATTCCCTCCTCTTCTATTTTTTGGAAAACTTTAAGGAGAATCGGTGTTATTTCTTCTCTATATGTCTGGTAGAATTCAGAGGTGAATCCATCAGGCCCAGGGGTTTTGTTCTTGGGTAGTTTTTTGATTACCAATTCGATTTCGTCGCTGGTGATTGGTCTGTTTAGTTTTTCTGTTTCTTGCTTGGTCAGTCTTGGAAGGTTGTATTTTTCTAAGAAGTTGTCCATTTCTTCTATGTTTTCCAGCTTGTTAGCATATAGATTCTCATAACATTCTCTTATGATTCTTTGTATTTCTGTGGGGTCCGTCGTGATTTTTCCTTTCTCATTTCTGATTGTGTTTATGTGTGTAGATTCTCTTTTTCTCTTAATGAGTCTGGCTAGGGGTTTATCTATTTTGTTTATTTTTTCAAAGAACCAGCTCTTGGTTTTATTGATTTTTTCTATTGTTTTATTCTTCTCAATTTTATTTATTTCTTCTCTAATCTTTATTATGTCCCTCCTTCTGGTGACTTTGGGCCTCATTTGTTCTTCTTTTTCCAATTTCAGTAATTGTGTCTTTAGACTATTCATTTGGGAATGTTGTTCCTTCTTTAAATAGGCCTGGATTGCAATATACTTTCCTCTTAGAACTGCCTTTGCTGCGTCCCACAGAAGTTGTGGCTTTGTGTTGTTGTTGTCAATAGTCTCCATATATTCTTTGATTTCTGTTTTGATTTGGTCGTTAACCCATTGATTAATTAGGAGAGTGTTGTTATGTCTCCATGTATTTGTGAGCCTTTTTGATTTCTTTCTAAAGTTTATTTCTAGTTTTATACCTTGGTGATCTGAGAAGTTGGTTGGTAGGATTTCAATATTTTTGAAATTACTGAGGTTCTTTTTGGGGCCTAGTATGTGGTCTATTCTGGAAAATGTTCCATGTGCATTTGAGAAGAATGTGTATCCTGTTGCTTTTGGGTGTAGAGTTCTGTAGATATCTGTTAGGTCCATCTGTTCTAGTGTGGTGTTCAGTGTCTCTGTGTCTTTACTTATTTTCTGTCTGGTTGATCTGTCCTCTGGAGTGAGTGGTGTGTTGAAGTCTCCTAAGATGAATGCATTGCTGTCTATTTCCTCCTTTAATTCTGTTAGTATTTGTATCACATATGCTGGCGATCCTGTGTTGGGTGCATATATATTTATAATGATTATACCTTCTTGTTGGACTGACCCCTTTATCATTATGTAATGTCCTTCTTTATCTTTTGCTACTTTCTTCGTTTTGAAGTGTATTTTGTCTGATACAAGTACTGCAACACCTTCTTTTTTCTCTTTGTTGTTAGCATGAAATATCTTTTTCCATCCCTTCACTTTTAGTCTGTGTATATGTTAGGACTTGAGATGAGTTTCTTGTAGGAAGCATATAGATGGGTCTTTCTTTTTTAAATCCATTCTGTTACTCTGTGTCTTTTGATTGGTGCATTCAGTCCATTTACATTTAGGGTGATTATTGATAGATATGTACTTACTGCCATTGCTGGCTTTAGATTTGTGGTTACCAAGTGTTCAAGGGTTGCTTCTTTACTATCTAACAATCTAACTTAACTTTCTTGTTAAGTTATTGTAAACACAGTCTGATGTTTCTTCATTTCTCTCCCTTCTTATTCCTCCTCCTCCATTCTTTCTATAATAGGTGTTTTATTTTTTTTAATATAATTTACTTTATTATCATTAATCTACAAGTACATGTGCAATTTTACGATTATTAAACTACCCCTTCATCAGGTCCCCCCAACCAACCCCATTACAGTCACTGTGCATCAGCGAAGTGAGATGCTATAGAATCACTACTTGTCTTTTCTGAGTTGTACTGCCCTCCCCGTGCCCCCACAACATTACATCTGCTAATTGTAATGCCCCCTTTTCCCTCTTATTCCTCTCTTCCTGACCAGTTACCGCAGTCCCTTTCCCTTTGGTAACTATTAGTCCGTTCTTGGGTTCTGTGAGTCTGCTGCTGTTTTGTTCCTTCAGTATTTTTTCTTTGTCCTTATACTCCACATATGAGTGAAATCATTTGATACTTGTCTTTTTCTGCTTCGCTTATTTCACTGAGCATAATACCCTCTAGCTCCATCCATGCTGTTGCAAATGGTAGGATTTGTTTTCTTCTTATGGCTGAATAATATTCCATTGTGTATATGTACCACTTCTTCTTTATCCATTCATCTACTGGTGGACACTTAGGTTGCTTCCATTTCTTGGCTATTGTAAATAGTGCTGCAATAAACATAGGGGTGCATCTGTCTTTTTCAAACTGGGCTGCTGCATTCTTAGGGTAAATTCCTAGGAGTGGAATTCCTGGGTCAAATGGTATTTCTATTTTGAGTTTTTTGAGGAACCTCCATACTGCTTTCCACAATGGTTGAACTAATTTGCAGTCCCACCAGCAGTGTAGGAGGGTTCCCTTTTCTCCACATCCTCGCCAACATTTGTTGTTGTTTGTGTTTTGGATGTTGGCCATCCTCACTGGTGTGAGGTGATATCTCATTGTGGTTTTAATCTGCATTTCTCTGATGATTAGCGATGTGGAGCATCTTTTCATGTGCCTGTTGGCCATCTGAATTTCTTCTTTGGAGAAGTGTCTATTCATGTCCTCTGCCCATTTCTTAATTGGATTATTTGCTTTCTGTTTGTTAAGGTGCATGAGTTCTTTATATATTTTGTATGTCAACCCTTTATCAGATACGTTTTTTATGAATATATTCTCCCATACTGTAGGATGGCTTTTTGTTCTACTGATGGTGTCTTTGCTGTACAGAAGCTTTGCAGCTTGATATAGTCCCACCTGTTCATTTTTGCTTTTGTTTCCCTTGCCCGGGGAGATATGTTCATGAAGAAGTTGCTCATGTTTATGTCCAAGAGATTTTTGCCTATGTTTTTTTCTAAGAGTTTTATGGTTTCATGACTTACATTCAAGTCTTTGATCCACCTTGAGTTTACCTTTGTGTATGGGGCTAGACAGTAGTCCAGTTTCATTCTCTTACATGTAGCTGTCCAGTTTTTCCAACACCAGCTGCTGAAGAGGCTGTCATCTCCCCATTGTATATCCAAGGCTCCTTTATCAAATATTAATTGACTGTATATGTTTGGGTTAATGTTTGGATTTTCTATTCTGTTCCACTGGTCTGTGGGTCTGTTTTTGTGCCAATACCAAATTGTCTTGATTACTGTGGCTTTGTAGTAGAGCTTGAAGTCAGGGAGTGTAATTCCCCCTGTTTTATTCCTCCTTCTCAGGATTGCTTTGGCTATTCGGGGTCTTTTGTGGTTCCATATGAATTTTAGAATTATTTGTTCCAGTTCATTGAAGAAAGCTGTTGGTAGTTTGATAAGGATTGCATTGAATCTGTAGATTGCTTTAGGTAGAATAGCCATTTTGACAATATTTATTCTTCCTAGCCAAGAGCATGGGATGCATTTCCATTTGTTAGTGTCCTCTTTAATTTCTCTTAGGGGTGTCTTGTAGTTTTCAGAGTACAGGTCTTTCACTTCTTTCGTTAGGTTTATTCCTAGGTATTTTATTCTTTTTGATGCAATTGTGAATGGGATTGTTTTTCTGATTTCTCGTTTTGTTAGTTCATCGTTAGTGTATAGGAAAGCAACAGATTTCTGTGTGTTAATTTTGTATCCTGCAACTTTGCTGAATTCAGGTATTAGTTCTAGTAGTTTTGGAATGGATCTTTAGGGTTTTTTATGTACAGTATCATGTCATCTGCAAATAGTGACAATTTGAGTTGTTCTTTACCAATCTGGATGCCTTGTATGTCTTTGTTTTGTCTGATTGCTGTGGCTAGGACCTCCAGTACTATGTTGAATAATAGTGGAGAGAGTGGGCATCCCTGTCTTGTTCCCGATCTTAGATGAAAAGCTTTCAGCGTCTCGCCGTTAAGTATGATGTTAGCTGTGGGTTTGTCATATATAGCCTTTATGATGTTGAGGTACTTGCCGTCTATACTCATTTTGTTGAGAGTTTTAATCAGGAATGGATGCTGAATTTTGTCAAATGCTTTTTCAGCATCTATGGAGATGATCATGTGGTTTTTGTTCTTCTTTTTGTTGATGTGGTGGATGATGTTGATGGATTTTCGAATGTTGTACCATCCTTGCATCCCTGGGATGAATCCCACTTGATCATGGTGTATGATCCTCTTGATGTATTTTTGAATTCGGTTTGCTAATATTTTGTTGAGTATTTTTGCATCTACGTTCATCAGGGATATTGGTCTGTAATTTTCTTTTCTGGTGAGGTCTTTGCCCGGTTTTGGTATTAGAGTGATGCTGGCTTCATAGAATGAGTTTGGAAGTGTTCCCTCCTCTTCTATTTTTTGGAAAACTTTAAGGAGAATCGGTGTTATTTCTTCTCTATATGTCTGGTAGAATTCAGAGGTGAATCCATCAGGCCCAGGGGTTTTGTTCTTGGGTAGTTTTTTGATTACCAATTCGATTTCGTCACTGGTGATTGGTCTGTTTAGTTTTTCTGTTTCTTGCTTGGTCAGTCTTGGAAGGTTGTATTTTTCTAAGAAGTTGTCCATTTCTTCTATGTTTTCCAGCTTGTTACATATAGATTCTCATAATATTCTTTTATAATTCTTTGTATTTCTGTGGGGTCCATTGTGATTTTTCCTTTCTCATTTCTGATTGTGTTTATGTGTGTAGATCCTCTTTTTCTCTTAATGAGTCTGGCTAGGGGTTTATCTATTTTGTTTATTTTTTCAAAGAACCAGCTCTTGGTTTTATTGATTTTTTCTATTGTTTTGTTCTTCTCAATTTTATTTATTTCTTCTCTCTTCTTTATTATGTCCCTCCTTCTGGTGACTTTGGGCCTCATTTGTTCTTCTATTTCCAATTTCAGTAATTGTGTCTTTACACTATTCATTTGGGAATGTTGTTCTTTCTTTAAATAGGCCTGGATTGCAATATACTTTCCTCTTAGAAATGCCTTTGCTGCGTCCCACAGAAGTTGTGGCTTTGTGTTGTTGTTGTCATTAGTCTCCATATATTCTTTGATTTCTGTTTTGATTTGGTCATTAACCCATTGATTAATTAGGAGAGTGTTGTTATGTCTCCATGTATTTGTGAGCCTTTTTGATTTCTTTCTAAAATTTATTTCTAGTTTTATACCTTGGTGATCTGAGAATTTGGTTGGTAGGATTTCAATATTTTTGAAATTACTGAGGTTCTTTTTGTGGCCTAGTATGTGGTCTATTCTGGAAAATGTTCCATGTGCACTTGAGAAGAATGTGTATCCTGTTGCTTTTGGGTGTAGAGTTCTGTAGATGTCTGTTAGGTCCATCTGTTCTAGTGTGTTGTTCAGTGCCTCTGTGTCTTTACTTATTTTCTGTCTGGTTGATCTGTCCTTTGGAGTGAGTGGTGTGTTGAAGTCTCCTAAAATGAATGCATTGCTGTCTATTTCCTCCTTTAATTCTGTTAGTATTTGTCTCACATATGCTGGCGCTCCTGTGTTGGGTGCATATATATTTATAATGGTTATACCTTCTTTTTGGGCTGACCCCTTTATCATTATGTAATGTCCTTCTTTATCTTTTGCTACTTTCTTCATTTTGAAGTCTATTTTGTCTGATACAAGTACTGCAACACCTTCTTTTTTCTCTTTGTTGTTAGCATGAAATATCTTTTTCCATCCCTTCACTTTTAGTCTGTGTATATCTTTGGATTTGAAGTGAGTTTCTTGTAGGCAGCATATACATGGGTCTTGCTTTTTTATCCATTCTGTTACTCTGTGTCTTTTGATTGGTGCATTCAGTCCATTTACATTTATGGTGATTATTGATACATATGTACTTATTGCCATTGCTGGCTTTAGATTAGTGGTTACCAAGGGTTCAAGGGTTGCTTCTTTACTATCTAACAATCTAACTTAACTTTCTTGTTAATTTATTGTAAACACAGTCTGATGTTTCTTTATTTCTCACCCTTCTTATTCCTTCTCCTCCATTCTTTCTATAATAGGTGTTTTATTCTTTGCCTTTAGTTAGTATTTGGATGGTCTGCTTTCTTTGCTATGATTTTATTTTCTCTGGTGACATTTTTTTAGCCTTAGGTGTACTTCCATCTAGAGCAGTCCATTTAAGATATCCTGTAGTGGTGCTTTTATGAGAGGCAAATTCTCTCAACTTTCGTTTACCTGGAAATTGTTTAATCCCTCCATCATATTTAAATGATAACCGTGCTGGATACAATATTCTTGGTTCGAGGCCCTTCTGTTTCATAACGTTAAATATATCATGCCATTCTCTTCTGGCCTGTAAGGTTTCTGTTGAGAAGTCTGATGATAGTCTGATGGGTTTTCCTTTGTAGGTGATCTTTTTTCTCTCTCTAGCTGCCTTTAATACCCTGTCTTTATCTTTGATCTTTGCCATCTTAATTATTATGTTTCTTGGTGTTGTCTTCCTTGGGTCCCTTGGGTTGGGAGATCTGTGGGCTTTGGTGGACTGCAAGACTACTTCCTTCCCCAGCGAGGGAACGTTTTCAGCAATTATTTCTTCAAAGACACTTTCTAACCCTTTTTCTCTCTCTTCTTCCTCTGGTACTCCTATAATGCGAATATTGTTCCGTTTGGATTGGTCACACAGTTCTCTTAATATTCTTTCATTCCTAGAAATCCTTTTATCTCTCTCTGCCTCAGTTGCTCTGTATTCCTGTTCTCTGTTTTCTATTCCATTAACAGTCTCTTGCATCTCATCCATTGTGCTGTTAAGCCCGTCAATCGCTTGTCTGATTTCTGCATTGTCTTTCCTCAGTTCCCTCACTTCCTCCCTCAGCTCTTGCACATTTCTCTGTAGGTCCATCAGCATGGTTATGACTTTTATTCTGAATTCTTTTTCAGGAAGACTGTGCAATTCCATCCCTTCAGACTCCCTCTCTGGGGTTGTCTGGTTGATTTTGGTCTGAACCATAGTCCTCTGTCTTTTCATGGCTGTAGAATGGGTCACTGATAGTTGCCACGTATGTCAGCTGGGCTCTTTAAGACTTTAAAAAGAGAAGAAATAAAAGAGAAAAAAAAAGAAGAAAGAAAGAAAGAAAGAAAAAAAGAAAAGAAAAAACAAAAACAAAAAAAACAAAGCAAAACAAAAAAAATGCCCACTGGACGTAGATTCTGTGGGAATGCTGTAGGTGGCGCTATTGCCCCACTATTCCACAGCTGTGACTGCGCCGCACTGCAGGGCCCTTTATCGCTCTGGCAAGGGTGGGAACGAATACGAGGCTGTTGATCTCAGTGAGAAGTAGAAGTATGGCTACGCTTCCTCAGTCGCCAGCTAAGGCGTCTGAAACTCCCCAGGACTCCCAGCCTGCTGGGCTGAGTGTGCTGGGGAGATCCGGCTCCTCCGCTGGGCTCCTGTCTCTTTAAGACCGCTGAAGAAAGCGCGCGCTTTTTTTTTTCCTTCCCGGGAGCCGGCTGCAAGCACCCTGGCGCGTTCCCCGCTCAGATCCTGCCCCTCTGTCTCTCCAATCTCTGCTGCACTGCGCAATGTGGGTCAGCGCTCCCCGTGCAGATCACCGGGGCTGGCTACTTCGCGGGGTGTGCTTCCACTCCCTCCCGGCTCTGAATCCTCTCCTTCCGCCGGTGCGCTGGGGTGGGGGAGGGCTCGGGTCCCGCCGGGTCGCGGCTCCGTATCTTACCCGCCTCTTGGGGTGCCGAGTCCTCTCGGGTGTAGCTGCACGCTGTGCGCTTTCCTGTGTATTCTCGTCTCTCTTTTAGGAATAGATGTATTTGCTGTGTTTTCGTAGATAAATATAGTGTTGGGAGGAGATTTCTGCCGTCCTGCTCACACCGCCATCTTCCCGGAAGTTCTGTATTGCATATTTTAAAGTTGCTAAAAGAATAGACTGTAAAAGTTCTTATCACACACAAAAAAATTTGTTTTTATATATGGTGACAGATGTTAACTACACTTACTGTAGTCATTTTTGTGATATATGCAAATATCAACTCATTATGCTGTACAACTAATAAAATGTTATATGTCAGTTATATCTCAGTAAAAAAAGAAGAAGGGTGCAATTTGATGGAGGGGTGGCAGGAACAGGGTTAAGGGAGATAGTCTCAAAACACCTCTGGGCCAAGCATTGCCCCAGAGGCTTTTCATATGCTGTAGACCTCACAGCAACCAGCAAAATATACATTATTACATAATTATCCCTTTTTTTTTCAGATGAAGATTCTGAAGGCCAGAGAGATTAGATAATGTGTTTAAGTCACCCAATTAGGGGACACAGCTGAAATTCAGACCTGTGTAGTTTAAATTCTCTGCTCTCTCTGTACTATTCCATTATTTTAGAGACCAGAAGGAAACTAGACAAGAAGAGAGGAAGAGAAGAAAAATGAAGAGGTGGTCCCAGAATAACCAGGAACTTAGAGCATTCCACAGGCAGTATTCTAATTTCCAGCCCTGGGAAGTGACAGAAAAGAGAGGACCAAGAATGGCTCTTGTAAACCAGAGATGTTCTACACATTGAGAAATGAGAGTCAGGTAGGAAGATAATACTTAGGGATACAACTGTCTGCCTGATGAGAGGAGATACGGAAGCTAGGCACTGAGCTACTTGTAACTGTAGAGCTTTGTGTAAAATGCATTTATTTCAAAAAGTGCCTTCATATTACTGATATGATTATATCTTACATTTGAATAGCAAGAAGTATTTTAAATATTTGCAAGGAATTCACAGCCTTTTCCTTACCTGATAATCTTCAAGCCCCTTTGAAAGGTATGGGCTACAACATTCCTCCCTCGCCCCCATCCTGTGGGGCCTGGTTGGAATTCACATCTCTTAAGACTGTCTCCTGCTCAGGGCTAAAGCCAGTGCACTCTGTGTGCAGCACCTCCTACCTCGAACTCCACAGTTGCTTGCCTATTTTTGGTTTCTGTAATCAAAACACAGTCCAGGTTCAAGGAGGTGCCAATTCCCAGAAGACTTTGCAGTCAGCACTTAACTGCAATCAGCCAGGGAGGCAGAACCTTCCAGCTGTGTCACTGCTGACTGACTGAGGGAGGAATGGCTTTCTCAACAAGGCAGACTGTATTCTTGTCTGTTGGGCAGTGCCCTGCAGGTGGGATGTTGTGGATAAAATTGTAATATTGCCAGACTGGCTTTAGTGCATCTGCATATATCAATAGGTGTTTCCAAAGGGTGGAGAAAAGTAGTCCATCTCCATGTCAATAGGTATTCCAAGGGGTGGAGAGAAGTGGTTCATCTACATATCAATAGGTAATTACAAGGGCGTGCAAGGGTTTATCTGGACTGGATAGGTTGGGTGGAGTTCTTTTCTGCTGCAGCCTGGTCAAACAGAGAAGATACCACTGCTTGTAAGAAATAAACAGGTTTCTTAACTTTTTTTCTCCCTTTGACTGATTTTGGTTTCAGAGGTATTTTGCCCTGGGATTTTCCCCGGAGTTACAGATGTCATGTATGATTTTAGGGAGCAAAATTAAAATTAAAAGCTCTCTTAGATATGCTGCTCTCTCCCTGGCAGTGACCTGGGAAGATGATAATTTAGAAGGTAAGTTTTCATGCACAAAACCAAACGTGTTCTCTTCCTAGAATTTTCGGAATATGCACTTCTTTAGGAATTTCCTTTAGCCCAGACTTGGGTACTAGCTTTGGTGGGGTAACAGCCTCTGTTAATTTTGGTTCTGTGGCAAAATCAACAGCAGAGAAGGTCAGATTGGCTGTGAAGAAACAGCACCTAGACATTCACTCCCAGGGGCAGGTTTGGGGTTTGCTCTTTATATATCATCTACTAGCATACACCAAGTAAGAGGCGGGGATTGCTGAATAAACATTTGTTGGGTGTGGGTGTCTGGAACCCATGCTTATGTTTTTCTGCCTTTGTTTCAAAAACTTCCCAGTCAACAACACCTTAGAGGGAACAAGGTTTTCAGACCCTTCCCTGAGCATTGTTTGGGGCAGGGGGAAAGTGAACACCCATGAGCATCTCGTGAGGAGAGTGTTTACTGACACTTTGAGCACTGGAGATAAAATCTGCCAGCTGTAAGCATTTGCCTAGCTGGCTCATATGGGTCGGTAATCTAGTAGCAGAACAAACAAAGACAACAAATATTCTATTTACCACCTAGAGGTATTTCTGTATTATAAAGGAAGGGACAAGGGTGACTACCATCATTGCAACCACCCTGTGTAAAATAGTGTGTTACGGTTGTGACCTCAGTCCAATCTAGATGGGAGAGGTCAAGACCCAGGAGGGGCAAAATCACTCCTGTAATAAGGTGACAGCCCTTTCTCCCAAGAATGCAGAGAAATAAAGAAAAATATGAATTCTGGTGACATGGCAATCAGCTTGGATTTAAGGAGAGAAACAAACAAAAGAGACCCTGAGGCGGAAAATGGCCAATGGATTCAGGACAGTAGTGTCTAGATTTATTCCTGATTCTCTGCCAATAATTACCTTCTAGTATGTCTGCTGTGAACTGACCTTAGATCATTTCACCATGTACAGCTCTTAGGTTCTTTCTGATAGACAGCACAAGGTGAGGGCTAGCTGGTCCCCCAGCCACCTTACCATAATGAGGTTAACACTTACTAATGAAAACAAGTCTCACACCATATTCTGCCATATAGGTAGACATTTATTGAACAAACATGCACTCGTAAACAAGCTTCATACGGTTGACTAAGCATGTCCTTTAAGCTCATGCAAGTCCCAGCGTTCTGTCACTGCAAGTGCTCTGTGCGCCACTTCACTTGAATGGTCATTTGAAATATTCAGCACAGAATTCCAAGGGCGGATTTTGTTACTGTGCAGTTGTCATCAGCCGACCAGGAACCCTTCTGTGAACTGATAGGATATAGGACAAGGGGTAAGAGCTACAGGCTTGCTGGAGTCTTATAGCCTCTTCAAGCAAGGGCAGGAGATATTTCTGAAATACCTAAGCCAAACCACACATAATGAACACCTGTGAAAGTCCATTTCTACCATTTATCAAGTTAATTGATAAGCCACTATTTTCACCAATAATAAAACCATGTCATTTATTCCAATTAACTAAGCTTTAGGTGTTGAGGGAGACCTGGATAAAAATACAGTACAGTTGTCTTAGCTATCCCTGAGTGTGGCCTTTCTGATCTCTAGCTGACCACCCCTACAAGGTGCATTTTCAGTTAAATTAACTGATGTTCCTAGAATTGAAGCTTAAACTAAGACATACATAATAAAATAGTTGTCTGTAGATGTCAAAGTATTTTAAAATAAACTACAAACACGTAATAATTTCCAAACTTTTATTTTAAAAAAGTGTTACAGAGAATAATCACATATTCGTGGGGCATCGTAAAGGAATAGAAAGAGTGGTGGTAAGAAAAGAAAGCAAGAATTGTACCTGGAGCAGGTTTTCAAGGTGAGAAATTCCAGCGACTGTACAGAGACTATAAATATATCACAAATGTACCCACTTATTAGCTCTCCTATTTACTCAACCTCTTAATGCCCTCAGTTTCCTTATCTATAAAATGCAGATAATAGTACATACCTTGTAAGACTGTTATGACAATTAAATGAGTTTATTTCTAAATCACTTAGAATGGTGCCTGGCCATTTAAGTATTTGTTAAATAAATCACAAGTGATGAAAATATTGCTTGATAGGCAGTCTCATGTAATTGCTCCTGGCTTTAGAAGAATAAGGTATTTTGTTTTGTTTTGTTTTTACTGAAACCAGAGGAAAAAGAATTTGTCAGTGAACTAAATACATTTTTAATTTTCATGCGTCAACATGTTAAAAATGTAGTGTCTATAATGATATGGCTTATTCAGTGTTAAATGCAGTACTGACACCTCTGACAGCTTCGGGTCCCAGGAAAGGAGAAAGGATGACGGTCGCTGTAAACACTACTTTCTTCCAATGTCTGGAGACTTAGGAATAAAAAAGGTAGGTTGTGAAAAGCACCATCTTGTAACAGAAATATGAATTTTCTTTTTTGTGTGTGTTTCCCAAGGGTTTCCTACTGAGCATATATTCCATAAGAAAATGCTAATGAAACAATATGCTTTATTTACAAGTTAATTTTTTAATGACCATTTTCCCATTGTCTGTTATTTTGTTGGAGGAATAGAAGTAGCCCATTGGTTGTCTAGATAGCATTAAAAAAAAAGGAATAAAATATTAAATAAGTTTATTCTTATTTCAAAACTTGGTTTTAAAAATCTGTTTAAAATCACCATTAAAAATTTGTATATGCCAAAGCAGTCGTGTGTCTGACCTAAGTGTGTAGAAGTTTCCAAAGCTGCTGTTCTGCTCTGGGAAGTTGCTTGGCTATCTCCATGGAAACGATTGTTTCATGTGATTAGTAATGTAAGTTTGAGCTCAGAGGGCAAAGAGTTAAGGTTGGAGAGAGAAGGTGTATCCATTCTCTTCTCTAAGGAAAGAGAATATTGGAATAGTAGAGAAAGACATTTGGTTAAAATCAAATTTATTCTCACTGTTAGGTTTTGTTTTGTTTTATTTGCTTCAGAGACCCTGGGCCTATCTATCACTGAAGTCATTCATGCAAGACTTGGAAGCTCACAGAGCCCAACCCATAAAACTCGATTTTCCTATCTCACTCAAAGGATCTGCAGATTCAATATGGAATAAACATATGCAAAGATTAACAGAGTTCTCAAGAATAATTCGATGAAATCATTCATCCATTTATTCATTCATTTGTTCACCATTTACTGAACCCTGTAATGTAAAAATCACTGAGCTGGGCACAGAAATAAAATAAAAGACTCATCCTCAAGGAGGTCACCAATAAGCAAGTTAGAGAGAGAATTAAACAGAAGTTATAAGCCATGGCTAATGGGTCTGCACCAAGACCCTACACTAACATGTGATATTTCATGTAAGCTCCGTGGAGGCAGGAGTTTGTTCATGCTACACAAGCAACAATTGGCTCCTATCTGCAATATTAGTAATATTCAATAGATATTTGTTAAATGAATGATCAAACAAATGAATAAATAAATGGAACAAATCCGTCTGAAATTATGAAAGGTGTGAAACTGATATAAAGATGAGAGGTCATCCCTGCCCTCATGGAGTTTATAATCTCCGAAGGAGGAGAAAGGCACTCATAGCTATAATTTAAGTTTGTATATTATGGGTCTGTTACTTGAAAAATTGTTTAAGAGGTTTAAACAATAACAACTGATGTTTTCCGAGTGCTATGTCATGTATATGGCACTAAGCATGTTATGCATATTTTCTCACTTGGTCCTCACAACCCTAGATTGTTACCCTTGTTTTACACGTGAAGAAACCAAAATTTAGTAATCTTCCCTGTGTCCTACAGCAACTAGGTCGCACGACTATACCTTAACTTTTATATTTTATCAATAAATAGAGGTCAAGTAAATCCTGAATTCTTTGCCTTGGAGACTCCAAAATACTCCTATCAAAGACTCCAGAAGGCTCATTTCAAAACACTGATGCAAAGGTCTTTTTCTTTAAAAGTTCCTGTAGCCCTTCAACTCTTTTTCAAAATGATGGGAACTCTAAGTTCACCATGATGACATAGTTCATTTTGCCTCTCTGGAAAAAGCAGGTTAGACTATGACAGTCTCAAGAAATCTGCAGATACGGAAATAGGAATCTGCTTGCATAACAGTTCCCTTACCACAACAGAGAGGGCTCTGGGCTGAGTCCTTCTAAACTCTGCCTGCAAGAACTGCTCTTCTTCTGAGAACTGTCCCCTCCACCCCCATTTATATGGCTACCATGGGAGCCACTGCGCAAACCTGACATGATCTCTGCCATCATGGCTGTGGTGATTGGTCCTGGTCTGGGCACAGAGCCAAGCGCTGCTCATCACAGACATGGTTGGAGTCCAAGGTGCCTATCTTTCCCAGACTGGACAATTGCTGTCTTTCCTGTATTGTTTATAAGTAGATCTGACAAAAGTAAGTTTGTTTCTCTCTGGGTACCCAGACTGTAAAATGTAAATCCAAGAGTATCTTCTGCTACTTGGATTCCACCTTTACTTTGAGCAAAAGAAAATGAAACAAATTTAGAAGAAAAAGTTAGAGCCAGGGTCCATACTACCATAACAACTCCTGTTGGCTTTCTGTGGCTTTAGCTCTGTACTACTTCAGGGAAAAGGGAGAAGAGTCCTGCTTGGCGAAGTGGATGGATCCTTGCCTTCGGATCCCAGGTATTCCTAGGCCCATCTGCACTTCCCTGAGATATTCCAAGATCCTCAAAATAAACTTGCCCCTTCTACCTTTTGTAGTTCAAGTTTTTGTTGGTAATGGTGTTTTCTCTCTCTCTTTTTTTGCTATGATAATTTATACTGCTGAAGAGGTTGATGGCCTAGAGAAATAGCCACTCTGCTTCTGGGACCTTTTTCCTTCTTTTGGAGGAGAGCTACCATGGCCTCCAGAGAAGAGAGACCTTTCCTTTCCTTGGCAGTGACTATGGCACCCACCACTGCTAGCAACCTACCGGGTGTTCACTCTGTGCTGAGGGTGGTGACATGCACCTTAAAAACATTATTTCTTCTAATCTCCTAAGTGTCCTCTAAGAGAAGGTATAATTATAATATTCATTTTGTTCCTGAGAAAAATTAATTTGCTCTAGGTGACAAAGGTAGTGAATAAATAAGGAAAGACTGAGCTTGGGTATGAGACGGGTCAGTGTGCTGCCAGCCTCGGTAGTTCTCCTCCCTTCAGCCTGCCACGTGCTGGTCATGGGCTCCTCCTCCACCCCCCACAGCCTCCCTCTCCTGTGCTCCGATTCCAGCTCTCCCTCTAGACCCCAAGGGCCGTTGCTAACAACAGCAGGTTTTTTTCATGCCTTTTTGGCCTTTTTCTTTTCTCTTCCTGGCTTCCATGTTTAGGGGGCAGCATGACTTTTTACCTGCACATGGTGCTGCTCTTCTGACTCATCCACTTGCCCGACGGCCCCACCCCTGGTCCAGGGTGCCCCTCAAGGACAGGAGCCCTCTGACTAAGCTTCCGGGAATCTCTGAGATATTGGTGAGGCCAATGAATTCCACTTAAATCTGACTTAGTAGAGCAGCAACTCTCTTTGGCTTCTCCCTGACTTAACTCTGTGCTGCTTCTTGAAAGAGAGAGAAAAGAAGTCAGATTCACTCAGAGAAATTGGGCCCAATATCTATTTTGAATGGGTTTTCACTGGAGCCTAAACCACTGCCATCTGAAGCCATAAAGGGATATGGCCTCTCTGAGGCAGGGCGACAACCACTGAGACTTCGCAGCTGCCCAGCACATAGTTGTTACCTGGATGGAAACCTTATATGGCAGATGCTGTAGGGTGGATACTGCAGCTGATCAGAACAGGGGTGGGATGCAACTTCCTGACGTGGGCCTTTCTCTCTGGCTCATTCGGTTTGCACATTAGACTAAGCGTGCTTGAAACCACCCCATCACTGATGCTGGATGCCTTCCCAGCTCAGAGAATGAGCCCTTCTGGAATCTGCCAGCCTCCATGAAGGGTGTCGCTTCTTGGTACGCTCTGCTCGGCTCCATCCAGCTGGATCCTTTCTCTCCCATAATCATGCAAGGTACTGATTTACCTTCCATTTCCTAGAAATGTGCTGGTATGTCTAATTAGCCAAGAACATTTTCTGTTTGGGTAGATAGTCCCTGCCAAGAAGAAAAATATTATTATTATTAAGGTCTTCTACACCCTCAAACTGTGTCCCACACCCCCATCTGTGCTATTGGCATGAAGTTACACAAACATTATGCAGCTAATGCTCAATTACACCGGAGCTGGGAATCCAGACCTCAATTTTCTCTTTTCTTTTACTCCTGTGATTGTTTCTTCCTGTCGTTGGACAGGCTTGGCTTTGTCATCATCTCTGCTGAAAGGTGGAGAGTAGAAGTAAAATTTGAATGTGTCAGTTGCACTGCTATCGAAGCAGCTCTGGTAGAAGATGTGGGCAGAAGGGAATCAAAGACTGAAATGAAGAGCAGGGATTTCTATTCCTGCTCTTTTCCCTCTTCCCATCCCCATGTTTTCATAAAGAATTGCACACTGCATCTTATTTCATTCTGCTTTTACAAGTAAGACTGAGCTTTCAGAAATATTTATGCCACATCAGACTTGGGGAATGTGTTACCTTCAAAAGGGCAGAGCTAGTTTATTAAACAAGGCTAACATGAGGAAATCTTGCCAATCTCAGTTTTGTCTGTGCTAACAGCAAAAAGCTGGCTGCCTCAAGCCAGGAGCAGCCTTCCTAAGGCAGTGCACGTCAGGGGCTGCTCTGGAGAACCTCCTAAACCTCAGGGAGGGGGTCACCTGAGATCCCTGGAAAGGGAGAAGGCCAGAAAGATTAAATAGCTCCAAATAAAGAGTTGTTTTTCCCGAACTACTGCTGAACACTCGAACAACCCAAGATAAGGAGTTTTTCTACCCTGTCTGCGGCCACCTCCCTTTCAGCAGATTTAAGCCTCTACATTAAGGTGAGGGAGCTCCTCTATCTAGTGGGGCTGAGCTGAGGGCACCCCAGGACACAAGTCAGCCTCAAGATTTTCTAGCCACACTGGATGATTGGACAGAGTCTCTGCTTGAACTTCAGACTTATGCATATTTTAATATTCAAGAAACTGCTTTGTTTCATATATGATTTATAGGCTGAAGCAAAGAATGCAAAAGGGAAAAAGATATGTTAGCTTGTAAGAACTTTTGTTTTTTATGAACTCTTTATATTAAAAATAAAGTCTTTAAAATAAAAGATATAGTAGTGAGGATCTAATTATGCAGAGGTGTTAGGTATTGAAGAATGAAATAGTTTATTCAACTATATTTTCAACTTTTAATGTTCTGGATATAATGAAGGTTTTCATTGTGTGAAGAATCCAGGAGCTCAGACGGTTCTTAACAACACTTGTCCTGATGTCCTATTTTCAAGAAGGATTTTCACTGATATTCAGGGATTTGACCAGTTGGCTCAATTATGCTTAGAAAAAGGAGTAAAAAAAAATTCAGTGAGTTCATTGCAGTTTTCAACCCTCAAGTTCTTTATAATTGTAAGATTCTGTCTTACCGCCTGTGCAGGAATAATCATGCCTCTGTTGTCCTGTGTTAGGCCTCAGCGTGTCTGGAATCATGATGAAGTGGGCACCTTCTGCCTCCAGAAAAAACAAAAACAGTCATAGTTGTAGCAGCCAGGAATGTACTGGGGATACTGAGAGGTACACAATGTTTCTTTGTAGTTGCCATTGATACACTTTCAACTGTAGATTTGCCTTCCGGTGTTGTGTCTGGCTCCCATTTTCCTTGCATCCCTTCCTTCTGGGCATTTTTCATTTGGTTGCTACCTTCCCAGTTTCTATTGCTCCCTTCCCTTTTGGTTGGCCTGGTGACACTCTTCCTTTTGTGCTGCAGGTTGATATTGGACAGATCTCAGCACATATGAGACAAAAACCCTCTCTTACTCTGATCTCTTCTCAATGCCCAGCTTTGATGCGCCTTGTTGCTACAAGGTTCACTCAGTGGAAATTAACAAAAGAGGTAAACATGACAGAATCAAGTATTTCTACATCTTTAAGTTTATAAACAACAAAACCAATAAAAAGATTTTTTTTTCAATACCGATCTGATTTTAGATCCTTCAAGTATTGTCTAACTCCTAGCAAAAATTTTACCCCTTTCTGAAAGTTGCACTTCAAATTTATAAAATAAACATAGGCATACATTTAAAAACATAATCTTGGCAGTTGGCTTTGAATTATGTTGAGATCAAAAGCTAGAGTTACTTTTTTCTTCTTAAGGGAGGCTTTAGGCTCACTATGGAGTTGGGAGACTGATTCACCCAAAGGACCCGCCATTGCCGAGAGAGGTAGCCTCTCGTTGTTATAGTGTAGAACTGCCTTGGGCTGAATTCATCTTTCTAGCTATATCCTTATACATGAAGTCACTGCGGTGAGCATTATCTTTAAGGAAAAGGAGCCAAAGTCATTTTATTAAAACAGAATGTGTAAACATTGGAATTGACAATTTCTTGTCTTTTGCTGTTTACAAGGAAGCCATTTGATGTAATGGAAAGAGCACAGAATTTGTGATTAAACAATCTGCATTTAAGTGCGGCCCCCTGGGAAAATCACTTAAAATCAGAATCTAGTTTGCTTATCTTGTAAATGTGATGGTAATAATAATCAATACATTGTCCTAATGGACAAAAAAAGTGGGAACCTGACTTGTAAGCCATTAAAGCACTTTGAAAGTGTAAGGAACTGTTAAATTTATTAAGGAAATTAGACAATAAAAACGAAGAGATTGTGAGGCTCTATATTTTCATTGGGGAAAAATTTTAACACCCACAGAGAAAACAAACACATGCCACAGAATAAATGGGTAATCCTTCTGAAAGAGAAATTCTAGTAAGTTTTTTTCCTACGTGTCATACCTGGGGCAATAACGATAATGAGAAGGGCCAGGCACTGTTCAAAATGCTTACCATGAATTATCCCATGTTAATTATGTTATCATTTTCCCTAGCTTACAGATACAGGGACTATGGCACAGAGAAAACACTTTTGTTAAGATTACACAGTCAGTAATGGCAGAGCCAAGATTTAAACTCAAATCATCTAGCTCCAGAGTCTGTGTTTTTAATTATTATGCTATTTTCCATTAGGTAAGCAGACTTCAATTTTCTCTAAGGTATAGGAAGAAGTTCTCAGTTGCTGAATAAGGTTTTCTAGGCTACACACAAATGACATTTATGAAAATGAGGAATATCCTACATAGTGCCAAACACTGAAGTGCTGTACTGTGCTTTGTGAATTCCGTAGCGTGTAAAATATCAAAGTTCACTGAGCAAATAAAGAATTTTGCAAATACTTTAGTAGTGTGTTTAATAACCGGGACCTCAGATCCCTTTTTTCAGGAAGATTGAATTGAACCAGAACCTTGTATTCTAAGTTCCATTTTCTCATTCCAACAATGAGCAAAGAAATAAGGACATGATAACAGTATAGATATGTTTTTTTAAATGGATTCTGTTTTTATTACTCTAGTGTGGCTATTTCATATTCCATAAATTTCCATCATTTGAACACTGATATAATCACACTTTAGTTCAATAGTTAGAAGAGGGGTGTGGGGTAAATTGCAATATTTCCAGAATCTCTCACCTGACCTCAGTCCATTTACATATACAGCTGCAGCTTCTCAAAACCTCTGGGGCAAGGGGTGGAAAGAGGCTGTTCTCTCCTCCCCTCTGCTGCATAATGAGTCTGGCACTTGTCAGTCACCAAACAGCCCAGAACTTTCTCCCAAAAGGGGCGGGTGGGGAAGCGAGCTGTGCTACGACTGCAGGGTACAGGGAGGACCGAATGGGCTTTTGCTAGCAGGGACAGGGAGAAAGGAGAGAGTGTGCACTAACAGACCTTTCCCTAGACTGATTTGGTCACGCTGGTTTATTCGCCCTGGGCACTTCCCCACAGAGCTGCAAGGAGTTAGTGACTACAAGTTATTGTCTGTAACATCTGTTCAGACCTTTGATGAGGGATTTGAAATTAGTGATATGCATGGTCTTTTCCTAACTTAACATCCTTCCTGTCTGTGTTTTAAAAGACATTGTGGTTGTTGATATTACTAGTTATGCCATTTTTCTTCACATTTCTCTCAGGCAGCAACAGTGGCTAGATGGTACTTAGCACCTAGCAGGACCTCGATGTATATGTCTGTTGAATGAATAAATGAATGCAAACATTTTCACCATTGTACCATGCAATTATGATACATATCAGATGTTAGCATTTCTGAACTGAATTCTCCTAAAGTCTGTATTTGTCTTGAACTGCTATCTGAGAATATTGAGAAGTTTGAGATAGGTTACTATTTATTTTAAAAGGTGTACCAGGATTTTAAGGTTTCTTTGTTTAGTATAGGAAAACCCTCCTCTGAAGAAGGATAACTGCTTTTGTCTGAAATTCTGCTCTAGATCCCTGCAGGGAAGAGAGTTCCTTGAATATATAACCATTGCTATCCATTTCTTATTGTATATCTCATGAAATCATGGTTAAGCCTTTGCCTAGGCAGACTTTTACTTTAAGATTAACTTGGTAGACAGCATTTACTCTGCTCCTGTGGATGAAGTGAAGGTTCCTATGGCCACGATTCTCACCCGGCCCTGGTAGACTACCTCACGACACACATGTGAGCAATATGTTCTTATTGACTCTATATAAAGGGCTCCACCCAGTGCTCTGGACTGCTGCACGGCTGCAGGAGACCAGAGGCTGGAGTGGTGGCAGCACCGAGGACAGAGACTGAGATGGCTGTGGGGGCAGAGGGGCCCAGGGGCAGAGGGGCCCAGAAGCAGAGACTGGCTTGCTGCATGCAGACTCGCTCTGAGTGGACGGGATTCTAGTGATTGACCTGCCACCATGGGAATAAAGTTGGGTGAAAAACCCTTTAACCGCAAGAATGTTCCATTGTCATTCCTCAGTCTCACTGAATCCATAGTGAACTTGTCTGGGACTGAAACCCACTGGCAAGACAGCTTCCTACTAGAAACTTCATCAAAAATGAAAGTAAGGGATTTTTTAAATTGCAGAATCCCTTTAAAAAGGTAAGAAAAACAACAAAATAAATACACAGCAACAACAAAATAACAAAAGCAGGATGAGAGGGAAAAACGATGGTGTTGTAAGAAGGGAGGTGTAAATCCCCTCCCAAAACCACATATATAATGAAAATACAGCAGAGTGACCAGAAGTAAGATTGCACCAGCCAGTCTACATCTGGGAGAAGTAAACATCTCACAGAAAAGGGTAAAGTAAAAAAGGCGTGACACAGCAGAACCTGAGCACTCCCCCAAACCCAGCTCAGCTGTGGGAGGTAGAGAAACAGAGTGGGGAGGGAGTAGAAGTCAAGGACTGCTAAATACCCAGCCCTGGAAATCTACTCTGGGAGCACAAACCCACACTGCATGGTGCTTTGGAGATTAGTGGGCGTGAAAACCAAAATCAGAGACTGAGATTGTGAACAGGTTGCACAACCAGCTGCTCTGGGACAAAAGAAGGGTGGGTGCTTTGAAAGACTTCTCAACAGTGAGAGGGCTGCTAATGGGGCAAGGGTTTAGGAGAAGGAACAAGTGGACAAAATCATCCCGGCACACTCATCCCAGCAGGTTGGGAAATTTCAGGAGCTTCAGATGCTCCATTCGCCTGGCTGGCAATGCAGTCCCAAGGCCCCTCACTGAGAAAAGCAGCCTGCCGCTACTTCCTTCCCACTGACATGTGCACACAAACCCACTGTCCTGTGTTTGCTTCAGACCAGCTGGAGAGCAGCCCTGCCTACAGCAACTACCCGGCTAAACACAGAGGCTTCTCCCTGCATGTGGCTAACCATCCCTGAGAGCAGAGACAAGCACTGTGACCAGGAAGTAGGAAAGGGCTTTGTCCTTCCGGCAGACACCGGCACCCCTCACTTGTGACCCCCGTCATTGATCCAGGCCAGCTTGGGGGCAGCCCCGCCCATGACAGTTTAGGGGATTAATACAGACGCCACTCCCTGTGTGGAGCTCACTGGTCCTGACAGTGGAGACAGGCACTGCAACTAGGAAACAGGAAAGGGCTTTGTCCTCCCAGCAGATACCTGCGCCACTCGCCTGCAACCTCTCCCATTACTTCAGATACTGGGCAGCTCCAAAGAGCAGAGCTTCTGGGCACTAGAGGGTGCTGCCTACACAAACCTATTATTTCTCACTATCCAACAGGATTATGAAAAGACAGAGGAACCTTGTTCAATCTAAAATCCCTCAAATGCCAGAAAGAGGGTTCTATGAGACTGAAATCACCTTCCTGAAAAATAATTCAAAATAAATGTCATAAGCATGCTAATGCAGCTACAGAAAAATATTCAAGAGCTAAAAATATTCAATATTCAGGAGGGAGATAGACACCTTAAAAATACAGTAACTGAAATGAAATAAACAATGGAGGGATTTAAAAGCAGATTAGACTAGATAAGAGGAGACTGTAAATGGGATAAAAATTAGACAACAGGAATACAAAAATGCAGAGGCAGAGAGAGAAAAAAGGATCTCTAGGAATGAAGGAATCTTAAGAGAGCTGTGTAACCAATCCAAATAGAAAAATATTCATATTACAGGGGTACCAGAAGAAGAAGAGGAGAGAAAGGGATGAAAAGTGTCCTTGAAGAAATAATTACTGAAAACGTCCCCAGTCTGGGGAAGGAAACAGTCTCTCAGATCATAGAAGTCCACAGATATCCCAACACAAGTGAACCAAGAAAGACAACACCAAGACATATAACAATTAAAATGGTAAATATCAAGGACAAGGACAGAGTATTCGAAGCAACAAGAGAGAGAAAAAAGATCACCTACAAAGGAAAACCTCAGGATATCATCAGACTTCTCAGCAGAAACCTTACAGGTAAGAAGGGGGTGTCATGATATATTCAATACAATGAAACAGAAAGACCTCAAACCCAGAATACTCTACCCAGCAAGATTATCATTAAATTTGAAGGAGGGACTAAACGATTCTAAGATAAGCAAAAGTTGAGGGAATATACCTCTCATAAATCATCTGTATAGTGTATTTTGGAGGGACTGTTATAGATGGAAGTGCTCCTAAGGCTAAATAGCTGTCACCAGAGAAAATAAAACCACAGTAAAAGAAGTAGACCAATTAAATACTAACCAAATGCAAAGTTAAATCAGCTACCCACAAAGTCAGTCAAAGCAAACACAAAGAGTACAGAATATGACACCTAACATGTAAAGAGAGGAGGAGGAAGAAAAAGAAGGGAAAGAAAAAAAATGCTCAGACTGTGTTTATAATAGCATAATAAGCGAGTTAAGTTAGATTGTTAGATAGTAAAGAAACTGCCCTTGAACCTTTCATAACCACAAATCCAAAGCCTGCAATGGCAATAAGGACATGACTATCAATAAGCAGCTTAAATGTAAATGGACTAAATGTACCAATCAAAAGACAGAGAGTTACAGAATGGATAAAAAAGCAAGATCCATCTATATGCTGCCTACAAGAGACTCACTTCAAACCCAAAGACATACACAGACTAAAAGTGAAGGGATGGAAAAAGATATTTCATGCAACCAATAGGGAGAAAAAAAGCAGGAGTTGCAGTACTTGTATCAGACAAAATAGACTTCAAACAAAGAAAGTAATGAGACAAAGAAGGACATTACATAATGATAAAGGGGTCAGTCCAACAGAGGATGTACCCATTACACATATCTGCAACCAACATAGGAGCACCCAAAAATGTGAAACAAATAATAACAGAATTAAAAGGGGAAATAGAATGCAATGCATTCATCTTAGGAGACTTCAACACACTGCTCACCCCAAACAACAGATCAACCAGACAGAAAATAAGTAAGGAGACAGAGGCACTGAAAAACACATGGGTACAGATGGACCTAACAGACATCTACAGAATTCTATACCCAAAAGCAGCAGGATACACATTCTTCTCACATGCACATGGAACATTTTCCAGAATAGATCACATACTAGGCCACAAAAAGAACCTCAGTAAATTCAAAAAGATTGAAATTGTACCAACCAGTTTCTCAGATTACAAAGGTATGAAATTAAAAGTAAATTGTACAAAGAAAATGAAAAGGCTCACAAACACATGGAGGCTTAACAACATGCTCCTAAATAATCAATGGATCAAAAATCAGTTATAACAGAGATCAAGCAATATATTGAGACAAATGAAAAAAACAGCTCAATGCCCAACGTCTATGGGACACAGTTCTAAGAGGAAAGTATAGAGCAATTCAGGCCTATTTAAAGAAGGAAGAACAATTCCAAATGAGCAGTCTAAATTTGAAATTATTTAAACTGGAAAAAGAAGAATAAATGAGGCTCAAAGAAAGTAGCAGGCAGGACATAATAAAGATCAGAGAAGAAATAAAGAAAATTGAGAAGAATAATAAAATAGAAAGAATTAATGAAACCAAGAGCTGGTTCTTTGAGAAATAAGAAAAATAGATAAATGCCTAGCCAGACTTATCAAGAACAAAAGAGCATGTACACACATAAACAGAATCAGAAATGAGAAAGGGAAAATCACTATGGACACAACAGAACCACAAAGAATTTTTAAGGGAACACATTAAAAAATTATAGGCTAACACATTGGATAACCAAGAAGAAATGGACAACTTTCTGGAAAAGTACAACCTTCCAAGACTAACCCAGGAAGAAACAGAAAATCTGAACAGACCAATTACAAGCAATGAAATTGAATCTGTAATAAAAAAACTACACAAGAACAAAAACCCCGGACCAGATGACTACACCACTGAATTTTATCAGACATTTAGAGAAGACCTAATACCCATTTTCCTAAAAGTTTTCCAAAAAGTAGAATAGGAGGGAATACTTCCAAACTCATTCTATGAAGCCAGCATCACTCTAATATGAAAACAAGGCAAAGACACCACAAAAACAGAGAATTGCAAACCACTATCGCTGATGAACATAGATACAAAAATATTTAACAAAATATTAGCAAACTGAATTCAAAAATACATCAAGAGGATCACATATCATGATCAAGTCGGATTCATCCAAGGGATGCAAGGATGGTACAACATTCAAAAATCTATCAACATCATCCACTATATTAATAAAAAGGACAAAAATCACATGATCATCTCCATAGATGTTGAAAAAGCATTTGACAAAGTACAACATCCATTCATGATACAAACTCAACAAAATGGGTATAGAGGGCAAATACCTCAACATGATATAGGCCCCATACAACAAACCAACATCCAACATCATATTTAACACTGAAAAGCTGAAAGCTTTTTCTCTAAGATCGGTAACAAGACAAGGATGCCCACTCTCCCCACTTTTATTCAACAGAATACTGGAGGTCCTAGCCATGGCAATCAGACAATACAAAGAAATAAAACGCATCCAGATTGGTCAGGAAGAAGTTAAACTGTCACTGTTTGCAGATGACATGATATTGTACATAAAATACTCCAAAGAATCCACCCAAAATGTATTATAACTAATATTTGAATTCAGCAAAGTTGCAGCATACAAAATTAATACACAGAAATCTGTTGCATTCCTAAACACTAATGAACTAGCAGAAAGATAAATCAAGAAAACAATTCCATTCACAATTGCATCAAAAAGAATAAAATACCTAGGAATAAACGTAACCATGGAAGTGAAAGACCTATACCCTGAAAACTACAAGACACTCTTGAGAGAAATTAAAGAAGACAGTAATAAACGGAAATACATCCAATGCTCTTGGATAAGAAGAATTAATATTGTCAAAATGGCCATCCTGCCTAAAGCAATCTACAGATTCAATGCAATCCTTATCAAAATTCCAACAGCATTCTTCAATGAACTAGAATAAATAGTTCTAAAATTCATATGGAACCAAAAAAGACCATGAGTAGCCAAAACAATCCTGAGAAGGAAGAATAAAGCAGGGGGGATTATGCTCCCAGACTTCAAGCTCTACTACAAAGCCACAATAATCAAGACAATTTGGTACTGGCAGAACAGACCCATAGATCAATGGAACAACCTAGAGAGCCCAGATATAAACCCAAGCATATATGATCAATTAATATATAATAAAGGAGCCATGGACATACAATGGGGAAATGACAGCCTCTTCAACAGCTGGTGTTGGCAAAACTGGACAGCTACATGCAAGAGAATGAAACTGGATTACTGTCTAACTCTATACACAAAAGTAATCTTGGAATGGATCAAAGACCTGAGTATAAGTCATGAAACCAAAGAACTCTTAGAAGAAAACATAGGCAAACTCTATTGAATATAAACATGAGCAACTTTTTCATGAACATATCTCCTTGGGAAAGCAAAATAAAAGCGAAAATGAGCAAGTGGGACTACATCAAGCCAAATAGCTTCTGTACAGCAAAGGACACATTCAGTAGAACAAAAAGCATCATACAGTATGGGCAAATATATTCATAAATGACATATCCAATAAGGGATTGAAATAAAAAATATATAAAGAGCTCACGTGCCTCAACAACCAAAAAGCAAATAATTTGTTTAAAAAATGGGCAGAGGATATGAACAGACACTTCTCCAAAGGAGAAATTCTGATGGCCAACAGGCACATGAAAAGATGCTCCATATTGCTAATAATCAGAGATATGCAAATTAAAACCAAACCACAATGAGATATCACCTCACACCAGTTAGAATGGCCAACATCCAAAAGACAAGCAACAACAAATGCTGGTGAGGATGTGGAGAAAGGGGAACCCTCCTACACTGCTGGTGGGAATGAAAATTAGTCAAACCATGTGGAAAGCAATATGGAAGTTCCTCAAAAAACTAAAAATAGAAATAAGTACCATTCGACTCAGGAATTCCACTCCTAGGAATTTACCCAAAGAAAACAGGATCACAAATTCAAAAAGATGCACCCCTATTTTTATCACAGCACTATTTACAATAACCAAGAAATGGAAGCAACCTGTGTCCATCTGTAGATGAATGGATAAAGAGGTGGTACATATACACAATGGAATATTATTCAGCCATAAGAAGAAAAAATAAATCCTACCATTTGCAACAACATGGATGGAGCTAGAGGGTATTATGCTCAGTGAAATAAGCCAGGCAGAGAAAGACAAATACCAAATGATTTCACTCATCTTTGCAAAAACTGAAGGAACAAAACAGCAGCAGACTCACAGAACCCAAGAATGGACTAACAGTTACCAAAGGGAAATGGGTTGTTTGGGGAGGGTGGTTGTGAAGGGAGGGATAAAGGGATTAAGGGGTATTATGATTAGCACATGTAATATAGGGGGGCACGGGGAAGGCAGTATAGCACAGAGAAGACAATTAGTGACTCTATATCATCTTACTATGCTGATGGACAGTGACTGTAATGGGGTATGTGGTGGGGACTTGATAATAGTGGGGAATGTAGTAACCACAATGTTGCTCATGTGAAACCTGATCATAAGATTGTGTATCAATGATATGTTAATAAAAAAAAAAGCAGTATGAGTGGTAAATGACTCAGCAATGGAGAAAGCCAGCAAGCAAATCAAATTCATCAAAGCCCTAGGAACTGGAGGCAATAGGCTCTTTAGTAATTGATGGTTTGGGTAAGACTAAAAATAAAAGGATTAATTGAAACAATTAGATCCCCAGATGCACCCCTCCCTACAGCCATTCCTTAGCCAGGTAATTATCCTTCTCCTACTTCAGCAGAACCCTGGACTTCTCTAGAAATGGCATCACAGAGAGTCCTTCAACCTGAAATCATCTCTGGCACAGTTAAGGATGGGGGAAAAATACCAAAAGTGGGAAGATTAAATGAATAGTTATACCAAATGTACAGCACACTTTCCCCAGTTCAGTCACCAGGGCATCCAGGGCATTGGCCATTAAGCAGGAGATGGGTGTCACTTGAGCAGCCCAGTGTTCAAGCCCTAAAGAAAGTATTAGGGATTTCCAGTGAAAGTGTCTAACCAGAGCAACATCCAGTGACACCAAAGGCAGCAAGCCCCCTCTCTGAACACCTGGAATTTCCAACTAGTATTTGTTTTTACTTTTTTATTCTGAAATCACTATAAACTCACAAGATGTTGCAAAATATACTATAGAGAAGTCCTGTGTACCCATAAGCCAGCTTCCCCAAAAGCTAACAAGTAACTACAGTGCATTATCAAAATAAGAAAATTGACATTGTCACGATATATCCAATTAGTTTTAAACATTTTCATTTTTAGGTATGACTAGATGGCCAAGGATGATCAGACATTTCAGGAAATATTTTTTTTAAAGTAGAAAGAATATCTTGGAGAAACTAATATTGTGACTGGCATTGAAAACTTCAAAACCTAAGAGAAAAAAGAAAACAGGATATCTAGAATATCTCATTTCTATGACCTCTTGATTTTTTAGCTCCAAAACAACAAAATTTTTAATATACTTAATGTACTACAAAACTTTTCTTTAATCTACTAAAAGACTTAGCTCTGAATGATGTGTACATTGTTGTACTAAATACTGAATGCTGGCTTAATCATAATTAATGGATAATTTAAGAAAAATGAGGCACATTTAGAAAAGAAATGGTGGAGAAAAAGAACTAAATCCTTAGCTTCCATAGAACTATAATTATTAATACTAAAATCTCCCTAAATCAAAAAGTGGTACTATAATCATATTGCTTAGTAAAATAAACCACACAAACTTAAAGAGGTAGCTCTGGGGAATAGAAAATGGGCAAAGGGTTGGACAGATCAACAGCTGTTTTAGTTTAATTTTGCTTTAAATAATAACACTTATGGAAATTTTGACTTGTTAAACTATGCACCTGTATAGTTATGATAAAAAATAAAAATTAAGAAAAAAATAAAGCAGAAAAAAGTAGGATTATCCCAGAATAGATAAGATTTCTGCAAATAGCAATATGATAATCTGGGATAAAGACTGACAGTATTTTACAACAGTTTTATAGGAATTCCATAGATGGAATGGAGAGCAATTACTGTAAGGATTCTCCAACAGTTAAATGGTAAAGCAATACTAGAGAGGCTAGCCTTGCATTATGTTCTTGTTTCATCAGGTGCAAAGCATCATCCTGATGGGTGGGTCTATGCTTATTACCAGTCTAGCAGGTCTTCTTCTATTCTTCTTCAACTCCTCCCCAGTCCTCATCTAAAAGAAGCACCTTGAAGAGTCAGGGTCATGATGATATTGACCCTGATCATGAGTACCCCCAGCCTAATAAGCAGAGGCTTTCGAGTTACCAAGAACAGGATTCTTTCATCTACCCTATCGATAAGGTCTTTGCCATTAGCCATATGGATCAAGTGAATTCTAAGGTGTTGTCAAGTTTAGAAATCCTGGCCTTGTGTAATTTACTTGGAAAACAGTCTGAATTCCATATATCTAGAATGTTAGTTCTTTAATCTTTTTTAGAGATATAGATGGAAAGGGAGACAGGAACATACACTGTATTAGAATGATTTCATCAACTTACTGACTGATTAGATAAGAAATAAAATTTATTCCTAGTCTAAAGTACTGTCTTGCCAATGGGTTTCAGCCCCAGACAAGTTCAGTATGGATTCAAAGAGACCAAAGAAATGACAGTGGAACGTTCTTGGGGTGAAAGGGGTTATACCCAAATTTATTCCCATGGTGGCAGGTCAATCACTAGAATCCCATCCACTCAGGGCAAGTCTGCATGCAGCAAGCCGGTCTCTACCTCTGGGCCTCCTTGACCCTGCAGCTGTATCAGTCTCTGTCCTCGGTGCTGTCACTACTCCAGTCTCTGCTCTCCTGCCACTGTGCCACTGTGTCACCGAGAGAGCACTGGGCTGAGCTCTTTATGTTTTAAAATTATTTTTGTTATTTTTATTAAGGTATCATTGATATACAAGCTTATGAAGGTTTCACATGAGCAACACTGTAGTCACTACATTCACCCATATTATCCAGTTCCCCCACCACACACCACTGCAGCCACTGTCTTTCAGTGTAGCAAGATGTCATAGAGTCACTACTTGTCTTCTCTGTGCTATACTGTCTTCCCCATGACCCCCCCCATTCCACATGTGCCAATCATAATGCCCCTAAATCTCCTTCTGCCGCTCTCCCTAACCAACCTACCCTACCATTCCCTTTTGGTAACCGCTAGTCCCTTCTTGGAGTCTGTGAGTCTGCTGCTGTTTTATTCCTTCAGTATTGTTCGTTGTTATACTCCACAGATGAATGAAATGATTTGGTACTTGTCTTTCTTCGCCTGGCTTGTTTCACTGAGCATAATACCCTGTTCCTCCACCCATGTTGTTGAAAATGGTAGGATGTTTTCTTCTTATGGCTGAATAATATTCCATTGTGTATATGTACCACCTCTTCTTTATCCATTCATCTACTGATGGACACTTAGGTTGCTTCCATATCTTAGCTATTGTAAATAGTGCTGTGATAAACATAGGGGTGCATATATCTTTTTGAATTTGTGATCATGTTTTCTTGGGTAAATTCCTAGGAGTGGAATTCCAGGGCCAAATCGTATTTCTATTTTTAGTTTTTTGAGGAACCTCCATACTGCTTTCCACAAAGGTTGGACTAATTTTCATTCCCACTAGCAGTGTAGAAGTGTTCCCATTTCTCTACATCCTCACCAGCGTTTGTTGTTCCTAGTCTTTTGGATGTTGGCCATTCTAACTGGTGTGAGGTGATATCTCATTGTGGTTTTAATTTGCATTTCCCTGATAAGTAGGGATGTGGAGCATCTTTTCATATGCTTGTTGGCCATCTGAATCTCTTTGAAGAAGTATCTGTTCATATCCTCTGCCCAATTTTTGATTAGGTTATTTGCTTTTTGGGTGTTGAGGCATGTCAGTTCTTTATATATTTTAG
The DNA here is from genome assembly GCA_032199065.1 of Smutsia gigantea. Taxonomy (NCBI): domain Eukaryota; kingdom Metazoa; phylum Chordata; class Mammalia; order Pholidota; family Manidae; genus Smutsia; species Smutsia gigantea. Next base: position 316,293 of record JAVSCE010001330.1, on the reverse strand, counting down.
ATGTTAGCCCCTTATTCGATATGTCATTTTTGAATATATTCTCCCATGGTGTAGGATGCCTTTTTGTTCTACTGATGGTGTCCTTTTTAGTTTGGTGTAGTCCCATTTGTTAATTTTTGTTTTTGTTTTCCTTGCCCAAGGAGATGTGCTCAAAAAAAATTGCTCATATTTATATTCAAGAGATTTTTGCCTGTGCTTTCTAAGAGTTTTATGGTTTCATGATGTACATTCAGGTCTTTGATCCATTTCAAGTTTACTTTTGTGTGTGGAGTTAGACAATAATCCATTTTCATTCTGTTATACATAGATGTGCAGTTTTGCAAACACCAGTTAATGAAGAGGCTGTCATTTCCCATTGTATATCCTTGGATCCTTTATTATATATTAATTGACCATATGTGCTTGGGTTTATATTTGGGCTCTCTATTCTGTTCCATTGATCAATGGATCTGTTCTTGTGCCAGTACCAAATTGTCTTGATTACTGTGGCTTTGTAGTAGAGCTTGAAGTCTGGGAGCATAATCCCCCCTGCTTTATTCTTCCTTCTCAGGATTGTTTTGGCTACTCATGGTCTTTTTTGGTTCCATATGAATTTTAGAACTATTTGTTCTAGTTCATTGAAGAATGCTGTTGGAATTTTGATAAGGATTGCATTGAATCTGTAGATTGCTTTAGGCAGGATGGCCATTTTGACAATATTAATTCTTCTTATCCAAGAGCATTGGATGTTTTTCCATTTATTAGTGACCTCTTTAATTTCTCTCAAGAGTGTCTTGTAGTTTTCAGGGTATAGGTCTTTCACTTCCATGGTTACATTTATTCCTAGGTATTTTATGCTTTTTGTTGCAATTGTGAATGGAATTGTTTTCCTGATTTCTTTTTCTGCTAGTTCATCATTAGTGTACAGGAATGCAACAGATTTCTGTGTATTAATTTTGTATGCTGCAACTTTGCTGAATTCAGATATTAGTTATAGTACATTTTGGGTGGATTCTTTAGGGTTTTTTTATGTACAGTATCATGTCATCTGCAAACAGTGACAGTTTAACTTCTTCCTTACCAATCTGGATATCTTTTACTTCTTTGTGTTTTCTGATTGCCATGGCCAAGACCTCCAGTACTATGCTGAATAAAAGTGGGGAGAGTGGGCATCCTTGTCTTGTTCCCAATCTTAGAGGAAAAGTTTCAGCTTTTCGGTGTTAAATATGATGTCGACTGTTGGATTGGCATATATGGCCTTTATTTTGTTGATGTACTTGCCCTCTATAACCATTTTGTTGAGGGTTTTTATCATGAATGGATGTTAAATTTTGTTGAATGCTTTTTCAGCATCTATGGAGATAGTCATGCAGTTTTTGTCTTTCTTTTTGCTGATGTAGTGTATAATGTTGATAGTTTTTGAATTTTGTACTATCATTGCATCCCTGGAATAAGTCCAACTTCATCATGATGGGTGATCTTTTTTATGTAATTTTGAATTAGGTTTGCTAATATTCTGTTGAGGATTTTGCATCTATGTTCATTAGGGGTAACAGTTTGTAATTTTCTTTTTTTGTGGTGTCTTTGCCTGGTTTTGGTATTAGAGTGATGCTGGCTTCATAGAATGAGTGGAAATATTCCCTCCTCTTCTACTTTTTGGGAAACTAAGAAGAATGTGTATTATATCATCACTAAATGTTTGATAAAATTCAATGGTAAAGCCATCTGGTCTGGGGGTTTTGTTCTTATGTAGTTATTTTATTAACAGTTCAATTTTGTTGCTGGTAATTAGTCTGTTTAGATTTTCTGTTTCTTCCTGTATCAGTCATGGAAGGTTGTATTTTTCTAGAAAGTTGTCCATTTCTTCTAGTTTATCCAATGTGTTAGCATATAATTTTTCAAAGTATTCTCTAATAATTATTTGTATTTCTGTAGCTTCCATAGTGATTTTTCCTTTCTCATTTCTGATTCTGTTTTATGTGTGTACACTCTTTTTTTCTTGTTAAGTCTGGCTAATGGTTTATGTATTTTGTTATTTTCTCAAAGAATCAGCTCCTGGTTACATCGATTCTTTCAATAGTTTCATTCTTCTCGATTTTATTTATTCCTTCTCTGATCTTTATTATGTTCCTCCTTCTACAGACTTTGGGCCTCATTTGTTCATCCCTTTCTAATTTCATTAATTGTGAGTTTAGACAGTTCATTTGGGATTGTTCTTCTTTCCTGAGGTAGGCCTGTATTGCAATATACTTCCCTTTTAGTATGGCCTTCACTGTACCCCACAGATTTTGTGGTGCTGAGTTATTGTTTTCATTTGTCTCCACAAATAGCTTGATCTCTGTTTTTGTTTGATTTTTGATCCATTGATTATTTAGGAGCATGTTGTTAAGCCTCCATGTTTGTGGGATTTTTTTGTTTTCTTTGCATAATATATTTTTAGTTTCATACCTTTGTGATCTGAGAAGCTGGTTGGTACAATTTCAATCTTTCTGAATTTACTGAGGCTCTTTTTGTGGCCTAGTATATGATCTGTTCTTGAAAATGTTCCATGTGCACTTGGGAAGAATGTGCATTCTGCTGCTTTTGGATGGAGTGTTCTGTATATGTCTGTTAGGTTCACCTGTTCTATTGTGTTGTTCAGTGCCTCTGTCTCCTTACTTTTCCTCTGGTTGATCTGTCCTTTGGAGAAAATGGTATGTTGAAGACTCCTAAAATGAATGCATTGCTTTCTGTTTCCCCTTTTAATTCTGTTAGTATTTGTTTCACATATGTAGGTGCTCCTATGTTGGGTACATAGATATTTATAATGGTTATATCCTCTTGTTGGACTGACTGCTTTATCATTATGTTATGTTCTTGTTTATCTCTTGTTACTTTCTTTGCTTTGAAATCTATTTTGTCTGATACAAGTACTGCAACTCATGCTTTTTTCTCCCTATTAGTTGCATGAAATATCTTTTTCCATCCCTTCACTTTTAGTCTGTGTATGTCTTTGGGTTTGAAGTGAATCTTTTGTAGGCAGCATATAGACGGGTCTTGTATTTTTATCCATTGGTGCATTCAGTCCATTTACATTTAGGGTGATTATCGATAGGTATGTACTCATTGCCATTGCAGGCTTCAGATTCATGGTTACCAAAGGTTCAAGGGCAGCTTATTTACTACCTAACATTCTAACTTGCTTAGTATGTTATTTTAAACACAATCTAAAGGTTCTTTTTTTTTTTGCTTCTTTTTCTTCCTCTTCCACTCTTTATATTAGCTGTGATATTCTATATTCTTTGTGTATCTTTTGATTAACTTTGTGGGTAGTTGATTTAATTTTGCATTTGCTTAGTAATTAATTGATTTACTTCCTTTACTGTGGTTTTATTTTCTCTGGTGAGAGCTATTTAGCCTTAGGATCACTTCTATCTGCAGCAGTCCCTCCAAATATACTGTAGAGAAGATTTTAAGAGGTACATTCCCTCAACTCTTGCTTATCTGGAAATTGTTTAATCCTGCCTTCAAATTTAAATGATAATCTTGCTAGTAGAGTATTCTTGGTTTGAGGCCCTCTCTTTCATTGAATTAAATATATCTTGCCACTCCCTTCTGACCTGTAAGGTTTCTGCTGAGAAGTCTGATGATAGCCAATAGATTTTCCTTTATATATGATCTTTTTTCTCTCTCTTCCTTCTTTTAATATTCTGTCCTTGTTCTTGATCTTTGCCATTGTAATTATATGTCCTGTTGTCTTCCTTGGGTCTCTTGTGTTGGAAGATCTGTGCACTTCCATGGCCTGAGAGACTATTTCCTTCCCCAGATTGTGGATGTTTTCAGTAATTATTTCCTCCAAGACACTTTCTATCCCTTTTTCTCTCTTCTTCCTCTTCTGGTACCCCTATATTGCAAATATTGTTCCGTTTGGATTGGTCAAACAGTTCTTTTAATGTTCTTTCATTCCAAGAGATCCTTTTTTCTCTCTTCAACTTATTTGTATTCCTGTTCTCTAATTTTTATTTCATTTACAATCATCTACCTCATCTAATCTGCTTTTAAATCCCTCCACTTTTTGTTTCATTTGGGATACTGTATTTTTTAAAGCTTCTATCTGTTTCTTGAAGTCCTCCCTAGGTCTTGAATATTTTTCTGTAGCTCCATGGACATGTTTATGATTTTTTATTTTGAAATCTTTATTGGGAAGATTTGTGATTTCAGTTTCCCTTCACCCTCTTTCTGGTGTTTGTGATTTTGGTTTGTACCAGGCTCTTTTTCTGTTTCATATTTGTATTGATTTCTCTGGAATAATAACTTTGTGCAGGTGGTGCCCTCTAGTGCCCAGAAGCTCTACTCTCTGGAGCTGCCCATCACCTGGAATGATGGTGGGGTTTGAAGGTGAATTGATGCCCATGCCTGTCAGGAGGAAAGAGCTCTTTCTTGCTTCCTGACTCCAGTACCTGCTGCCACTGGCAAAACATTCAGAGAGGAGCCTCTGCCTTACACCCCTGTAGCTGCCATAGGCAGAGCTGCCCTCTGGATGGCCTGGCGTATGACGGGGGCAACAAGTTTGCGAACCAGTGCCTGCCAGGTGAAAGGAGCGGCAGACTGTGTACTGCGGTGAGAGGCCTTGGTGTGCATCACCAGCCAGGGGGATCGAGCACCTTAAGCTCCTGAAAGTTCCCAACCTGCTGGGCTAGTGTGCCAGGATGATTTGATCTACCTGTCCTTTCTCCTGAGCAGCAAGCTTTGTGTAATCCTTGTTCCCTTAGCAGCCCTCTCACTGTTGGGAAGTCTTTCAAAGTGGCCACCTTTCTTTTGCCCTGGAGCTGTGGTGGGAAGAGGGCATGGATCCTGCTGGATTGTGGCTTTGCTACTTTGCCCTTTTCCATGAGGTCTTCTCTTTTCTCCAGATGTAGGCAGTCTGTCACAGTCTTCTTTCTCATTGCTCTTTCAGGATTCTTTGTGTTTGCTGTATTTTTGTATTATATGTGATTTTTGGAGGAAGTTTCTGTATCACTTCTCATGTTACCATCTTTAAGCCCTCAGAGGAGCTCTTTATATAGATTCAATAACAATGTATTTCCCACACACATGTGTAGTGAGTCAGATGACCAGGGCCAGGTGAGAATCCGGGCAATAGGAAACTTCACTTTATCCACCAGTGCTGATTAAGATTAGGTTAGGTGACTAACTAGAGAGGAAACATGTACTTTCTGTGTTCTAAATATTCTTCTAGGGCTCTTGCATTGGTCAACAGACCTCAAGAACCTGTGAATGCAGGATATAAATAAGGGATTCAAGGGGTGTATGTGTAGGAGGGATGTATATACAGGAGATATGAGATGGAAGTGGGGTCTGAGAAGGTAATAATATTATCCAAGATTTTGAAGATACTGTGGGGAAAATTGAAGTTCCAGTGGCCAGGATCCTCACCTGAACCAAAACTACTTGATGATATAGTTGGCCTGCTGCTAGGCTACTGCTTCCACAGTGCTCTGGGCAGAGGCAGAGATGAAGGAGGATTACAGACGTGCAGACTGTTGGATGTAGGCGTAATTCTATTGCTTGACCTGGAGCACAAGCCGGGTAATAAACCCTTTTACCCCAAGAACATTCCATTGTCATTCTTCAGTTTCACTGAATCCATAGTGAACTTGCCCAGGGATGAAACCCATTGGCAAGACAGATACTTTCAAAATACTTTCAAAGGTATTTTATTGTACAAATTGTGATGCAACCAGGTCTAAATTAGTTCCAGTGAATTCTAATACATAGTCAAAGTTATCTGATAGAGAAATATTTAATTTCTTCATGTAAGTGATAATAGTTATGTGTTGTGGTTTGAAGGTAGTTTTATAGTATAGCAAAGACTAACACAATTGTATCAATTTTAGCAGACATCACCTGCATTTCTTTAAATAATACTAATCTTCATTAAACTTCAATAAACGTATGAGTAGATGCTAACTCAGGAGCTAGATAACTAGTCTTCCTGGAAGAAGTCTCTTTCTCTAAACTGATTTTCAAACACTCTTATGTGAATTCAATTAGTATCTCAGGTTCGGCCTTTATTTTTAAGCTGCACACATTTTGGTATTGCACAGAAGATTTTTCTTGCTAGCCCTTCTCAGAACCTTTAGTTGTTTCACATTTTGAAATTGATACAAAATGATGCACTTGTGATAGAACCATTTTCTCAAAAGCACAGATAAAAAATAAGTTCAATTGTTTGTATATCTTTGCCTGTAATATGGTACCAGTTCACAGACAAGAGACAGAAGAAGGAAATAATTTTTTAATGTTAGTGGATAACTGAGTGGCTTCTGAGGGAGGAAGAGAGGACAATGGTATGGTCTAAGAATTCCTTTTCTTGTCAAGAAAGAATACCCAGGCAGATGGTTGTCATATCCAGATGTAGATTTTCTATAACTGAGTACCAGGTGGAGAACATATTCAAAGACCCTCCCTCTAGTGGCAGCATCTTCCCCCAACAGTTCATCACAGGGTACCATGACTGCACCACCCCACAACTTCCCTTACCCACAAGGTCAAACCTGGCAAGAGGAGTCAGCCCATGCTGATTAGAATTTAGCACTTAGGAGGAAGGAGAATTCACAGGGAATTATAATTTAGGATTGGTGGGTATTCTACTTTTAACTAGTTTTAAGGAATCATTTTCTTGTACTAAGAAAAACATTTGTAGATTTTCAGAATTGAAAAGGAATATGCAATTCTTTCTGTTCCTTCCTCTTTTCATCATGCACCCCACCAAGGCAATCGCCACCCCCTTTCCTCCCCAACCCCACCACCACAACATACTCCCTTTCATATCCTAATCAGATAAGGCTCACTTACATGCTTGAAATGTCAGGGTGTTCCATCCAAAGGTAGCTTGTTTATTCACTTTCCTTCCAAATATGTGTTCAGAATTCATCAAAATAAACCATTTCTATTGGACTATCCAGATAGCTGGAATAGCACTCGGGGCACACTTTTAACTCCTAAGAAAGTAAAATGGGTGAAGTTGCAATTTACTCAAAATAAAACAAGATTAAGATAAGTGGAAAATATCTATACATTTTATTTTTATGTCTCTAAATCCATTATTTATGGAAACCAACCCTTTCCCCTTTTCGTTATAGTTCCATGGAGCTACTGCTCAAGGGGTCTCACCATTCCTACCACAGTGGCAGATTATGTGACCTAGGCTATCCAGTCAGAATATCCCATCTAAGTTGGGATGAAGACTACTCAAGGGTAGGCACATAACCTGGAGCCAATCAGCCAACTTTAAGGATTAATACAGATACTGGTGAAAAATGGTCTTTGGTGAAAGCCTGGAGTTGTCAAGGTCTACCTTTGCCATTCCTTAAGGACAACCTGCAAGAAATAGAAATGGATCAGAGAAAAACACAGCCAAGAGAAAGAGAAATAAAGTGCTGTGTGAGTACATGGATCTGCTTGTGCTGAATAAATGATACATTATCTTATTTTAAGTCACTATACATTTTTTCCTTAAGGATTTCATTTCCTCATTTGGAAATGTATTGTAGTCTAGATTGCTTTAAAACCCCCAAAATGAAGTACATATCTTAAAAGAATGATGAGAAGCAAGTACCACTGAAAATATATGTTATGCCAAAATATCTGGCAAAACCTTTTAAACTTCTAAGTGGGGTCTTAAAGAAAAAAAATCAGACACTAATTCTTATGACTTCAAAACAAGACCAGACAGATCATTAGAAAGGAAAGCTACAGGGAACACTAATCTCAGCAGGGCGACAGGGGATAAATGAACAAATCTCTTCAATCTCTGCTTTCAATAATTCTATAATAATTGTCTGAAGCTGTTCTTAATTATGCTCAATTATGCAATTAGTCTGAATTATATTATGAAACACTGATTTACAGAATAGGACCACTAAAGGCTTAGGTGCTGAATGTAGTAAATGTGTCACAATCCTGTGTAACAAAACTGCAGCAGGGAGCAGAGGGAAGCATTGATTTATTTATAATGAATTTATGTACAAATCACTTTTTATTTCCAGTTAATGAATGTAATGTGCATATAGGGAAGAATTTATTTGGGTGTGCCCTCTATTCAACAAGGAGGGACAGAGAAATGTGTTAGTTTGTGTGGCTGCAGGGGAAATCATTTGCAGGGATCTCTGAACTTGCAGGTTTCTGAAAAGGCAGGATTAGGGGAGAAAACCAGAGAAGAAACCACATTTGCCACTTTTTCCATGAATTTGTTATAAAAATTCCTATAATCCCTCTTTGAGGAGCTTTTCAAGATGACATATGTGATGATGTGCTAAGATTCATAAATATGGCACAATCTGGAAAACTAATCAGATTTATTTCAAAAGCCAAGGTTAATTCTTAGGAAATATGTTAATGATAGTCCAATTTTGAAAAGCTGAGGGAGGCATTATGAGGGTATATATTTCAGCCTAATTCCAGAAGTAATGGTAGTGATGATAGTTAACATTTCTAAATGGTTACTATGTTCTAGGCTCTGGACTAAGCAACGTACTCCTCTCAATAATGCCATTATTAGCTACATATTGTAGATGAGGAGATTGAGGAAAAAAATATGGCTCATCTTCTGGGGCATCAAATTTACATCTAATTATAGGGAAAATGGGTAATTTGCTTTTGCCATTTAAAACATGTTTATATTCGTGGTGGATTTCATTAATCTCTCCAATTCTTCATCCCTGCAGCCATGACCTTTAACAGTGACTTTGCATTACTTCCATTATAAATGTTCAGTATATTTTCTTGCCCCTGATTTTTGGTTTGGCCAATGTGGCTTATTTTGACTGTAAAAGTGTTAGTGGACAGGACAGGAGAAAAGGCTTAAAAAGTATTTACATGATGAAGCTTTCTTTCTTGGTTCCCAGTTACAGTTCTGCTTCCTCATTGTTCCCAAGAGGACAAAGAAAGACATGGCGATTCTAGCTGAGCTGTCCTAGTCAAGCCTAAACCATCTTGGTCAAGTCCTTCCAGCCACCTGGGTATTTCTTAGCCCAGTCAAACTGATGTATAAATTTAGCTTTCATAGGGCAAGAGTACAAAATTTTAGTGCCAAATAGACTTTGATTCAATTCTTGTCCCTACTGTTTTTTTTAACTATAAGACCTGTTGCAAGTTACTTGAATCATTACCTTTCCTCATCTGAAAAAAAGGGCTACACCTACCACATGGTGTAGCTGGGAGGAGTAAATGAGTTACATGTATGAATTGCTTAGCCAGAGACTTAACACATAGTAACCATTTGGTTAATGATAGCTATTATCATTATCTTCATTTTTTTCTGAAATAAGCATAAAATCTAGACTCATGCAGTCCTGTCATTAGTTTTTCAGACCTGTTGGTATGTTTACTGTATTATCCTAAAAGTTAGCTATAGCTTTTACTAGGTCAGGGGTCTGTTTTTCTAGAATATACTCTTTAGCAGGATAGACTAATATTTACTTTCCCATCCTGAGTATACATAAGACACTATATTATCATCCTTGAGTATTGCTTCCATGGAAAGGGAGAAATTAGAAGAACACTTTGCCGAGGCCATTTTTTTTTTCCAAGCAGCCTAGAGGAAGCAATTGTCTCCTACTCTCCAAATCTCTGTCTCCTTTGGACAGTTTCTCTAAGAAATAGGTTAAGGTCCTTTATCTCACCTCTACCATACTTCTCAAGATTTGCAAAGCAGTGTTCCCACACCCTATCGTATGCCAAGCATGTGTGTGGAATACAGAGAAACGTGATTCCCTCCTGAAAGTTGTCTCAGCAAGAGCATCCAGCACAGTGGGGCCACAGGAAGGCCAGTGCTGGAATTTAATGCTTTGCCCTTGTGAAGAAAGCCCCTCCTGCCTACATTACTAAAAAAAATTTCCTAGCTGGAAGAGCAGTATAAGGACCATAGGGGCCCACCCTCCGCCATCTTAAAGAAAAGGCGTTGGAATGGAATCAACACTAATGCTACAAATAAAAGCTGTTATTCAATAGAAGAAAAATTGGAGGTTTGAGTAACAAGTATTACAGCTGCTGCCTATTCCTAAAAGCATGTTCATACAGGGCAGATACTGATCACAGCAACATGCTATATTTAAGAAATCCAACAAAAATAAGTTATCATTGACAAAGGAAAGAAAACAGATCACAGAAAACCAGCACCAGTGACATGTTACAACTTTCTTTCTTTTGGTTTCACGTATTTGTAAGCTGCCAGTCTTTGTAATAATTGACAAAACAGTGCAGGCATTTTGCTTTCTGGAAAATTGGACATCATATGTCATGACTCAGATCCATCAGTGATCAGTTAAATTGGGCAATTGGACCTGTGGTGGCATGTCTGTTCTCACACTAATGATTTGTTTATTTAACTTTGCTTGTTAGAGCCTGTCAGCCCATCAAAAAGGAGATGTGGTTTTAAAAATTAATCTTGAGAAGAGAATAATAAATACAAATACAGTGTTTTGGGTCAGTTCAAGTTAGTTCTCAATCAATGCCATTTTGAAGCACTAATTATAATGAAGACAAAGAGATGAATTAAATAATCAGGTATACACACTATCATGAAAAGCCCAATTTAATAGATCCAATGTACTAATTTTCTGATTACTTTATTTAGAACAACAGTAAAATAATCTTTTCCATCTATTGGACCTCTGCATGGGCTTTGAGTACTAGATATTATAAAGTAGCCATGTCTTGTAAACATATCAATCAATCACAGATTCACAAGATGATTAACTCTCACTCTTCATAAGGTCTTTAGAAGCCTCCAGAAATTAGCCTTCCCCTATGCTTTCCTATAAGACATTGTTTAAAATAGTCTCAACTACTAATAGTGAATGTTTCCTGACCCTTCCATGTCTACAGTGTCAAGCTCAATGCTGACCTCATCACTCATTATTCCAACTCTCATTCCTCTATCTGACATGCATGTGCATTTAGATCTCGCACTTTTTCGCTGCTTACTTTTGGGTCAGAATGTGCCTTGCCACTCTCCACATCAACCTTGTCATTTGGTGGCTGGAAGATTACAGCAGGTAGAAAGGACCATCATTATTTGATAAGTCCATTACACAGCAGACATTTACTAGCCATGTAGCATATGTTATCTTATCATTTAATTGTTACAGAACTGTTAGGTAGGTGTTATTGAGACAGGGACCATGCGTGTAGTCAGAGTAGGGTGAGGGCCTCCGGAAAAAGCAAGGCAGGATATTTACAGTCAGAGCAATGTAACTACATGCAAGGAAATCCCCTATCAAAACTCTGTGTTAAACATTAAGCTCTAGAGTCATTCTTCAGTGAGATCAGTTAATATTCCCCAGATAAAGAAGAGTAGCCCATGTTTTTATTATGCTAATCATTTATAATCATGTGTAAGATTCACTTTAACATGCTAGAAGGCCCAAGCCTATGTTCTGTCTTTCCTCCTTCAGATCTGATGAGGTGATTTGCAAACTGGGCAACTAATTTAGCAAGTAATCCCAGGCATAAACAACATAGTAAAAGGCAAGAAGGATTCCACCTTAAAGATAAGATTGCATTTTAATACCCAGGAAGTTAAGAAGTTAGAAATTCTTAACTTACTCTTTAACAAACAATACCTCAGCCCACCTTGGGGGCTGGGCGGGTGGCCTTGTTTCATATGCTCCCATACCAATATGCTAGTATCTCAGGGAAAAATCATCAGAGCAGGAAGTTGCTTGTGTTAAGTTAATTCTAAACATTCAAGGACCACTTAACAAGTCCACACTCCTAAGCCTTTTTTCATGTTCCCAAAAATCCTCAAATGCGTATAAAACCCCTAGACAATACACCACCCTGGGCTCTCTTGTCCCCTCCTGGCATGAGCTAGGAGTTCTGTCCTTTCACTTTATTTCTAAATAAAAGCCTCTACCTTGCTCTCCTACCTTGGGTGTTTGTGGAGCTCATTCTTTGGCTTCATGAACAAGAACCCCGGCATCATCTTTACTTCCATTTTTAAAATGAGGAAATTGAAGTTTAAAATGGCAAGGTAAGTCCTCCTGTCATAAAGGGGCAACTGGTAGGGCTTAGACTACAGTCAAAGTCTACATGTTATGAAAACTTACTCTCTTCACTGTATTAGACTGTTGGCAGAATTAAGGAGCTAGATCCATTAATTAATTCAGTGCCTAAGGTAACATTAATGCTTAATAAGCATTATTTTTTCCTGGTTGTTTCAATAAAAATAACAATAAACTTAATAGAAGCTTAAAGATATTAATACTTATTTGTGTCAAGCTTACAGAAGTTTAAAAAAATATCAAAATCACAGCGAAAAATGGCATGATTTGGACTTGAACCCTTGACTATCTAATTCTGAAACCCATATTTAAAATATCTATACCATAGTACCCCTAGAGCCTTAGCACTATAAATTAATGTCTACAGAAGAAAGACTGATGGGAAGGTCAACATGCTTTGCAAATGAGCTTTTTTTTTCAAAGTATTAATAATTTTTGCCTCTGGAATATGTATACTTCATAATGGTGTGGGATCTACACTCCCTGGACATTGACTGGTTTGCATTGTTTATAAAGGCCATTAGTCCTTATTTCTGTCATGCTGTTTCCTCATGATTACCCATCCCATTGAGGTTGATTCTCAACACTCAACAATCTGTGGGTGCCCCATCAGGACGAACAACTGACCTTATAAATACAGGTGCTTCTGCCAGTTTTGTGACTTTCTCTACTCACAGACATAGTTTGGTCACATTCTGCATTAGCCACTTCCTCCTTGACCACTGCTTGTGTAATACCTCCTCTTTATATGTGGGAGCTTACAATTCCCTTCTTTTTCTCTCTGGTTGTTGCTTATGCTGGTCAGCTCATCATGGTCACATATAGCCTGTTAGTGATACTGTGAGCTTTAGCACTAGAAGAGTTATTCAGGGGAAGTAAAAATAGAAGTTAAACTTACTTCCAGTAAAGGAAACAAAAAGAAGTAGTTAAAAAAAATATCTGTCTATTTTGGACTGGGATGGTGTGAACTGTCCACAGACAATTGTAAAAGAAACTTGAGCTATGAAATCTGATCTCTTCAACTACCTGACCAGGAACAAGGATATGAGAAAGAACACTCAGATTTGAGGTTCTTTTTGTTTCTTTGTTTTTGCTTCATCTACATATTGCACTTTGACAGAGCTGCTAATAGGAAGTAAAATGTCCCAAAGAGGCTGCCTCACAAAGGCGGAGAAGCAAAGACTCTGTGTGATCCATCCTGTGAATAATTCTCTCAAAGAGTCAGATGTGTGATGTGCTACCTAATTATAGGACATGGAAAATTGAGATAAACACTGTAGTCATGAAAACTCCTTAGACGTTATCTGACAATATCTCAGAAATCTGCTTCCATTTCAAATGCCGTTGATTCTTCATTGGGGAAATGGAAGCAGAAAACGAAGTTTTGAGTCTCCTGGTAAGTGATGGACATCAAACCTAATGGAAAAAAGCTGCTCTCACCTGGGTTATGACACCAGTTGCCTGAAGGGATCATTCTAATTATCTCTAGAACTGTAGTTCCAAGGTTATTTTGCACTTATGCATGACCATATATGGACATGTTCCCTGAGCACCACAGCTGATGTCTTTCCTTTCCCTAGGTACACAGCTGATATTAAAAAGCTGTGCCGCATTCCTGCTAGAATTAGAAGGGTAAGAGGGCACTGAGTATAGGTAGAAACTTTAAATAACCCAAGGAAGTGTCTTAGAGTCTAAGACACAATGGTCCTAGATTAATGGCTGAATTAAGAACACGACCTAGACAATTACTATTTGCAAAAATATCAAGACTTCCACAAAATGAGGGTCAGGGCAGCAGTCCAGCTTCTAAGAGCTCCAATATCCAATGACTTAAAGGAGTTCTGAGAATCAGTCTTGTTTATACAATACAATCTTCTACAGAACTTTTAGAAATACCTGTGCTAAGCTTCACAGCAGATCAATTATGTCAGAATTCTTGAAGTGGTATTTATATATTTTTTGTTGTTGTTGTTATCATTAATGTACAATTACATGAACAACATTATGGTTACAAGACTCCTCCATTATCAAGTCCCCACCACATACCCTATTGCAGTCACTGTCCATCAGCATAGTAAGATGCTATAGAGTCACTACTTGTCCTCTCTGTGCTATACTGCCCTCCCTGTCACCCCCCACATTATATATGATAATCGTGATGCCCCTTTTTCCCCCTTATCCCTCCCTTCCCAACCATCCTCCCCAGTCCCTTTCCCTTTGGTAACTGTTAGTCCATTCTTAGGTTCTGTGAGTCTGCTGCTGTTTTTTTCTTTCAGTTTTTTTCTTTGCTCTTATGCTCCACAGATGAGTGAAATCATTTGATACTTGTCTTTCTCTGCCTGGCTTATTTCACTGAGCATAATACCCTCTAGTTCTATCCATGTTGTTGCAAATGGTAGGATTTGTTCTCTTCTTATGGCTGAATAATATTCCATTCTGTATATACACCACATCTTCTTTATCCATTCTTCTACTGATGGACACTTAGGTTGCTTCCATATTTTGGCTATTGTAAATAGTGCTTGATAAATATAGGGGTGCATTTGTCTTTTTGAATCTGAAAATTTGTATTCTTTGGATCAGCTCCAGGGAGTGGGATCCCCGGGTCAAATGGTATTTGTATTTTTAGTTTTTTGAGGAATCTCCATATTGCTTTCCACAATGGTTGAACTAGTTTACATTCCCACCAGCAGTGTGGGAGGGTTCCCCTTTCTCTGCATCCTCGCAAGCATTTGTTGTTCTTACTCTTTTGGATGGTGGCCAACCTTACTGGTGTGAGGTGATATCTCATTGTGTTTTTAATTTGCATTTTTCTGGGGATTAGGGATGTGGAGCATTTTTTCATGTACTTGTTGGCCATCTGAATTTCTTCCTTGGAGAAGTGTCTGTTCAGCTCTTCTGCACATTTTTTATATTGGCTTATTTGCTTTTTGTTTGTTGAGGTGTGTGAGCTCTTTATATAATTTTGATGTCAACCCCTTATCAGATATGTCATTAATAAATATATTCTCCCATACTGCAGGATTTTTTTTGTTCTACTGATGGTGTCCTTTGCTGTACAGAAGCATTTTAGTTTGATACAGTCCCACTTGTCCATTTTTTATTTTGTTTCCCTTGCTCGAGGAGATGCGTTCAGGAAGAAGTTGCTCATATTTATGTCCAAGAGATTTTTGCCTATTTTTTTTTCTAAGAGTTTTATGGTTTCATGACTTACACTCAGGTCTTTGATCCATTTTGAGTTTACTTTTGTGTGTGGGGTTAGACAGTAGTCCAGTTTCATTCTCTTACATGTAGCTATCCAGTTTTGCCAACACCAGCTGCTGAAGAGGCTGTCATCTCCCCATTGTATATCCAAGGCTCCTTTATCATATATTAATTAACCATATATGTTTAGGTTAATGTCTGGATTTTCTATGCTGTTCCACTGGTCTGTGGGTCTGTTCTTGTGCCCATACCAAATTGTCTTGATTACTAAAGTTTTGTAGTAGTGCTTGAAGTCTGGGAGCGTAATTTCCCCTGTTTTATTCTTCCTTCTCAGGATTGCTTTGGCTATTCAGGGTCTTTTGTGGTTCCATATGAATTTTAGAATTATTTGTTCCAGTTCATTGAAGAATGCTGTTGGTATTTTGATAGGGATTGCATTGAATCTGTAGATTGCTTTAGGTAGTATAGCCATTTTGACAATATTTATTCTTCCTAGCTAAGAGCATGGGATGAATTTCCATTTGTTAGTGTCCTCTTTAATTTCTCTTAGGAGTGTCTTGTAGTTTTCAGGGTATATATCTTTCATTTCCTTCGTTAGGTTTATTCCTAGGTATTTTATTCTTTTTGATGCAGTTGAGAATGGAATTATTTACCTGATTTCTCTTTCTGCTAGTTCATCTAATGATGGAATGCAACAGATTTCTGTGTATTAATTTTGTATCCTGTAATTTTGCTGAATTCAGATATTAAATCTAGTAGTTTTGGAGTGGATTCTTTAGGGTTTTTTAGTACAATATCATGTCATCTACAAACAGTGACAGTTTATCTTCTTCCTTACCAATCTGGATGCCTTTTATTTCTTCGTGTTGTCTGATTGCCATGCTAGGACCTCCAGAACTATGTTGAATGAAAGTGAGGAGAGTGGGCATCCTTGTCTTGTTCCCAATCTTAAAGGAAAAGCTTTCAGCTTCTCGCTGTTAAGTATAATGTTGGCTGGGGGTTTGTCATATACGGCCATTATTATGTTGAGGTACTTGCCCTCTATACTCATTTTGTTGAGAGTTTTCATCATGAATGGATGTTAAATTTTGTCAAATGTTTTTTCAGCATCTATGGAGATCATGTGGTTTTGTCCTTTTTTTTGTTGATTTAGTGGATGATGTTGATGGATTTTCGAATGTTGTACCATCCTTGCATCCCTGGGATGAATCCCACTTGATCATGATGTATTTTTGAATTTTGTTTGCTAATATTTTGTTGAATATTTTTGCATCTATGTTCATCAGGGATATTGATCTGTAACTTTTTTGTGTGTGGTGTCTTTGCCTGGTTTTGGTACTAGAGTGATGTTGGCCTCGTAGAATGAGTTTGAGAATATTTCTTCCTCTTCTACTTTTTGGACAACTTTGAGGAAGATGGGTATTAGGTCTTTACTAAAGGTTTGATAAAATTCAGCATTGAAACCATCTGGGCCAGGTATTTTGTTCTTAGGTCGTTTTTTGATTACCAATTCAATTTCTTTGCTGGTAATTTGGTCTATTCAGATTTTCTGTTTCTTCCTGGGTCAGCCTTGATAGGTTGTATTTTTCTAGAAAGTTATCCATTTCTTCTAGGTTATCCAGTTTGTTACCATATAAATTTTCATAGTATTCTCTCATAATTCTTTTATTTCTGTGGTGTCTGTAGTGATTTTTCCTTTCTCTTTTATGATCCTGTTTATGTGTGTAGACTCTCTTTTTTTCTTGATAAGTCTGGCTAGAGGTTTATCAGCTCTGTTTATTTGCTCAAAGAACCAGCTCCTGCTTTTATTGGTTCTTTCTATTGCTTTACTCTTCTCGATTTTATTTTTTTCTGCTTCAATCTTTATTATGCCCCTCCTTCTACTAACTTTGGGCCTCATTTGTTTTCCTTTTCTAGTTTCTTTAATTGTGAGTTTAGACTGTCCATTTGGAATTGTTCTTCTTTCCTGATGTAGGCCTGTATTGCAGTATATTTCCCTCTTAGCATGGCCTTTGCTGCATCCCAGGGATTTTGTAGTGTTGAATTATTGTTGTCATTTGTCTCCATATATTCCTTGATCTCTGTTTTTATTTGATTTTTGATCCATTGATTATTTAGGAGCATGTTATTAAGCCTCCATGTGTTTGTGGGATTTTTCATTTTTTTGTGTGTAATTTATTTCTAGTTTCATAGCTGTGTGATCTGAGAAGGTGGTCAGTACAATTTCAAATCTTTTTGAATTTACTGAGGTTCTTTCTGAGGCCTGGTATATAATCTATTCTTGAAAATGTTCCATGTGCACTTGAGAAGAATGTGTATCCTGTTGCTTTTGGATGGAGTGTTTTGTATATGTCAGTTAGGTCCATCTGTTCTAATATGTTGTTCACTGCCTCTGTCTATTTATTTTCTGTCTGGTTGATCTGTCCTTTGGAGTGAGTGGTGTGTTCAAGGCTCCTAAAATGAATACATTGCATTCTATTTCCCCCTTTAATTCTGTTAGTATTTTTTCACATATGTAGGTGATCCCGTATTGGGTGCATAGATATAATAGTTATATCCTCTTGTTGGACTGACCCATTTATCATTATGTAATGTCCTTCTTTGTCTCTTGTGACTTTCTTTGTTTTGAAGTCTACTTTGTCTAACACAAGTACTGCAACTGCTGCTTTTTCCACCCTATTAGTTGCATTAAATATCTTTTTCCATCTCTTTACTTTCAGTCTGTGTATGTCTTTGGGTTTGAAGTGAGACTCTTGTAGGCAGCATATAGATGGGGTCTTGCTTTTTTATCCACTCAGTGACTCTATGTCTTTTGATTGGTGCATTCAGACCATTTACTTTCAGGGTGATTATCAATAGATATGTACTTATTGCCATTGAAGGCTTTAGATCTGTGGTTACCAAAGGTTCAAGGGTAATTCCCTTACTATCTAACAGTCAAATTTAACTCACTTCCTATACTATTACAAACACAACCTAAAGGTTCTTTTTTTTCCTCCTTTTTCTTTTTCTTCCTCCTCCATTTTTTTTATGTTATGAATCATATTCTGTACTCTTTGTCTATCCCTTGGGTGACATCTATTTAGCCTTAGGAATACGTCCATATATAGCAGTCCCTCCAAAATGCACTGTAGAGGTGCTTTGTGGGAGGCAAATTCTCTCAGCTTTTGCTTATCTGAAAATTGTTTAATCTGTCTTTCAAATTTAAATGATAACCTTGCCAGGTAGAGTATTCTTGGTTCAAGACCCTTTTGCTTCGTTGCATTAAATATATCATGCCACTCCCTCTGGCCTATATGGTTTCTGTTGAAAAATCTGATGATAGCCTGATGGTTTTCCTTTGTATGTCATCTTTTTTCTCTGTCTAGCTGCTTTTAAAAGTCTGTCTTTATCCTTGATATTTGCCATTTTAATTATTATATGTCTTGATGTTTTCTTCCTTGGTCCTTTGTGTTGGGAAATCTGTGTACCTCCATGTCTTGAGAAACTATCTCCTTCCCCAGATTGGGGAAATTTTCAGCAATTACCTCCTCAATGGCACTTTCGATCCCTTTTTCTCTCCCTCCTTCTTCTGGTACCCCTACAATGCGAATATTGTTTTGTTTGGATTGGTCACACAATTCTCTCAATATTCTTTCATTCTTAGAGATTCTTTTTTCTCTCTGTGCCTCAGCTTCTTTGTATTCTTGTCTAATTTCTATTCCATTTACCATCTCTTCTACTACATCTAATCTGCTTTTAAATCCCTCCATTGTATGTTTCATTTCAGATATGGAATTTCTTAATGATTGAATCTCCATCTTAAATTCACTCCTGAGTTCTGGAATATTTTTCTCTACCTCCATAAGCATGTTTATGATTTTTATTTTGAACTCTCTTTCAGGAAGATTGGTGAGCTCAGTTTCATTTGGCCCTTTTCCTGGGGTTTGTGAGATTTTGGTCTGAACCATGTTCTCTTGACATTTCATATTTCTATGTGGTGCCCTCTAGTGCCCAGAAGCACCAGTCTCTGGAGCTCCTCAGCCCCTAGAGTGAGGTTGGGGTCATAGGCGAGCGGAGCTGGTGCCTGGGGAGAGGAAATATCTGTTTCCTGTTTCCCGTCTGCGGTGCCTGTCTCCAGTATCAGAGCCAGTGGGCTGAGCACACATGTGTAAGCTTCATGCTCAGTGTCTCTGTCTCATGTAGGCAGGGCCTCCCTCTGACTGGCCTTATGCCAGTGCAGTGACTGGCAGTTTGCGAGCCAGTGCTGTCAGGCCAGGAGGAAGGCCTGGCAGGCTGCGTGTCACTGTGCGGGCCTCGGGGCTGAGTAATCAGCTAGGTGGGTGGAATGCCTGAAGCTCCTCAAAGTTCCCATCATGTTGCGCAGAGCTTGCCCAGACAATCTTGTCCACCTATCCCTTCTGCCATGCAGCACTCTCTGTGCAATGTCTACCCTTTCAGTAGCCCTCTTGCTGCTAGGAAGCCTCTAAGACCACCTGCCTTCCCTTCTCCCAGAGTGGCCGGGTGTGCATCCCTTCCTCCACAAATGGCCGGAATGTCACTCTCCCAGGCCCTCCGCCTGTCCGAGCTCCCTAACGTCCAGAGCACTGCACAATATAGGCTTCCATTCACAAAGATGATCTCTAGGGCTAGGTGTTTAGCACTCTCAGGCTTCCACCCACTCCCTGCTCCATTTCTCTTCCTCTCGCCAGTGAGCTGGGGTCAGGGATGGGCTTGGGTCCCTCTAGATCAAGGCTTTCGTACGTTAACCTGTTCGTGAGGTCTGCTCTGTTCATGATGTCTGTATGCAGGCTGGTTCAGCCTTCTTTCCTGTTGCTGTTTTAGGGTTAGTTGTACTAATTAACTATATTTTAGTACTGTCTGTCATTTTGGGAGGAGTTCTCTGTCTCACCTCTCACTCCACCATCTTGAGTCCCAACATTCGGTACCTATGTATTCTTTATTTATTTATTTATTTTGGTATCATTAATCTACAGTTACATGTGCAACATTATGGTTACTAAACTCCCCACTTCATCAGGTCCCCCCCAATTACCCCATTACACTCACTGACCATCAGCGTAATGAGATGCTATAGAATCACTACTTGTCTTCTGTGAGTTGTACAGTCCTCCCCGTGCCCGCCCAACATTACACCTGCTAATCATAATGCCCCTTTTTCCCCCTTGTGCCTCCCTTCACACCCATCCTCCCCACTCCCTTTCCTTTTGGTAACTGTTAGTCCATTCTTAGGTTCTGTGAGTCTGCTGTTACTTTTTTCTTTCAGGTTTTTCTTTGCTCTTTTGCTCCACATATGAGTGAAATCATTTGATACTTGCCTTTTTCCACTTGGCTTTTTTCACTGAACATAATAACCTCTAGCTTCATCCATGTTGTTGCAAATGGTAGGATTTGTTTTCTTCTTATGGCTGAAAAATATTCCACTGTGTATATGTACCACTTCATCTACTGATGGACACTTAGGTTGCTTCCATTTCTTGGCTATTGTAAATAGTGCTGTGATAAATAAAGTTGTGCATCTGTCTTTTTCAAACTAGGTTGCTGCAGTCTTAGGGTAAATTCCTAGGAGTGGAATTCTTGGGTCAAATGGTATTTCTATTTTGAGTTTTTTGAGGAACCTCCATACTGCTTTCCACAATGGTTGAACTAATTTGCATTCCCAGCAGTAGTGAAGGAGGGTACCCTTTTCTCTACCTCATCGCAAACATTTGTTGTTTGTGTTTTGGATGTTGGCCATCCTTACTGGTGTGAGATGATATCTCTTTGTGGTTTTAATTTGCATTTCTCTGATGATTAGCCATGTGGAGCATCTTTTCATGTGCCTGTTAGCCATCTGAATTTATTCTTTGGAGAAGTGTCTATTCATGTCCTCTGCCCATTTCTTAATTGGATTATTTGCTTTTTGTTTGTTGGGGTGCGTGAGTTCTTTATACATTTTGGATGTCAACCCCTTATCAGATACGTAATTTATGAATATATTCGCCCATACTGTAGGATGTCTTTTTGTTCTGTTGATGGTGTCCTTTGCTGTACAGAAGCTTTTCAGCTTGATATAGTTCCACTTGTTCATTTTTGCTTTTGTTTCCCTTGCCTGGGGAAATTTGTTCATGAAGAAGTCACTCATGTTTATGTCCAAGAGATTTTTGCCTATGTTTTTTTCTAAGAGTTTTATGGTTTCA
Organism: Smutsia gigantea; assembly: GCA_032199065.1. Taxonomy (NCBI): domain Eukaryota; kingdom Metazoa; phylum Chordata; class Mammalia; order Pholidota; family Manidae; genus Smutsia; species Smutsia gigantea. The sequence goes on along the minus strand of JAVSCE010001330.1, from coordinate 294,884 downwards.
TGACTTACATTCAGTCCTTGATCCATTTTGAGTTTACTTTTGTGTATGGGGTTAGACAGTAATCCAGTTTCATTTTCTTACATGTAGCTGTCCAGTTTTGCCAACACCAGCTGCTGAAGAGGCTGTCATCTCCCCATTGTATATCCAAGGCTCCTTTATCATATATTAATTGACTGCATATGTTTAGGTTAATGTCTGGATTTTCTATTCTGTTCCACTGGTCTGTGGGTCTGTTTTTGTGCCCATACCAAATTGTCTTGATTACTGAAGCTTTGTAGTAGTGCTTGAAGTCTGGGAGCGTAATTCCCCCTGTTTTATTCCTCCTTCTCAGGATTGCTTTGGCTATTCGAGGTCTTTTGTGGTTCCATATGAATTTTAGAATTATTTGTTTCACTTCATTGAAGAATGCTGTTGGTATTCTGGTAGGGTTTGCATTGAATCTGTAGAATTCTTTAGGTAGTATAGACATTTCGACAATGATTATTCTTCCTAGCCAAGAGCATGGGATGAATTTCCATTTGTTAGTGTCCTCTTTAGTTTCTCTTAGGAGTGTCTTGTAGTTTTCAGGGTATAGGTCTTTCACATCCTTCATTAGGTTCATTCCGAGGTATTTTATTCTTTTTGATGCAATTGTGAATGGAATTGTTTTCCTGATTTCTCTTTCTGCTAGTTCATCTTTAGTGTATAGGAAAGCAACAGATTTCTGTGTGTTAATTTTGTATCTTTCAACTTTGCTGAATTCAGATATTAGTTCCAGTAGTTTTGGAGTGGAGTCTTTAGGGTTTTCTGGTACAATATCATGTCATCTGCAAATAGTGACAATTTGACTTCTTCTTTACCAATCTGGATGCCTTATATTTCGTTGTTTTGTCTGACTGCTGTGTCCAGGACCTCCAGTATTATGTTGAATAACAGAGGGGAGAGTGGGCATCTGTGTCTTGTTCCGGATCTTAAATGAAGAGCTTTCAGCTTCTCATTGCTAAGTATGATGTTGGTTGTGGGTTTCTCATGTATGGCCTTCATTATATTGACGTATTGCCCTCTATACCCATTGTGTTGAGAGTTTTTATCATGAATGGGTGTTGAATTTTTTTGAATGCTTTTTCAGCATCTATGGGGAAGATCATGTGGTTTTTGTCCTTCTTTTTGTTGCTGTGGCAGATAAGGCTGATGGATTTTTGAATATTTTAACATCCTTTCATCCCTGAGATGAATCCCACTTGATCATGCTGTATGATCTTCTTGATGTATTTTTGAATTCGGCTTGCTAGTATTTTGCTGACTATTTTTGCATCTGTGTTCATCAGGGATATTGGTCTGTAATTTTCTTTTTTGGTGAGGTCTTTGCCTGGTTTTGGTATTAGAGTGATGCTGGCTTCATAGAATGAGTTTGGACGTATTCCCTCCTCTTCTATTTTTTGGAAAACTTTAAGGAGAATGGGTATTATTTCTTCTCTATATGTCTGGTAAAATTGAGCGGTGAATCCGTCTGTCCCGGGGGTTTTCTTTTTGCGTAGGTTTTTGATTATCGATTCAATTTCTTTGCTGATAATTGGTCTGTTTAGGTTTTCTGTTTCTTGCTTGGTTAGTCTTGGAAGGTTGTATTTTTCTAAGAAGGTGTCCATTTCTTCAAGGTTTTCCAGCTTGTAACATATAGATTTTCCCCGTATTCTTTTGTAATTCTTTGTATTTCTGTGGGGTCCTTTGCGATTTTTCCTTTCTCATTTCTGATTCTGTTTATGTGTGTAGATTCTCCTTTTCTCTTAAGTCTGGCTGGGAGTTTATCTATTTTGCTTATTTTTTCAAAGAACCAGCTCTTGGTTTCATTGATTTTTTTTCGATTGATTTATTCTTCTCAATTTTATTCATTTCTTCTCTAATCTTTATTATGCCCCTCCTTCTCATGACTTTGGGCCTCATTTGTTCTTCTTTTTCCAATTTCAATAATTGTGTCTTTAGACTATTCATTTGGGATTATCCTTCCTCCTTTATTTCTTTATTTATTTTTTTATAATTTATTTTGGTATCATTATTCTACAATTACATGTGCAATATTATGGTTATTAAACTACCCCCTTCATCAGGTCCCCCCCACCAACCCCATTACAGTAGTGAGATGCTACAGAATCACTACTTGTCTTCTCTGAGTTGTACAGGCCTTCTCATGCCCCCCCAACATTACGTGTGCTAATCGTAATGCCCCTTTTTCCCTTTTATCCCTCCCTTTCCCCCCATCTTCCCCAGTCCCTTTCCCTTCGGTAACTATTAGTTCGTTCTTGCGTTCTGTGAGTCTGCTGCTGTTTTGTTCCTTCAGTTTTTTTTCTTTGTTCTTATACTCCACGTATGAGTGAAATCATTTCATACTTGTCTTTTTCGGCTTGGCTTATTTCACTGAGCATAATACCCTCTAGCTCCATCCATGTTGTTGCAAATGGTAGGATTTGTTCTCTTCTTATGGTTGAATATATTCCATTGTGTATATGTACCACATCTTCTTTAACCATTCATCTACAGATGGACACTTAGGTTGCTTCCATTTCTTGGCTATTGTAAATAGTAATGCGATAAATAAAGTTGTGCATCTGTCTTTTTCAAACTGGGCTGCTGCAGTCTTAGGGTAAATTCCTAGGAGTGGAATTCCTGAGTCAAATGGTATTTCTATTTTGAGTTTTTTGATGAACCTCCATACTGCTTTCCACAATGGTTGAACTAATTTGCATTCCCACCAGCAGTGTAGGAATGTTCCCTTTTCTCCACATCCTCACCAACATTTGTTGTTGTTTGTGTTTTGGAGGTTGGCCATCCTCACCTGTGTGAGGTGATATCTCATTGTGGTTTTAATCTGCATTTCTCTGATGATTAGCTATGTGGAGCATCTTTTCATGTGCCTATTGGCCGTCTGAATTTCTTCTTTAGAGAAGTGTCTATTCATGTCTTCTGCCCATTTCTTAATTGGATTATTTGCTTTTTGTTGGTTAAGTTGCATGAGCTCTTTATATATTTTGGATGTCAACCCTTTATCAGATATGTCATTTATGAATATATTCTCCCATACTGTAGGATGTCTTTTTGTTCTACTGATGGAGTGCTTTGCTGTACAGAAGCTTTTCAGCTTGATACAGTCGCACTTGTTCATTTTTGCTTTTGTTTCCCTTGCCCGGGGAGATATGTTCATGAAGAAGTCGCTCATGTTTACGTCCAAGAGATTTTTGCCTATGTTTTTTTCTAAGAGTTTTATGGTTTCATGACTTACATTCAGTCCTTGATCCATTTTAAGTTTACTTTTGTGTATGGGGTTAGACAGTAATCCAGTTTCATTTTCTTACATGTAGCTGTCCAGTTTTGCCAACACCAGCTGCTGAAGAGGCTGTCATCTCCCCACTGTATATCCAAGGCTCCTTTATCAAATATTAATTGACTGTATATGTTTGGGTTAATATTTGGATTTTCTCTTCTGTTCCACTTGTCTGTGAGTCTGTTTTTGTGCCAGTACCAAATTGTCTTGATTACTGTGGCTTTGTAGTAGAGCATGAAGTCAGGGAGCATAATTCCCCCTGTTTTACTCCTCCTTCTCAAGATTGCTTTGGCTATTCGGGGTCTTATGTGGTTCCATATGAATTTTAGAATTATTTGTTCCAGTTCATTGAAGAAAGTTGTTGGTAGTTTGATACGGATTGCATTGAATCTGTAGATTGCTTTAGGTAGTATAGCCATTTTGACAATATTTATTCTTCCTAGCCAGGAGCATGGGATGCATTTCCATTTGTTAGTGTCCTCTTTAATTTCTCTTAGGAGTGTCTTGCAGTTTTCAGAGTACAGGTCTTTCACTTCCTTCGTTAGGTTTATTCCTAGGTATTTTATTCTTTTTGATGCAATTGTGAATGGAATTGTTTTTCTGATTTCTCTTTCTGTCAGTTCATCGTTAGTGTATAGGAAAGCAACAGATTTCTGTGTGTTAATTTTGTATCCTGCAACTTTGCTGAATTCTGATATTAGTTCTAGTAGTTTTGGAATGGAGTCTTTAGGGTTTTTTATGTACAGTATCATGTCATCTGCAAATAGTGACAATTTGACTCCTTCTTTACTAATCTGATGCTTTGTATGTCTTTGTTTTGTCTGGTTGCCATGGCTAGGACCTCCAGTAGTATGTTGAATAACAGTGGAGAAAGTGGGCATCCCTGTCTTGTTCCCGATCTTAGATGAAAAGCTTTCAGCTTCTCGCTGTTAAGTATGATGTTAGCGGTGGGTTGGTCATATACGGCCTTTTTGATGTTGAGGTATTTGCCATCTATACCCATTTTGTTGAGAGTTTTAATCATGAATGGATGCTGAATTTTGTCAAATGCTTTTTCAACATGTATGGAGATGATCATGTGTTTTCTGTTCTTCTCTTTGTTGATGTGGTGGATGATGTTGATAGATTTTCGAATGTTGTACCATTCTTGCATCCCTGGGATGAATCCCACTTGATCATGGTGTATGATCCTCTTGATGTGTTTTTGAATTCGGTTTGCTAATATTTTGTTGAGTAATTTTGCATCTACGTTCGTCAGGGATATTGGTCTGTAATTTTCTTTTTTGGTGAGGTCTTTGCCAGGTCTTGGTATTAGAGTGATGCTGGCTTCATAGAAAGAATTTGGAAGTATTCCCTCCTCTTCTATTTTTTGGAAAACTTTAAGGAGAATGGGTGTTATTTCTTCTCTGTATGTCTGGTAGAATTCAGAGGTGAATCCATCAGGTTCGGGGGTTTTGTTTGTGGGTAGTTTTTTGATTACAGATTCAATTTCGTTGCTGATGATTGGTCTGTTTTGTTTTTCTGTTTCTTGCTTGGTCAGTCTTGGGAGGTTGTATTTTTCTTAGAAGTTGTCCATTTCTTCTATGATTTCCAGCTTGATAGCATATAGATTCTCATAATATTCTCTTATAATTCTTTGTATTTCTGTGGTGTCTGTCGTTATTTTTCCTTTCTCATTTCTGATTCTGTTTATGTGTGTAGATTCTCTTTTTCTCTTAATGAGTCTGGCTAGGGGTTTATCTATTTTGTTTATTTTTTCAAAGAACCAGCTCTTGGTTTCATTGATTTTTTTCTATTGTTTTATTCTTCTCAATTTTATTTATTTCTTCTCTGATCTTTATTATGTCCCTCCTTCTGGTGACTTTGGGCCTCATTTGTTCTTCTTTTTCCAATTTCAGTAATTGTGTCTTTAGACTATTGATTTGGGAATGTTCTTCCTTCTTTCAATAGGCCTGGATTGCAATACACTTTCCTCTTAGGACTGCCTTTGCTGCGTCCCACAGAAGTTGTGGCTTTGTGTTGTTGTTCTCGTTTGTCTCCATATATTGTTTCATCTCTGTTTTAATTTGATTGTCGATCCATTGATTATTTAGGACCATGTTATTAAGTCTCCATGTATTTGTGCCCCTTTTGTTTTCTTTCTAAAATTTATTTCTAGTTTTATACCTTGTCATCTGAGAAGTTGGTTGGTAGAATTTCAGTATTTTTTAATTTACTGAGGTTCTTTTTTTGTGTCCTAGTATGTTGTCTATTCTGGAAAATGTTCCATGTGAACTAGAGAAGAATATGCATCCTGCTGCTTTTGGGTGTAGAGTTCTTTAGATGTCTGTTAGGTCCATCTGTTCTAGTGTATTGGTCAGTGCCTTTGTGTCTTCACTTATTTTCTCTCTGGTTGATCTGTCCCTTAGAGTGATTGGTGTGTTGAAGTCTGCTAAAAGGAATGCATTGCTTTCTATTTCCTCTTTTTATTCTGCTGGTATTTGTTTCATATATTTTGGCCCTCCTGTGTTGTGTGCATATATATTTTAAATGTTTTTATCCTCTTGTTGGACCGACCCCTTTTCCATTATTTAATGTTGTTCTTTATCTCTTGCTACTTTCTTCGTTTTAAAGTCTATTTTGTCAATACAAGTACTGCAACACCTGCTTTTTTCTCCTTGTTGTTTGCATGCAATGTCTTTTTCCATCCCTTCACTTTTAGTCTGTGTATATCTTGGGGTTTGAGGTGAGACTCTTATAAACAGCATATAGATGGGTCTTGCTTTTTTATCCATTCTATTACTCTGTGTCTTTTGATTGGTGCATTCAGTCATTTGCATTTAGGATGATTATTGATAGATTTGTACTTATTGCCATTGCTGGCTTTAGATTCGTGGTTACCAAAGGTTCAAAGGTAGCTTCTTTACTATCTAACAGTCTAACTTAACTCTCTTGTTAAGCTATTATAAACACAGTCTGATGGTTCTTTATTTATCTCTCTTCTTCTTCTTCCTCCTCCATTCTTTATATACTAGGTGTTTTATTCTGTACTCTTTTACATTTCCTTTGTTTTTGTGGATAGTTGGTTTTAATTTTTGCCTTTAGTTTGTATTTGGATGGTCTGCTTTCTTGGCTATGATTTTATTTTCTCTGGTGACCTCTTTTTAGCCTTAAGCATGCTTCCATCTAGAGCAGTCCCTTTAAGATATCCTGTAGAGGTGGTTTGTGGGAGGCAAATTCCCTCAGCTTTCTCTTATCTGGGAATTGTTTAATCCCTCCCTCCAAATTTAAATGATAATAGTGTGGGACACAGTATTCTTGGTTAAAGGCCCTTCTGTTTCATTACTTTAAATATATCATGCCATTCTCTTCTGGCCTGTAAGGTTTCTGTTGAGAAGTCTCATGATAGTCTGATGAGTTTTCCTTTGTAGGTGATCTCTTTTCTTTCTCTAGCTGTCTTTAATACTCTGTCCTTATTTTGATCTTTGCCATTTTAATTATTATGTGTCTTGGTGTTGTCTTCCTTGGGTCCCTTGTGGTGGGAGATCTGTGGGCTTCCGTGGACTGAGAAAGTATTTCCTTCCCCAGCTTGGGGAAGTTTTCAGCAATTATTTCTTCAAAGACACTGTCTATCCTGTTTTCTCTCTCTTCTTCTTCTGGTACTCCTATAATGTGAATATCGTTCCGTTTGGATTGGTCACACAGTTCTCTTAATATTCTTTCCTTCTTAGAGATCCTTTTATCTCTCTCTGCCTCAGCTTCTCTGTATTCCTGTTATCTGATTTCTATTCCATTTACAGTCTCTCTCATCTTGTCCAGTCTGCTGTTAAGTCTGTTGATAGCTTCTCTGATTTCTGCATTGCCTTTCCTCCCTTCCTCCCTTTGCTCTTGCATATTTCTCGGTATATCCATCAGCATTGTTATGACTTTTATTCTGAATTCTTTTTCGGGAAGATTGTATAAATCTATCCCATCAGGCCCTCTCTCTGGGGTTGTGTGGGTGATCCTTATCTGTACCATATTCCTCTGTCTTTTCCTGGTCATAGAAGTGGTTGCTGGTAGGTCCATGTGTGTCAGCTGGGAGAACAAAGTCCCTTCTTGCTTGTTCTCCTTGCCCTTCTTTGGGGCCTGAACTGGTTTCTCGCCCACCAGGAGGCAGTCTCTGGGATAATCCCCACAGTTGCCTGTGTACGGGGTCGCCCTCAGCCTAACCTATAGCACTGCATAGTTTTGAAGTCTAGCTGGGTGCCTTCTGGTGTCCTTGGTGCTTTCCGGCTCTTGATGTGGGTTCTGGGGTCCTTACCGCTTAGCTGCGGGCCTGTCAGAAATATATTCTGTGAGGATGCTGTGGACGTGGCCGCTCCTCCACTGTTCCTCAGACCCTTTGTGGTTGCTGGCAGGGTTGGGAGGGAACAAGTGGGTTGCTGCTTATAACTGTGGGAAGCCTTGGCACGGCTGCTTTGCCTGGCCACTGGCCAGGGGGTCCGAAATTCCTTGAGACTCCCAGCCTGCTGAGCTGAGTGCGCTGGGACGATTTTGTTCCGCTGTTGGGCCCTTGTCTCTTGAAGACTTTAACCAAACAACAAAAAACAAACAAACAAAAACAAGAAAAAAAATAGCACCCTTTTTCCTTTTGTCCCAGGGAGCCGGCTGAGGGGATCCGCATGTTGTCTCCATCTTGGATCCTGCACTTCTGTTGCTCCAATCTCCGATACACCATGTGATGTGTGTCAGTGCTCCCGGCGCAGATTGCCAGGGCTGGTTATTTGGCTGGCCTGTGCTCCCACTCCCTCCCCACTCTGATTCTTTTCCTCCTGCTGGTGCGCTGGGGTGGGAGAGTGCTGGGGTCCTGCTGCGTCGCGGCTTTGTATCTTACCCACTTCATGAGGCACTGACTTCTTGCAGGTGTAGCTGTAGCCTGGCTATTGTACTGTATCTTCTGGTCTCTTTTTTAGGAATAGTTGTATTTATTGTATTTTGACAAATACATATGGTTTTGGGAGGAGATTTCCACCACTCTGCTCATGCTGCCATCTTCCCGGAATCCAGTACCTATGTATTTTAAAAGCTGTCAAATGTGTGGCCAAAGTCAAGAACTACTGAAAGAAAATCTACAGTGTGGGTGGGAAGAATGCAGTGATTCTTGTCTTTTTGAGATTCTGATGAAAGTTGTTGATCATGCATCTCACCAGACTAGTTAACATAAGTAGATTGATAATTAGATGATAGCTACAGATAGATAGATGGATAGATAGATAGATGATAGAACTACAATTCATTGAGTACTATGAAAATTCACTTACAGACCTTGTGGGATTCAATGAGCTTTAGACTAATAACTATTGGTTAGATTCTTAGCAAAGCTAGAGGCTTAGGTGGCACCGCTAATCTGTCAGTCTATGTGCTTATTGTCTGTTTCCCTTGTTACATTGACCTACAAATCTTGAAATATGATTGCAATAATATATTTAGCAAGCCCATTAAGAGTTCACGATCTACTATGGGTCACTGGATATGCACACAAATCCTTCACAACAAGGGAGTGAAAAGAGCACAGATGGCTAGCACAGATTACATCTGCTCCAGGAGCTTAAAAGAGCAAGAAATTCCTTCCAGTTGGAAAAATTAGGCAGAATTCCATCAAGAAGGTAGAGTGATCATCTTAAAAGAAAAATGTCGAAAGCACTGGAGTTGGTATAGATTTCTGTCACTGAGACAGGGACTGTGGGTGTAGTCAGAGTAGGGTGAGGGCCTCTGGAAAAAGACCCCAATCAAAACTCCATATTAAACAATTAAGCAATGTCAGAGTCACATTAATTCTCTAAAGTAAGATATCAAACTAGGAATATAAACATTCTTCAGTGAGATTAGTTAAAACTAAAAGGCCACTAGTAACTTCGCTAGTTTGAACATCCCCCAGATAAGAAAATACCTCAGCACAGCCCATGTCGTCATGTGTCAATTAAATGAAGCTATTGTAAAATTTACTTTAGCCTATTAAAAGGCCCAGTTTATCTTTAACTTTACCCAGATGGTACTTTTTCTCCTGCAGCCCCTAATCAAGTAATATATAACCTAGGCAATTAATATAGCAGGCAGGCCCAGCCATAAACAACGTAGTAAAAGGCAGGAAGGATTACACCTTAAAGGTAAGATTGCATTTTAACACCCAGGAAATTAAGAAGTAAGATTCTTAACTTACTCTTTAGCAAACAAACAATAATTCAGCCCACCTTGGGGAGCAGGACAGGCAGCCTTAACTGATATGCTTCCAAACCAAGAAACTGGTATTCTGGGAAGAACCAAAGCAGTAAATTTCTTATGTAAACTCTGCAGAATAGTCCAGAAAACTGATAAGAAACTTAGTGTCTCTTCAAAGATTCAAAGATAAACATTTAGAGACCATTTGGTGAGTCTGCATCCCTAGCCCTTTGTCTCTCAACCGCCTATAAATCCCCTAGGCATGCACCACGACAGGCTCTCTTGTCCCCTCCTGGCATGAGCCAGGAGCTCTATCCTCTCACTGTATCTCTAAATAAAAGCTTCTCCCTGGCTCTCCTACCTTGACTGTTTGGTAAGTTCATTCTCTGACTTCACAAACAAGAACCCCAATATCATCACTATAAAGGCTCTCCTCCAGGGAGGTCTGCTGACCCAGGGCGGGAGCAAAGCCTGGCACAGTCGTGTATATGAAAATAGCTCAACTTAACACTACGTGCCTGTTCAAACAAATCTAGTTTTATATTACCTTTTTTTCATTTGCACATCCTTCCCACTTTACTCCAACCCCAAATAAATAAAAATGCATGATCATGTCTCTAAACATCATCAGAAATACAGTGAATAACAATGCTGATGTAAAGTTTTTATTCCTTAATCTTGAATCTGCACCTCTAAAGCAGAGCATGAATTTGAGAGCTCACTCTAGTAATACCACATCCATATCAGATAGAATTATTGCCCCATCTTTTCTAGTCTAACACTGTAGATATGAAAGCTTGACAATACTTCCAAATGTGGCTGTTTTTCACTAGTGTTCCTTAAAATGAAACAGTACTACTATTTTGAGCATTTAAATGCATTTGTATTTCATTGAAGGGAAATGAGTGTTCTGTTTTAATTTCATCTCAGTTCCATTTAATTAAAGTCTAGCTCATATTGTTGCACACTTTCTTAAGTGCTGGAGTTTTGTTAAGTCACTCAGTATGAGTTTGAAATTTGGACAAGATTTTTCAAGCTATGAATAAATTTGCATCTATTAATGATTTTTGAATCTATAGATTACCTCCTCCACCTTCAAGTAAATATAATGCTTTGTATTTCTCAAAATACATTTTCATACATTATTTAGATAATTTTTGTCACAGTTCCACAAGGCAGCTAAATCAAGTCCCATTATCTGTATTTTATAAACAGAAAACTGTATTTCAGACAGATTAAGTGACCTACTTAAGATCACACAGCCAGTTAGTCATTGTACCATTCACCATGATAAACCTCTGGCTAGTGTATAGATAGCAGCCTCTGACTTAGAAATCCATCCTCAGACCAATGATCACAGATTACTATGGTAGGCTCATGTGGGTAATACAGGGAAACAAATACTTAAGGAACCTCCTAGATTCTCCAGCCCAGACAAGAAGGTCTGTGGTAATGGTATTCCCAGTGCTGGGTCTGTTTCAACAAAAAATACATATTTCTACCCTATATAGTTTCTTTCAAATTGCAGATATGCTGGTTTACCTCCATCTCTTTTTACATTTCTCTTAATCAGTCAAAGATTCCACAGCACAAGTCCAGTTCATGTTCCAGCAAACCTATGTTGACCTCCACAATGGGTAGAGTGTGCATGGAATAAAATACTTTCTTTTGCAAAATTTACATGATTTCCCTTTCATTTCTATTTCTGGATTCTGTCTTTTGTTGTTTTATCTCCTTTCTGAGAGATCCAACAAGTATATAATATCTTCTATTTGCAAAGAATAGATGGTACATTCCGTACTACACAAGTAGGAGAGTAAGACACAATCACTCCGCTCAAGGAACCCTAAAATCTACCCTAATTTTTTTTACTCTGTCTTCAGTTTTATAATCTCATTTTACAATCTAATTTTCTAGTCTTGTGATTTTTCCTTCTGCTTCTTTCTTTCCCCCTTGATCAAGATTTAACCCTGTTCCTAACTTGCATTTTTATTGACTAAATCACTCTTTTACTCATGTTCTTTTTGCTGCTCATTTCTCTGCATCATCCCTCTTTTTGCTCCAGGACTGCTGATACCAATAATACTTCTATACCCAAACCAAAAGTCATGCCCTGTTCCTAGGTTGCACAGAATAAAATCATAGAATAAAAAAATAATGGTGGGAGCTACAATAGAGTTCACTCATCCTATGCTCTATGCTGTGCAGTTTTCTTTCAGCCTCTTAGACACAGGAGTGTTAAGCTTCTGTGTCCCCAGCATATGAAATAGCTATTCAATTTTGGAAATATTATCAAAACACAACAAATCATTTCCTATGGTGGGTTGACATTTCCCTCTTTCTAACAGCTGTCCATTGATCCTCAGAATATGGACAACCCTGTACTATCTAAACTTTCTTACACTGAAGATGCTCATCAAGATCCTTGATCAAGTCTCCTACACTTCCTCCTTTTCTTTGACTTTTCCTGATGTCAGTACATTCATATTCCTCCCCATCCTGCTATCCTTCTTCACAATGAATTCCCCTTGCAGAATAAGAGGCCCCAAATGTGGAATATGAGTATTGCCACAGGAATAGCACCTTCCATCTCTCACAAACGGTTATAATGAAAACATTAATGTGTCTAGTTTTCTCTATCTGGGAGTATGGTATAGAGGACAGAAAATGGCTTCTAGAACTAGTCTACTCTGTATGTCAACTCTGCTATTTATTAACCTGAGACCATGTTTGAGTTTCTTTACCACTTATAACTTCAATATCATCTTCTGTAAAATGGAAGCAATAACACCTATGTCCTACGATGATAAAGAAGAGTATAAGTGCTTTGAAAAACACAGAGAAAGGACTCTGTAAATTGTGTTTTCTCCATTTTCTCTTTGTTAGAGGAACACTGAATAAAATGACACACCCACACACATCAAGAAAAAAATCCTAGCTTCACTTGTATTTCTGATCCTGATTGAAAAGTTCATAGTTAATGTTTGTCTACTCATCTGGCTGATATTCAGAGCCTCAGATGCAGGTTTGGGCAGTTTGCTGGTCACCAAATTGTTTTCCTCACTTCCTGTTTATGGCTATAAATGCAAAGTGCCCTATTTAGCCTTGGATGCAGATATTTTCCAGTCCTCCAGAAGAAATCGCAGAGGGAATTACTTTAGGTCAATTCTCTACTTCCCCAAAATGAATTGTTCCTATCAGGCATCAGCCACAGGGAAGACAGATAACTGCCATTTCCCCTTTCATTTGAAGAACCATTGTATGAGGCTGCCATGAGAACTGATTATTACAGGTAGTGGAAGCAGCATCGCAGTAACTAGATAATAATGAGAAGGCAGTTTCAACTGTAAATATTCTAGCACTCGCTTTGCATATCTGTGCTGAATCCAATCCATTTTTATACTAAATCCATTTCTTATTGTATTTTTTTCATGAATCAAAGTCTCATTTTTTCCCAGAGATAACAGCTTTAAACAGTTGTGCATTATACAAAAGAAAACCCTATTATTCTAGGCATGCCTTACTCAGTGTGGAGTGTGGTGTAAATCATCCCAGAGCCTTTGTTAAATAAGCAGTATCTGAATTGCTCCTAAATTCTCTAGTGATGAAATATGCAAGTTCTATGTTGATAAAATCAGTGAAATTTATTTGCTCTCCATCACCTCTTCCTCCAGGGAATAGCACAGAGCTCCCTTTTCCAGTTCAGAACAGATTCTGTTATTACTATGCCAGAATGGAAAGAATTTGAGGGCTGTGGTGGCCACATGGTGGCTCAGGGATTTGGGCCAAAGTGGTGCCTGACTTGGGGCTCTGACAAAACTGTGTTCATTTGGGATTTGGAAAGCAGGAGCAAGAAGACACATTCACCCTCAGGCTGTTCCTAAGTGACACCAGAATAGCTAGTCAGTTGAGTGAGAAATGTAGCCCTGCTGCTTACTTGGCAACAAACAGGTCATCCAAGCTCTGGCACATTAGAACTGGACTTGGAAGATACTCAGAACTCGTAAATGAACTGTTGGGCACAGGAGACTATTTTCTGGTTGAATATATTGTCAGCATTGAATATTCTGAGTGCCTTGGTAGTGATCAGTTTGCAACTTTGTGTAGACTACTAAACACTACCTGCATATTTTCTCTTGCATGTTTTATCTTACTGTGTGGGGCAGCATGGGTCATGGACATAAGTATCTGAATCCTGACAAGTTTTGCCACTAAAACGCTTTAGGCAACTTCCTTAATCTTCTGAGTATCATGTTCTGAGTATCATTTTCTCAGTCTTTAACATGGACATAATGATATCTTTATGATACTTTTCTCAAAGGTTTTTGTAGGATTTTATATGTATATATGAGATACATAAATAATATAGGATATTATTCTTAGGATGCTTTTAAAAAATAATATTATTGAATATAATGCTCACTCAGAATTAAGTGTGTGGAGGATATATGCCTAATTAGTGACTCTAGCAATGATTCAGTCTTTAAATTTCCATCAGAAAATAATCCAGGACAGTGCTGTCACAAATGAGGCACTCAGTAAGTGTTGAATGAATAATATCACATCATCATACATGGACTAAAACAGTTTTCTACCCAAAACATCTTAATTTTAAGTTAGAATTATAGGCATTAATATTATCCTTTCCTGGCATACTTATTTTTAAAAAACCATAGAAGTACATTTTTGGACTAATCAATGAAGCCTAGATACCAAGACTTGATGTTAGGGTTCCAACTTGTTATTTAATAGAACTGTGAATCTTCAAATTCAACTCCAACAGTTTATTTTGCCTTTTTAATAATTTATGAATTTAGTCTGAATTTGTTAATTCACTGTGGATGATTATGGTGTGAGGTAGCATTAAATGTTTTGAGATTAGAATAAGAATGTCTGTTTTTTCTCTGAACACTGCCTCTTTCTTCCTTAGTGGCTTTGGGGAAGATGCTTATCTGGGGTTCAGTTGCATTTGCAACCTAATGGTAGTGGGATTCTTGATATCAAGGTTTTTTATTTTTCACTCAAAAAAAACTCATTGACTTAAGAGATAAACTTCATTTTATCATATTCATGATTAATTGATGCCAAGAAGGGATTTCACAGCTAACTGCAGATCATAAATTCTTCTTTTCAATCAGGTGAACTCCCAAGATTTTAAACATGTGATCTGATGACTTGTGATAAAGGTACACACTAGCATAACCAACACCTCAGTCAAGATGTAGAGCATTTTCATAATCCCCAGAAACTTTCCTCTTAGTCACTTTAAGTCAACTGGCACACCACACAGATAAACCACAGTACTGATTGTTACCACCACTGATTAGTTTTGCATGTCCTTTAAGAGAATGGAATCTTTGAGAATGTTATATTTTGCATCTGAATTCTTTCAGATAAAATAGCACTTGAGATTGGATGATGATATTGCATGTATCTGCAGTTCATTTTTTTATTGCTGAGTACTAGTCCTTTCCATGAGTATACTAAAATTGTTTATGAATTACCCTCTGCATGATCAATAGGTTATTTCTTGTTGTGGTCTATTATGAATAAAGCTGCTATAATCTTACTTCTACAAGTTATTTTGAGGCTATATATTTCATTGATCTTAGATAACCATCCAGGAGGAAAATTGCTGCGTCATTGGCAAAGATAAATTTTAACATTCTAAGAAAGTGCCAAACAGTTTTCCAAACTTTTGATGTTTCACACAATTTCAAGAGATATATGAAAATTCCAAGTGATTTAAATACGCACCAAAATTTGTTGTTATTGTTTTAATTCTAGCCATTATAATGTGTACCATATCATGATATATTATTTTGGTTTTAATTTCCCTGATGACTAAAAACACTGAACGTATTTTCATTGTTTATTTGCCATTGATATATCTTCTTTACTGATCTGTCTATTCAAACTTTTGCCCATTTTTAGTCAATTGTTTATCTTTTATTATTGTGCCTAGAAGTTATTTATACATTCTGGATACAAATCCATATAAATATATTTTTTGTTTGCTGGTACTTGAATTATATTTTAAAGTGGCATTCCTTAAGAGCAGAGGTTTTAAAATTTAACAGTGCCGAAGTAATCGTTTCCTTTTATGATTCTAGCCTTTTGTGTTTTCTCTAAGAAATCTTGTCCCTACAGCTTTCTTCAATAAGCTTTGTAGTTTCAGTTTTTATGTTTAGGTATTAATTTTTGTTTATGATGTGAAATTAATTGAAAAAAAGCACTTTTCTCATTGAAATTCCCTGGTACATTTTTGAAAATCAGTTGATTGTATATTTGTTGGTCTATTTCTGGATTCTGTTCTATTCCTTTGATCTTTGTCTATTCTTTTGCAAATATGGCATAAGGAAATGCCAGTCTTAATCACAGTAACTTTATATTAAGTTTTGAAATTGGTTATTGTAATCCCACTGTGTTCTTTTTAAGATTGTTTTGAGTATTCTAAATCCTTTGTTTTTCCATTTAAGTTTTAGAATTAGCTTGAAAATTTCTATCAAAAATGGCTTCTGGGATTTTTATTGTACTTGTATCAAATCTGTAGATAAGTACAGGGAGAACTGACATCATTAACATTATGTCTTCCATTCAATGAGTGTGATATGGCTCACCAATTACTTAGAACTTCTTTAAATATTTAGGTATTTAGACCTTTTCAGCAATGCTTTTTAATTTTCAGTATAGAGATATTGCATATCTTTTGTTAAATTGATTCTAAAGTATTTTAAGGTTGTTGATATTGTAAGTGGAATTGCTTTTTCCTTAGTTTTATTTTCCAGTTACCACCTGTCTGTGTTGTAAATACAATTGGTTTTGATATATTACTTTTATATCTGGTGACCTTGCTTATTAATTATAGTAGCTTTCTTTTATATTATTTAGGATATTCTACATAAATAATCATGTAGCCCACAAATACAGTTTACTTTTACCTTTTACAATTTTATTCCATTCTTTTCTTTCCATTATTACATCAATTAGGACTTTCACTATAATGTTGAGGAGAAGTAGTAACCACGGACATTCTTGTCTTGATTTTGATCTTAGACGAAAAGTGTTTGTATTTCACCATTAAGTATGAGGTTAGCAATAGGTTTTTCATAGATTCCCTTTATCACATTTAAGAAGTTCCTTCTCTTCCTACTTTGTTGAGTACTTTATCATGCAAGATGACAGATTTTGGCAAATCCTTCTGCATCCATTGGTAATCATTGTCTTTTATCCTTTATTCTTTTAATGGGTTGAATTGCATAGAGAATTTTATAAACAAACTTGTATTACAGGGATAAGCCCCTCATTTTGGCATTATGTTCTAATATTTTTATTGGTTGCTGGATTTGATTTCTTTATATTTTGTTAGCATCTTTTGCACTTACGTTGATGTATATTTTTATCTGTACTCACTTTTATCTATAAATCTTCAGGTTTTGGTAATAGGTAACAGGTTGACATTATAAAATATGTTGTATTCCCTCCTCTGCTTGAAATAGGAACTTCTTTTCAGGAATTTCCTGTAGGCAGACAGCTGAGGCAAATAAAGGGATCACCTCACATGTTTCCTTTTCTTGAATATCATGTCTGTTGTTGTTTAATGAATGAAAATGTTCATATCTATCCAATTATCATCTACCTATCTATCATCTATCTAGATATTCCATTTTATAGTTGTTTTATGGAAGGAAGGTAAGTCTAATACCAGTTACTTGATCATATCTTAAAGCAGAATATTTGCCATGAATTCTTAAAACATAAGATTTCAGAATTTCTAGGTATAGTCAGTTTTATTTGTAACTCTATGAAGTTGTGAAACCACATTTTTACAGTGTAAGAGAGACAGTTCAGAAATAGTTGTGGTAGAAGGACCCATACTTACAAAAAACTGGGGTGTAAATAATAAATGTTAGAAAGGAATTTATACTAAGAAAGGCAGTGAAATAGGGATAGAATTCTCCACAGGGGTTGGTCATTTAACTCAGTAAATACTTATTGAGTAGGTATTATATATATATAAAACACTATACCAGACTGTTTGTTTTGGTTTATAGGAAGAAGTACTGTGGAGAAACAAAGATATTAGGGAAATAAGAAAAGAAAGTAACACTTGCACCTATGTTAGTGTTCTATGGATTTATATTTAAGTGCCAGCTGATTAATTCATTGGTTTCTCAATTTACTTACTAAAGACTTTTTGAACACTGACATTGTTTCATGTGCTTTGCAGGATGTTGGAGATACAGTAATGGAATTAACGAATGGGATGTTATACATGTACTCATCATTCAGAAACTCGTAGAAACTAGGAAATATGAATGTTTCCCACCTCATTCACATTTGATCTGCTTATTATTTCTATTCTTAGTATCAAATGGCTTCCATACCACAAAATCCATTACACAGATTTTCTGTTCAAGCTTCTTGATTAAAGATTCAGTAAAAGAGAAGCTAAAATTATTTAAACTTCCATCATATATTTCACATGACTTTGAATCCTGATCAATACACACAAAATAAGTGGATGAGACTTCCAAGTAGGCTGGAGTAGATCAGCGCAGACCAGTGTTTTAATTGCACAACTAGAATAAATATGATTTAAAAAGTCATATCTTTTGAGATAAAAGAGAACTGTGGAAGCAATGAGGAGTAAACAAATTGAAAGTACAGAGTGTTGAGAGCTGTCCTGTCTTTTAGAATTGATGGCAATGAATCTTTCTCAAGTGCAGGATGGCCATGCACGAAAATTAGGGATGTATCATAAGTACATGGATTCTTACTAAAGCCCAATACACTCTTAGATCAATTCTTGACTAGATTGAGGTTGTCCAACTTTATTAAAGGAAATAAAAACATCCTTACTAGAAGATAACTTCATATACAGCATCTATACTTCTTTAATTAATAATTTAAAAAATAATGAGTATCCAAGAGCCAGGAAAATGTAATTTACAATCAAGATAAAAATATACAGAAAAAAAGAGACTTCCGGGAAGATGGCAGCATGAGCAGGGCGGCAGAAATCTCCTCCCAACACTATATTTATCTACAAAAATACAGCAAATACAACTATTCCTAAAAGAGAGAACAGAACACACAGGAAAGCGCACAGCGTGCAGCTACACACAAGAGGACTCAGCACCACAAGAGGAGGGTAAGATACGGAGTCGCAACCCGACGGGCCCCGAGCACTCACCCACCCCAGCGCACCGGCGGGAGGAGAGGATTCAGAGCCGGGAGGGAGTGGAAGTACACCCCGCAAAGTGGCCAGCCCCACTGATCTGTGTGGGGAGCGCTGACCCACATCGCACAGTGCAGCGGAGATTGGAGAGGCGCAGGGGCAGGATCTGAGCAGGGAACGCGCCAGGGTGCTTGCAGCTGGCTCCCGTGAAGAAAAAAAAAGCGTGCTCTTTCCTCAGCGGTCTTAAAGAGACAGGAGCCCAGCAGAGGAGTCGGATCGCCCTGGCACACTCAGCCCAGCAGGCTGGGAGTCGTGGGGAATTTCGGACGCCTTAGCTGGGGACTGGGGAACCGTGGCCGTACTTACACTTCTCACTGAGATCAACAGCCTCCCATTCATTCCCACCCTGGGCAGAGCAATAAAGGGCCCTGCGGAGCAGCACGGCCACAGCTGAGGAATTGTGGGGCAACAGCACCACCTACAGCACCGCCACAGAATCTACTCCCAGTGGGCCTTGTTTTGTTTTGTTTTGTTTTTTGTTCTTTTGTTTTCTTTTATTTTCTTTTTTGTTTTTTCTTTCTTTCTTTCTTTTTCTCTTTTTAAAGTCTTAAAGAGCCGAGCTGACATATGTGGCAACAACCAGCGACCACTTCTATAGCCATGAAAAGACAGAGGAATATGGTTCAGACCAAAATCAACCAGACAACCCCAGAGAGGGAGTCTGAAGGGATGGAAATGCAGTCTTCCTGAAAAAGAATTCAGAAAAAAAGTCATAACCATGCTGACAGACCTACAGAGAAACATGCAAGAGCTGAGGGAGGAAGTGAGGGAAGTGAGGAAAGACAATGCAGAAATCAGACAAGCGATCAATGGGCTTAACAGCAGACTGGATGAGATGCAAGAGACTGTTAATGGAATAGAAATAAGAGAACAGGAATACAGAGAAGCTGAGGCAGAGAGAGATAAAAGGATTTCAAGGAATGAAAGAATATTAAGAGAACTGTGTGACCAATCCAAACAGAACAATATTAGCATTATAGGAGTACCAGAGGAATAAGAGAGAGAAAAAGGGATAGAAAATGTCTTTGAAGAAATAATTGCTGAACACTTTCCCTCGCTGGGGAAGGAAATAGTCTTGCAGTCCACCAAAGCCCACAGATCTCCCAACACAAGGGACCCAAGGAAGACAACACCAAGACACATAATAATTAAGATGGCAAAGATGAAAGATAAAGACAGAGTATTAAAAGCAGCTAGAGAGAGAAAAAAGATCACCTACAAAGGAAAACCCATCAGACTATCATCAGACTTCTCAACAGAAACCTTACAGGCCAGAAGAGAATGGCCTGATATATTTAATGTAATGAAACAGAAGGGCCTTGAACCAAGAATACTCTATCCACCATGATTATCACTGAAATTTCACGGAGGGATTAAACAATTTCCAGACAAACAAAAGTTGAGAGAGTTTGCCTCTCATAAACCACCACTACAGGATATCTTAAATGGACTGCTCTAGATGGAAACACTCCTAAGGCTAAAAAGATGCCACCAGAGAAAATAAAATCATAGCAAAGAAAGCAGACCATCCAAATACTAACTAAAGGTAAAGAATAAAACACCTAGTATATAAAGAATGGAGAAGGAAGAATAAGAGGGAAAGAAATAAAGAAACAACAGACAGTGTTTACAATTACATAACAAGAAAGTTAAGTTAGATTGTTAGATAGTAAAGAACCAACCTTTGAACCTTTGGTAAACACGAATCTAAAGCCAGCAATGGCAATAAGTACATATCCATCAATGATCACCCTAAATGTAAATGGACTGAACGCACCAATCAAAAGACACAGAATAACAGAATGGATAAAAAAGCAAGAACCATCTATATGCTGCCTACAAGAAACTCACCTCAAATCCAAAGATATACACAGACTAAAAGTGAAGGGATGGAAAAAGATATTTCATGCAAACAACAAAGAGAAAAAAGCAGGTGTTGCAGTACTAGAATCAGACAAAATAGACTTCAAAACGAAGAAAGTAGCAAAAGATAAAGAAGGACATTACATAATGATAAAGGGGTCAATCCAACGAGAAGATATAACCATTATAAATATATACGCACCCAACACAGGAGCGCCAACATAGGTGAAACAAATACTTACAGAATTAAAGGAGGAAATAGACAGCAATGTATTCATTTTCGGAGACTTCAACACACCACTCACTCCAAAGGACAGATCAACCAGACAGAAAATAAGTAAAGACACAGAGGCACTGAACAACACACTAGAACAGATGGACCTAACAGACATCTACATAATTCTACACCCAAAAGCAACAGGATACACATTCTTCTCAAGTGCACGTGGAACATTTTTGAGAATAGACCACATACTAGGCCACAAAAAGAATCTTAGTAAATTCAAAAATATTTAAATTCTACCAACCAAATTCTCAGATCACCAAGGTATAAAACTAGAAATAAAAAAGGCTCACAAATACATGGAGACTTAACAACACTCTCCTAATTAATAAATGGGTTAACGACCAAATCAAAACAGAAATCAAAGAATATATGGAGACTAATGACAACAACAACACAAGGCCACAACTTATCTGGGATGCAGCAAAGGCAGTTCCAAGAGGAAAGTATATTGCAATCCAGGCCTATTTAAAGAAGGAAGAACATTCCCAAATCAATAGTCTAAAGACACAATTACTGAAATTGTAAAAAGAACAACAAATGAGGCCCAAAGTCACCAGAAGGAGGGACATAATAAAGATTAGAGAAGAAATAAATAAAATTGAGAAGAATAAAACAATAGAAAAAATCAATAAAACCAAGAGCTGGTTCTTTGAAAAAATAAACAAAATAGATAAACCTCTAGCCAGACTGATTAAGAGAAAAAGACAATCTACACACATAAACAATCAGAAATGAGAAAGGAAAAATCTCGAGAGACACCACAGAAATACAAAGAATTATAAGAGAATATTATGAGAATCTATATGCTAACAAGCTGGAAATCTTAGAAGAAATGGACAACTTCTTAGAAAAATACAACCTTCCAAGACTGACCAAGCAAGAAGCGGAAAAACTAAACAGACCAATCACCAGCAACGAAATTGAATCGGTAATCAAAAAAACTACCCAAGAACAAAACCCCCAGACCTGATGGATTCACCTCTGAATTCTACCAGACATATAGAGAAGAAATAACACCCATTCTCCTTAAAGTTTTCCAAAAAATAGAAGAGGAGGGAACACTTCCAAACTCATTCTAAGAAGCCAGCATCACTCTAATACCAAAACTGGGCAAACACCTCACCAAAAAAGAAAATTACAGACCAATATCCCTGATAAACGTAGATGCAAAAATATTCAACAAAATATTAGCAAACCGAATTCAAAAATACATCAAGAGCATCATACACCATGATCAAGTGGGATTCATCCCAGGGATGCAAGGATTGTACAACATTCGAAAATCCATCAACATCATCCACCACATCAACAAAAAGAGGAACAAAAAACACATGATCACCTCCATAGATGCTGAAAAAGCATTTGACAAAATTCAGCATCCATTCATGATTAAAACTCTCAACAAAATGGGTATAGACGGTAAGTACCTCAATATCATAAAGGCCATATATGACCAACCCACTGCTAACATCATACTTAACGGCGAGAAGCTGAAAGCTTTTCATCTAAGATCGGGAACAAGACAGGGATGCCCACTTTCTCCACTGTTATTCAACATAGTACTGGAGGTCCTAGCCACAGCAATCAGACAAAACAAAGACATAAAAGGCATCAAGATTGGAAAAGAAGAATTCAAATTGTCACTATTTGCAGATGACATGATAATGTACATAAAAAACCCTAAAGACTCCATTCCCAAACTACTCGAACTAATATCTGAATTCAGCAAAGCTGCAGGATACAAAATTAATACACAGAAATCTGTTGCTTTGCTATACACTAACAATGAACTGACAGAAAGAGAAATCAGGAAAACAATTCCATTCACAATGGCATCAAAAAGAATAAAATACCTAGGAATAAACCTAACGAAGGAAGTGAAAGACCTGTACTCTGAAAACTACAAGACACTCCTAAGAGAAATTAAAGAGGACACTAACAAATGGAAATGCATCCCATGCTCTTGGCTAGGAAGAATAAATATTGTCAAAATGGCTATACTACCTAAAGCAATCTACAGATTCAAAGCAATCCGTATCAAACTACCAACAGCTTTCTTCAATGAACTGGAACAAATAATTCTAAAATTCATATGGAACCACAAAAGACCCCGAATAGCCAAAGCAATCCTGAGAAGGAGGAATAAAACAGGGGGAATTATGCTCCATGACTTCAAGCTCTACTACAAAGCCACAGTAATCAAGACAATTTGGTATTGGCACAAAAACAGACCGACAGACCAGTGGAACAGAATAGACAATCCAAACATTAACCCAAACATATACAGTCAATTAATATTTGATAAAGGAGCCTTGGATATACAGTGGGGAGATGACAGCCTCTTCAGCAGCTGGTGTTGGCAAAATTGGACAGCTACATGTAAGAAAATGAAACTAGATTACTGTCTAACCCCATACACAAAAGTAAACTCAAAATGGATCAAGGACTGAATGTAAGTCATGAAACCATAAAACTCTTAGAAAAAAACATAGGCAAAAATCTCTTAGACATAAACATGAGCGACTTCTTCATGAACATATCTCCCCGGGCAAGGGAAACAAAAGCAATAATGAACAAGTGGGACTATATCAAGCTGAAAAGCTTCTGTACAGCAAAGGACACCATCAGTAGAAACAAAAGACATCCTACAGTATAGGAGAATATATTCATAAATGACGTATCCGATAAGGGGTTGACATACAAAATACATAAAGAACTCATGCACCTCAACAAACAAAAAGCAAATAATCCAATTAAGGAATGGGCAGAGGACATGAATAGACACTTCTCCAAAGAAGAAATTCAGATGGACAACAGGCACATGAAAAGATGCTCCACATCGCTAATCATCAGAGAAATGCAGATTAAAACCACAATGAGATATCACCTCACACCAGTGAGGATGGCCAACATCCAAAACACAAACAACAACAAATGTTGGCGAGGATGTGGAGAAAAGGGAACCCTCCTACACTGCTGGTGGGAATGCAAATTAGTTCTACCATTGTGGAAAGCAGTATGGAGGTTCCTCAAAAAACTCAAAATAGAAATACCATTTGACCCAGGAATTCCACTCCTAGGAATTTACCCTAAAAATGCAGCAGCCCAATTTGAAAAAGACAGATGCACCCCTATGTTTATTGCAGCACTATTTACAATAGCCAAGAAATGGAAGCAACCTAAGTGTCCATCAGTAGTTGAATGGATAAAGAAGAGGTGGTACATATACACAATGGAATATTATTCAGCCATAAGAATAAAACAAATCCTACCATTTGCAACAACATGGATGGAGCTAAAGGGTATTATCCTTAGTGAAATAAGCCAAGCCAAAAGAGACAAATATCAAATGATCTCACTCATATTTGGAGTATAAGAACAATGAAAATATCTGAGGGAACAAAACAGCAGCAGACTCACAGAACCCAAGAATGGACTAATAGTTACCAAAGGGAAAGGGACTGGGGAAGATGGGTGGGAATGGAGGGATAATAGGGAAACGGGGCATTACAGTTAGCAGACGTAATGTTGGGGGGGCACAGGGAGGCCTGTATAACTCAGAGAAGACAAGTAGTGATTCTATAGCATCTCACTACGCTGATGGACAGTGACTGTAGTGGGGTTGGTGGGGGGGACCTGATGAAGGGGTAGTTTAATCACCATAATATTGAACATGTAATTGTAGATTAATGATACCAAAATAAATTATATTAAAAAAAATACAGAAAAAGTAGAGATACCTGTAAGCCAAACATTTTCATGAAAATAGTGGAAGAGAGAAAAACAAAAATGAATCAATGGATAATTAAACTTGTAATTGGAATCTCAAAAAGAAAAGCATTCTATAATTTAAAATTACAAATTATCAAATAAAATTCATTAGTTAGGTTGAAAACCAGACTGGATATGGCTGAAGACACTATTTATGAATTCCAAGACAGACAGAAAAATCCCAACTGTAGCACTGAGGAAACAAAAATGAAAGGAATAAACGAGACCATGAAGATGTGAAACAGTCAAAAAGTCTAAGATATGTATAACTTGAGTACCAGAAGGAGAGAGGAGAAAATTGGATGGAAGAAATAGTTGAAGAGACAATGGGACAGAATTTTTCAGAAAGCACAAAAAAACTGTAGCTAACTTGCCAACAGAAATGATGGAAGACAAAGACAAAAGAAAGAAAGGAAGTGTTAAGTAAAATAAAATTTCCTACCTAGATTCTATAAAGAGCAAAAAAAAAAAAAAAACGAAAAAAATCTTTTTGGAATAGGGAAAAGTAAAGTAAAAGCATTTTTAGAAGATTGATGAGTTCAGTTTCTCTTGACTCTTTTACTGGAGTTTGTGGGATTTTGGTTTGAACCAGGCTCCTTTGATGTTTCTTCTTTGTATGTGGCACTCTTAGTGCCAGATCTCTACTCTCTGGAGCTGTTCAGTCCCTGGAGCGATGTCGTGGGTTTCAGGGGAGGTGCACCAGTGCCTTGTGGGGGAGAAAAGATCTGTTTCCTGCTTCCTGATGGCTATGCCTGTCTCCACTGCCACAACCAGTGGGCCGAGCACACAGGTGTAAGCCTCTGTGCTTTGGGTTAGTAGCTGCTGTAGGCAAGGCCTCCCTCTGGCTGGTCTGATGCCAGGGCAGGGGCTGTTGGTTTTTAAGCCAGTGCTGGCTGGCTGAAAGGAAAGTGCATCAGACTGCCTATCATGGTGGACGGCCTTGTAGCTGTGTAGCCAGCCAGGGAGATGGAGCACGTGAAGCTCCTAAAAGTTCCCAATCTGCTGGACAGAGTGCACCTAGACAATTTTGTCCACCTGTCCTTTCTCCTGAGCAGTAAGCTCTTTGCAAACCTTACCCCTTTAGCATGCCTCTCACTGTTAGAAATTCTCTCAGACTGCCCACCTTTCTTTTGTCCCAGAGCAGCTGGATGTGGTTCCCTGTTTTCCACAAGCAGGTGGAATCTCAGTCTCTCCAGGTATTCCACCTGTCTTAGCTTTCCAACCTCACTAATCTCCAGGGCACCATGCAATGTAGGTTCATGCTCCCAGAGCAGATCTCCAGGGCTGGGTGTTCAGCAGTCCTAGGCCTCCACACCCTTCCTGCTCCATTTCTCTTCCTCCCACTGGTGAGCTGGGGTGGGGGAAGGGCTTGGGTCCCACTGGATCAAAGCTTTGGTACATTACCCTGTTCTGTGTGGTCTGTTCTTTTCTCCAGGTGTATGCAGTCTGACGTAGCCTTCTCTCCTGTAACTCTTTCAGGATTAGTTGTTGTAAGTCTGGGGAGAAGAAATCCCAGAGAAAAATACCTTTAAAAACTGAAATCAGTCAAAGGGAGTAATAAAGATTAAAACCCGTTTATTGCTTACAAACTGCAGTCCAGTGTTGTCTCTCTCCCCTGCTCTGGAAGAAGCAAGCAAGCCAGCAAGCTCCTCCCCTTAAACTCTCAGGTTCAGACACGCCCTTCGTTGCCCAGGTAATTACCCATTGACGTGGAGATAACCTTCTTCCACCCCTGAAGATATGCAAATGCACTAAAGCCAGGCGAGATACTCTAGAAATGTTACAATTTTACCCACAGACCACCCCTCCAGAAATCTCACCTTACAATCTACTCATTCCCCTTCTTACACAATGGTCCCTGGGTGAGAAAACTGGAGCATTGTGACCAGACTAATGATATAACAATAGCAACAGCAATAAAATCATGACAATCCTCAAGCCAGAGGATTCACTAGGTCCAAAGTCTTATGCAGATTAAGTCCATAGCTTGTCTATTCCATAGGCATGCAGTAGCTGAGGGTTCAGAGCAGTCATCATGCGGCAGCTGCAACCAGGGGGCGCATCAGGCCACAAGGACTGTAGGAGAAGATAACCTTAAGGGGGATAAGGTACATGTTTTAGTGACACCAGCATAGGCAAATCTTGTCCATCAGGTAGGATACATGCAAGAGCGTGGTCTTGTGATAAAACAGTGGCAGGAATGGGATGTCATCCTGGTCTAGTATACCAGACTTCCACCCCACTCCCTGTGGGAGTTACAGATGGGTTAATATATAGGGCTACAGAAGGTACATACACTGGCCATAAAGAAAAAAACAAAACTTCCCCACAAGATGCTCTTATCTCCTGGACGTTTTGGGTACACTACTGCGAACTTAGGGGCCATTCAGCTGTTATTCCAGGACTACACATGAGGCCAGCTTCCAGGCCTTTCCCCCAAGGTTCCAGAAGGGCCAGCCATCACTGGTCCATGTGTCAAAATGTCCAGGGCCAGGTCCATTCAAGAGTGTCTCCAGGGCTAAATGCAGTAGGGGCTGGCAGCAGGATGTTGCTTTTCTGGCCATATCCTGGCTTCAATAACTCTTCTTTGGTTTGGACGTACAATTGCATAGGAGAGGCAGCAAGGTGTGCGAGCATATCCGCAGGGCTCAGAGCTCCTTTGCGTGTCTTCTCATGCAAATGCTGCAGCGCTGCCCATAGGTGAACTGAACAGCCATGTAGACAATTGGTGTCCGACTTCAGGCCAGATTTCAACAAACCATTGTACTTTTCTGTCATGCCTGCCCCAGTAGGATTATATGGTACACGAAACTTCTACTTTATTCCTAATCGCTGCACCCATTCTTGTAATGCATGTCCAGTAAAGTGAGTGCCTTGATCAATGGCATGTGGCCAGCCATAGGCTGCAAAGAGATGCTCCCGGTTCCTCTTGGTGGTTTGCTGATCTGCACGACATGCAGGGAAAGTAACCAATAGTCCAGTAGCCATGTCCATACAAGTCATGGCATACCAATATCCTTCTGATATGGGCAGAGGCCCAATATAGTCTATTTTCCACCTGAGAAGGGGTACTGGCCCCCTTACTATTGTCCCATGTTGCTGTGGGACTCGGTGTAAGTCCCTCTTAGAGCACCCAAGGCACTCCTTCCGGGCTCTGCTGACTTCTTCAAAGGTCAATGGCAAGTCCCACCTACGGGCTACAGCCCACATTATCTTTTGTGTTGTGTGCAACAAACGCTGGTGTAACCACTGGGCCACATCAAAGGCAGGCTTTCCTTCTAGCCAGCACACCTGGGCCAATGTGTCTGCTTCAGCATTCCCTGGGGATGCCAAAGGCAAATGGCCAGCCACATGATATGCAGCAACTGTCTTAGTCTGACCAGAGGCCCAAAGGTCTTGCCACAACTCTTGTCCCCAAAGGGGCCGGTGACCAACCATCCAGTTGGAATGGTACCATGTCAGTAGCCCCGAAAGATGGCCCAGCTGTCAATGCAGACAACTATGGGGGAAGGTTCTTGGGTGATCATGAGCATATGCCCGCAACTCGGCCTATTGAATGCTCTTCCCCTCTCCATCCTCCATCCATATTGTCTCAGTCTTAGGATGGAAAGTCACAGTCCTCCACTTTGGGGGCTGCCCATGACTGGAGCCATCTTTAGGTATAGGGGCTTTTCCCTCCTGATAAGGAGTCTTGGTGACCAAGGGCTGAAAAGCAAGTTCTTCCTGCTTTCCACTGGTATAGGTCACTGGCCCCAGTAAGTATTGGAGTTCTCCACTTAAGGGGCTAGTAGAGAGTGTGCTGTGCTGCTGTAAATATGCGCCCCATTTGGCCAGTGTCGGTGTCTGTGCCATGCCACTCCGTGGCCTTTAGGTCTATTCTTATACCCACCCTATGATGGGATACATGGTTATTACCTTGGTCGGAGCTATTCTGGTGATGGGCTCTGTAGCCAGCAAGGCATGGTACACAGAAGCCAGTTGCTTCTTTATCAAGGTGAACCAAACCTCTGCTCCTTTCCATAGTTGTTACCAAAATCCAATAGTTTGGCATGTCTGTTCAAGCCACTGCCAAAGACCCCATTCATAACCATCTTTGGTTACATGAACATCTAGTTCACAGGGTCTTGATGAGTCCATTAGATTCAAGGCCTGTACGGCCTGACTGCTCACTTGGCAGAAGTAAAAGCAGCCGCACATGTCTCATCCCAGTCCCACCTGATGCCCTTTTGTACCAACCAGTACAAGGGCTTCAGAATTTGTGCCAAGTGTGGGATAAACACTCTCCAGTAGCCCAAAAGACCCCAAAACTCTTGTAATACTGCCACAGTAGTAGGGGTGGGGAAAGCCTGGACCTTGTCTATAACTGCTTCAGGAACAACTTTAGTTTTACCTGACCAGGCAACCCCCAAGAATTTCACAGACAAACCATGTCCCTGAACCTTGGTGCTATTCACAGCCCATCCTTTTTCCTGCAGATGTTGCAACATCTAAGAACTTCCCCTTCTAAATCTGAAAGAGAATCAGATGTGAGCATAATATCATCAGTGTAGTGATACAACTGCACTGTTTGTGGTTTCTTCCATGTGGCCAAGTCCTGTGGCCAAGTCCATGACAGATGGTGGGACTGTGAAGATATCCATGTGGAAGGACAGTGAATGCCCACTGCTGGCCTTCCCATATGAAGGCAAACTGTTCCTCACTTTCCTGTGCTATGTCAATAGAGAATAAAGCATTAGCAAGGTTTACTACATAATGATACATTCCTGGTTCATGGCTGAGGGTGTCCAGAATGTCTGCTATAGAGGGATGGAGCATTCAAAGGGGCTATGACTTATTCAATTCCCTGTAGTCCATGTTCATGTGCCAGGAGCCTTCTGGCTTTTTCACTGGCCACACTGGGGAATTAAAAGGACTATGAGTGGGCTTTATGATGCCCACCCTCTCCAACTTCTGTAGAGTTTCTCCAATTTCCTTGTGTCCCCCAGGCAATTTATACGGCTTAGTATTTGTTACCTGCTGAGGTACAGGCGGAGCTACAGGTGGGTGCTTAGCATGTCCCTCAGAACTGCCTTTACCACACGTACCCTCAGTCTGAACTCACCTGCAGTGGTCTGTAACCACAGAACCTCCAGGATATCTACCCCCAAAATATATTCAGGGATGGGAGAAATATACATGGTATGCTCCTTTGGGGGTAAATTCCTTATCCCAATGAGATTTGGGCTTTCTTTTCTCTAATTGTCTTACTCCCATAGCCATCTATCACAGCAGGGGGTCCTGGGAAAATGCTCAGGGTTGCCATGAATCTGAGAACACTGAGCTCCTGTGTCCACCAGCGCCAGGACACGTTGTACATTCACAGGGGAACAATGAATTGCTAATTCTACATGTGGCCTCTGGTCCCCACCGTGTCCCCCAAGATGGGGACTTTGACCCTCCCTTAGTCGAACCGCAATGCCCAATCATCGTCCTGTCGGGGTGAGGGCTCAGGCAAATCCTGAGTACTGTCTCCCATGAAGTTTTGCAGGGATACAGGTTGGGCATAAGGCCTTGACTCTGGTTTCCGTGTCCTGGACCTCGGCGGCTGGAACTGCTGCTCTGACTTTAATTGCTGCTACAGTTCTAACAATATTTTACTGTGCTGCCTATTGAGTTTTTCTTTCACTATCCCAGCCTTTATCAAATCAACCCACATCTGGGTCCTTGAGACCTTCACAGGGCCTTTTGCACTTCTCCTTTTAGTCATGGCCCATACTTCCCTCCGTGCCCTTATTGTTTCAACCTCCCCCAGATCTGCTAAAGTACGAGTAACCTCACTTATGGGTTGTCCTAGGTGGGGGGCAAGAGTAGTCACTAGGGACCCAAAGAGAGATGTGGGAGCTGTATGCAAGCACCAGGTTTCTCATTCCTATAGTCAACACCTTCTCATCAGGGCCCTGGGGGTCCATATTATAGATGATATTTTTCATACCCAATTCCTGCAGTACCTGTTGGAGCTCTGCATACGTTTTCCAGCTAGTGGGTAAATATGGTAAATCACCCTGATTAGGCCAAACTACCCTGATGGCAGCTGTCAACTATTCCAGGAGGGTGTGATTTTCTGAGGCGTGAAGGGCATTTTGCAACCACTGCCGGAGGGAAGGGTGAATTGTCAGGGAAGCCATTCTACTCATCTCAGTACCCGAAAAAACAATGTTTTCCACCCCCATATCCCAGAGAAGTAAAAGCCATGTAGGCAGAGATTCTGATGGCTTCTGCCTATTCCAGACCCTCATGTCCCACCAGCTAGCTCATCCTGGTTATAGGGGCGGAGCATAGAGTGCTCCACAACCTGGGGAGGGGGCTGCTCCTCCCATTTAGGAGCACGAGGTTGTTTTGTTTTTATTTTCTTAATTACAGCTGGGCGGGCCTTTAAAACAGTTGAAAATGGTACCTCCGGCAGTGGCCTGGGTAGCAGAACTGCCAGTGACCTCGCCTCCTCCTCTTCTCCCTCATGCTCCTCCACCAACGGCTCCTCCTCCACCATCTCCAGGGCTGAAGGCACTACTCTTTCCTCCCACTCCCCCACGGCCTCCTGCAACACGGCTTTTCCTTCTGCCTCCCCCCTTGCCACTAAGGAGTCTTCTAGGAGCGTGACTGTCTTTTCAGTAACTGTCTCTCTTCTTTAATAGCATTCCATAGGTTATCGCCCAGCTCCTCCAAGTGATGCTGAAGTGGGTCTCTATCCTGCCTAAGTCCCTCTCTCTCCTCACTAACCCTCTCAATAATCTTCTTTTTCCTGTATAACATTTTTCACTATTGCGATGAAAAGAGATCCTACAGTGCCAACCGCTACGTGGCCCCCTAAGGTCTCCAAGCAGTCTTCTAACTCACGGAGTGCTAATTCTGCAGCTTCCATTATTTCCACCCTTTCCCAGTTCTGGGGAAGGCCCCACCCCTCTAGGAGGTACTTTACCTTAGACCAATTCCCCACTAGGGGTTCCCAAATTGGAAGCCCCACAGTTGGGTGGATGATAACAGGTGAAGCTGCACCCTCTGCCACTGCATCTATTGGGGCCTCCCCACCATCCACAGGAGCAGCCCTCCCAAAGGTTGCATCCACTGTGACAGATTTTGGGTTCAGAAGAACCCTGCCAGCTACTGCCAGAAGGTAAGTCCAGGGAGAGGAAATCCTGGGGCAAAATACCTCTAAAACCAAATCAGTCAAAGGGAGAAATAAAGTTTAAAACCAGTTTATTACTTACAAACTGCAGTCCAGTGTTGTCTCTCTCCCCTGCTCTGGAAAAAACAAGCAAGACAACAAGCCCCTCCCCTTAACCTCTCAGGTTCAGACATGCCCTCGATTGCCCAGGTAATTACCCACTGACATGAGATGAACTTTTCCCACCCCTGAGGATATGCAAATGCAAGAAAGCCAGGCGAGATATTCTGGAAATGTTACAATTTTACCCACAGTTGTATTAATTATATTTTCAATTTTGGGAGGAGGTCTCTGTCTCACCTCTCATGCTGCCATCTTTAATCTCTCTCCAGTAAAAACATTTTTAGAAAAAAATCTGAATTATTATCAGAATACCTATTACTCAGACTGAAGAAAAATGATTCCAGGTGGAATTCCAAAAAAAGAGAAAAAATGAAGACTAGTAGATCAATTAAATATGTATAATTAATTGTTAAATAGAAAAAGAAATGCATAAACTCTACAATTAAAGACAAAAATTGAAAATTCTGTTTATGGACATTACATGCATTAATAAGGATTGTACTTAACCTCTAGCTATAAAAACTAGAAAACAACTATGAAACAGTTTTCAGATATTATCAGGCAGTGCAGGACTATGAATGAGATAAATAAATAAATAAAATAGCTCTTATGATTTCCCTGGATTTCTACCTTGAGGAACTTTCTGAACAATGCCATGGGGAGGGGTAACACAACTGAAAACCAATTTTGTTTGTTTGTTGTTTTAATATGATTAATACTGGTTTTTGAATGTCAAACCAACCTTGCATTCCTAAAATAAAGCTCAGTGGTCATGATGCACTATTTTATTTATATATATATATATATATATATATATATAATTTTATATATTTATACTTATTCAACATATATTATATATCATATATTTATATGAGTAATATATAAGATATATAATTATGTATCATTTATAATATATAAGTAATAAGTATTATGTATATATATTATTTATATATAATCTTAAAAAACAGCTATTGGTGTTACTGGTTTTCTCTGTTTCTTTGTGTATGTAGCATATGCTTGTTTTGTATTTCATTGTTAATTTTTTACTCTTTTATTTCTATTTAGTTTTACTTGGCTCTTATTTATCCAATTTCCTAGAGTTTCTGATATATATCTGTAACTTAAGTATGATCAAGTGATAACGTATCACATTCATTACAGCATAAAAGCCTTATAGTAGTTATACTTCTAATTTTCTTCTCCCAGACTACATGCCATTGATGTGACACATTTAGTTTTTACACACATTATAGATCCTAAACTATTTCATTGTTACTCTTTTTGTTTAAGGAGTCAATTATCTTTTAAAGAGATATAAATAAAAACAAACCATGCTGTTTTATCCAAGTAGTTATTTTTTCCACTGCTCTTCATTTCATTATATAGATTCATATTTCCATTTGACATAATTTTCCTTCTGTCTTAAAGATGTCCTTTAACATTCCTTGTAGTGTAGGTCTGTTGGAAATGAATTATTTCAACTTTCTTATTTCTGAAAAAATCCTTATTTTACTTTCAGTTCTGAATGATATTTTTGCTAGTTATAGAATTTGTTTTATATCTTTCAGTTTTTGTAATTCATCTTCTTTTCCTCTTTCTTATTACTTTTAAAGATGTTGCTTCAAGGTCTTGCTTATATTGTGTTCAATGAGAAATGTGTTATCATCATAATCATTCTTTATTACATATCTTTTTCCTATGTCTGTTTTAAAGAGTTTTTTCTTTATCACTAGTTTGTAGCAATTTGATTGGTGTGCTTTAGTGTGGGGTTTT
Source organism: Smutsia gigantea (assembly GCA_032199065.1). NCBI lineage: Eukaryota > Metazoa > Chordata > Mammalia > Pholidota > Manidae > Smutsia > Smutsia gigantea. The sequence continues at coordinate 261,211 of JAVSCE010001330.1, read as the reverse complement.
TCCCATGTTTCCTGTGCTTGGAATTGTTGAGTATTTTAGATCTGTAGATTTATAGTTTTCAACATGTTCGGGAAGTTTTAGTTATTATTTTTACAAATTTTTTTATTCCCCACCTTTCTCCTCTTCCTTGGGACTCTAATTACCCATGCATTAGGTCATTCATTCCACCAATGCATTGCTGGACTATTTAAAATAATTTTTTCTCTCTGTGTTTTATTTTGGATAGTTTCTGTAACTATATCTTCAATTTCACTAATATATTCTTCTGCAATGTCTAATCTATGGTTAATCTTACCCAATGCATTTTTTATCTCCTGCATTGCAGTTTTCTTTCACAGAAGTTTGATTTAGTTTTATAATATTCCTTTTCTTTACTTAACCTTTCAAATATATGCAATATAGTTATTCCATATGTTTTAATGTCCTTTTCTGCTAATTCTAACTTCTGTGTCACTGCTGGATCAGTTTCACTCGACTGAGTGTTCCCATTGAAAGTCTTATTGTCCTGTTTCTTTATGTATCTGTAAATCTTTTATTGGATGCCAAACATTGTGAAGCTTGCCTTGTTGCATGAGGTGTTTTTTGTATTGCTATAAATATTCTTGACCTTTGTTCCAAATGCAGTTATTTAAAACAATTTGATCCTTTTTTTTCTTTTAAGATGTATTAGGCAGGAACAGAGCCTTGCTCAGATCAGGGTGAATTATTTCCCACTCTTGAGGCAAGACCCTCTGTGTATTCTACATGAGTTATGAGATTTAGTCTGGCTGTAGCAATAGGCATTTGTTTTGGCCATATGTGACCATTGGCCACAGTTATTCCTATTCTTTCCAAGTAGTTCTTTTCCCCAGTCACACATTTGTTTTTTTCATATGCATGCACAAATAAGTACTGTGCTGAATACTCAAAGGGGACCCTTTATAAATCTCTAGCACTCTCTGATCTCTGGGCACTACCCTGTGACTTCTAACCACCTTGGCCTTTTTGGGCTTTCAGCTTTGTTTTCCCATCTCAGGGAGTCTTCTGGTCCCCTTCTGATCCCTCTCCCCAGCTGTGTCGTGAAAATTCTCTAGGGACATTAAGATGAGGCAATTTTAGGTCTCCCCTCATTCGTTTCCCATCCCACAGGGATCCCTTTTCTATCCCCTTTTTATTGTCTGATGTCCAATATCTTCAAATAATTACTTGGTTTATATTGTCTATATTTTTAGGTTATGCAGAAAGGTATTTATGGTCCCTCTATCTTGGTTGGAAACAGAAATCCTCCCTTCATTATATTTTCTGTTCTCATAATGCCTAATGCAGTGCTCATTAAATGTTTGTTAAATGAAAGTGTTGATGATGAAATTACCATCTTTGCATTTCCAACATCAACAGTATGAGATATTTTGCTAAGCAGGGACTATTGGAATCAAAAATAGTATTCATTTGCAGACTAAGACCTAAGAGCTAAGAAAGGCTTCTTCCAGCTGGTGCAATATTCAGATCTCATTAGGCAGGGGAACATCATAGAAACTTAGAAAGAATATTTCTGCATACAGGATGAAGAGAAAGCCTTTTATTCCTCTGAGGACAATTTTTATGGGAAAATGAGATGTGTTAGCCTTGATTTTCCTCCCTGTTTCATGTTAATAGCAGTTATACATCTCAAAAACAAAAAGGAAGCAGAATGCATTTTCCCAGAATCTAGCACACAAAAAATACAAGAGGTAGCAAAATGGGAATAGACTTTATTCCATTTCTGTACAGTATTCTTCAGATACATGAAATTCAGCCTGTAACAAGTACCAGTTCTCTTAAGTTGTATTTCCTTAGCCCAGAGGTCCTTCTAACTTTTCTAATATAAGGAGAGCCTCTTACAACCTGTTAAAATATAAATGGTATGTGAGATTTTTTGCAAACTATAAGACCTGAATTAAAATTATGGTCTAATCTAATAAATCTTTGTAGTCATAATGGTCTTAGATCAGCAGATGTGTTATTTCTGATTAAACTCAAACTTACACTTGTGAAACAGCAGGCCCAGGTATGAGCTGGGAAGCAGATCTGGAACCACAAACTGCATTTTCTAATAGTAAGTGTGGTGTTCATTTAGCTAGATCCTATGGATATTTTGGCCTCATATTGCTTCATATATCATTAATGATAATATTTGTAAAAAGATTGCTAACTTTACTTTTATTTGTTACTTTGCTATATCTGGCCTCATACTTTGAGGAAGGAAGATATTTTATTGCAGCCCTTTAGCTATGAGCAGAGAATAGAAAAAGCTATTTTTAGAGTGTTGGGAGAATGACTTGTTTTGTGCCCATGGCAGGGCAGGACAGCTGTTGACCTTTTTTTTTTTTTAAGTTAAAATTCTGTGAGCCACTCAGCTTTGAAAGGTCTTGGAGTTTCATATCTCTGGAAGGCTATGTAACCCAGCATGACTATACCCAGGACTATAGTTAGTCCAGCCATAACTCTCTCAAATTGTCAGTTGCTTTTTTGGATTTGCTATCATCAACTCAGCTGGAAGCAGCTTGCTGGTTTGACTGAACCGTCAGATTTTAAGAAGTTCATTTCTTATATCTTCCATAGGTCATCACTGGAAATCCAGAGATGTACAGAGACACTAGTTAGCTGGAAAAATAATATTGATCAATCATTCTTGGGTCCATTAAAGGAAAATCCCACCCTCTGACCTTAGAATCTTCTGAGGGTTGATCATAAAGATGCTCAAGGAGAATGGTCTCTAGTAATGGTGGGGTGGGAGAGCTACTGGATAAAGTAAAATTGTTGGCAATTGTTGAGATTAATTCTCTCTTGGGGTTCTAGCTGCCACTGCAAAGCCTTCTCCAGTTCATTAATTGTGTAAATATTTGTTGGACACTTTCTACGTGGCAGACACTTTACTTGGTGCTGGTGATCATGGTAACAATGCAGGCCTGGCCTTTGCCTTCACTGAGCTTACAGTCTAACAGAAATGATAGTTTAAAATTAATTAATTCTAGTTGTGACAAGTATTGTGAAGGAGAAGTATAAGGTATTGTGTAGCCTTAAGAAGGGGAACTAACATAGACTGGCAGGGACTGGAGTGGGTGATAGTCACAGTTTCCCTGAGGAAGTACCATTTTGGCTTAATTCTGTATTTGTGTAGGAATCAGCCATGAGATGAAGAGTAAGGTCTTCCTTACTTTCCCACCCAAACATACCAGCAGAAGTCACCTGAAGAAATTCAGTGCCACTCATACCAGAAAAAGAGTTTTATGCACAGGAGAAGTATGGGGTCTAAGTATCTGATGTCAGCCTTATTAGCTGAGTGCAAGCCAAGGGCTGAGGTCCATACTAAAGCAAGAGAAGATGGGAACAAAGACATATGTGAATTAGTTGTGTGCCTAGCACCAATATGGAGCTTATATAACATTTCTCATTAATAAGAGCTAACTATTATGAAGCAAATAAAATATTTACATTTGATCAATGCAGGAAGTGATGCATAGAGAGTTAAAGCCCTTGCTCCATATCACAGATAGTAGGTTGATGAGATTCAAACCCAGCTCTCTAGTTATTCTGTGTTGCCTCCCCAAGACCACAAAAGAAATAGGGCATCATATTAGGTCCTGAATATGACTGACTTAGTTAAGATCCCTAAAAAGAGAATAAAAACAAGCGTTTTTAGTTTATTTTTTGTGTTTTTCTCGCTTGACTGAAAGTTCTGAACATGGCAGGACCACATCTTCCTTTGCTTGCTGGTTTATACCCTGTGCTTTGTACATTGTATGGCAAGTAATAAACATTCCTAAATATTTTTGTATGAATGGTTGTAAAGACAAACAAAACAGTCCAGAAGTAGAGAAGTATCTGTAAACAAGCAACTGTAACAAGGTAGGAGATGATAGTATTGATAAAAGAAATTCATCTATAGTGCTATGGAGTTCAGAAAAGGGTGACATCTCTTCTGTCTGGAGGAATCAGGATATTCATGGCATATAAATTGGTCCTAAAAATGAGTAAAACTTAGGTAAGCACCAATGGAAATAAGAGCATACACGAAAAAGAAATAGGATGATCAAACACACAAAGATTGGGAATCTAAGATCATGTACAGAGAGTAGCATAGAATTTAGTTTGACTAAAATATAGTGTGGCATGAAAGAAAGTTTTGAAATCTTAGACTGAAAAAGTTTTGGACTCTAAGGAATCTAGAGTCTGGTTTGGAAAAGAAGACTGAATTTATGCAGCAGAGGATAGAAAATGTAGGTTTGTTCTAGGTACCTGTTGCAGCGTAACAAACCTCCCCAAAACTTGGTCCTAAAATGACAGTAATCATTAATTTAGCTCACAAATCTGCAATCTGAGCAGGGTTCAGCATGGAAAGGCTGTTTCATAGGCATTGACTAGAGTGGTTCAGGAGTGAGAGGGAGGGGTTGGAACTGACTGAAGACTCATTCATTTACATGTCTGGAGGTTGATGGTAACTCATAGATGACACCTGACTTCTCAGCTGGGGCTCAGTGGGAACACTTACCTGTGGCCTCTCCATGTGGTTTAGGCTTCCTCACAACATGGTAGTCAGGTTTCAAATGCAAGCATCCTGAGAACCAGTGGAAGCTATATTCTATTTTATAACATAGCCTCACAAGTCACATAGTGTCATTTAGTTATCATTCAGATTCAAGGAGAGAGACTATGATCCTACTTCTTATTTGGAGGAGGGTCAACACATTGTAAACAGAACATGTGGGATGGAATATGTCAGTGCAGCCGTCATTGGAAAATACAATTCAAAGATGTATTCTACTGCAAATCTGTTGGATACAATGGGGTATACAAAGGTACAAAAAGACGTCCCCTTGCCCCAGAGGAGCACACAATATATTGGTGGCAGGGAATTGAGTGGGTATATGTCTGTGTTGGGGGACTTGGTGGGGAGAAAGTCACACCTGCAGTAACAGTAAGAATCCAGATGTAGTAAGTGCTTGCTAAGGTCTGCACTCAGGTTATGGAGGAAGAATTCACTCTCAGTTACTCACTGACTTGCACAAACAAGCCTGCATATGTAAGACACTTAATGCAAAATTTAGTGAACACTAAAATCTGTTTTTGAAACAAAACAGGCATAGGTGTATATCAGTCAAGTTCTAAGAAATTCTGGGCAAATGCTGCTTATTATTCAGTAGACCAGATTCAATTCTGTCAAGCTTTTGGAATGCTGGCTGACATCCCTAACCTCACTTATACTTCTCCAGACTCAGACAGTGTAGAGAAACCCTTCTGCTAGATGCTTAGGTATCTGAGTGCAATAGTTTTCAAATAATACCCCAGTAGCTTCAAATCCTATAGGGGTTAATGTGTGACTGTTTTCATGTGGTAGATGAGTCCAGTCCAAGGTACGTGATATTATTACCTTATCCATGTTACTTAATCCCTTTGATGTGCATGTTATTCCAAGATTTATCTCTCTCTCTCTCATGGTCTCTCTTATTCTAATGTGAGCATTGCTGACAGCCAGAGAAATCAGGAGAATCCTCCCAGGTCTTGTAGAAAATAAGCCAAAGAAAGGAAGAACTGAATGAGTGTGTGTCAGGTACAGACAGATCTGGGGCAGAGGAGCTTAGAAAGATGAGAAGACCAAGAAAACAGTGAGTGCTGGCAACAGAAGTCTGTGGGGAGGAGGCATCTCTGTCTTTAATATGAGGCATCCAGCTCCTTGACAGCCTAAGTCTCTGTGCACTGGAGCAGACTGGAAACGACTGTATGTGAAAAATTGTTACCCTGCAGGTGGTTACTCCCTTGGCTAGCCACAGAACCCAGGTTCCCCTTCTGTACAGGCTTGTCTTTGTTATACTTTTCAGCTTCCACCCAGTAATGGAAGCCACACTCCTGGCTAGACTGTTTGGCCCACGTGGCTGTACTCAGCTGGGAGCACCAACCAGGGGCTGTCTGGGAGCTTTCCGTGTGTCTTACCTGCTTCACAGAAATCACCATCCCTCTTACCTGAGTAGAGACTGGCCTCTACACAATGACCTCTTTCTTCCCTTTGCACATGGTCCTTTCTTGACCTTATGCCTGAAACTCCGATTCTGCCTCAGTGTCTCCTCACGACATGGCACCTGCATCTTCTGTGTTCACTGGCCATCCCACTCCTACTGCCTTGGGTATAACCACCTTCATTTTCCCTCATTATCTCATGGGAACATGGCAGAAGAAAAGGGACAAGAAAGGAAAAGGACTCCTGTCCCCAGGAGAGGTGAAGATGCAAAGGGAAGTAGTGTTTTGCATCACCTCTTGACTCCATATGTGTTCTTGATGAGATAATACCATAAATCCTTCCAGTAAGGGGTGGTATCTGCACACTCGTCCATGGTTGAGGGCATAAACTGGGAGTTATTTGCCACATTACATGCCTCTAGCCTCCTAGCTGGACACCCCATCTCTAGTCTTCTTTTACTCTAATCCTTCCCCACAATGTTTCCAGAATGACCTGTACAAGATAGACATCTCACACTATTCACCTAATTCATACACTTGAATGGATCTATATTGCCCTTGGAATAAGTTCCGAAGCCCCAAATGGGGTTACAAGGTCTTTCATAACCTGGCCCCTTGTAGTATTTCAACCTTAACTCTCGCAAATAGCTGTGCATTCTGTTTCTTCTCTATGCCTCTATAAATACAAGTCAATGTTATGCACTTCTTGTGTCAGAGTTATCATCAAACTGAATTGTAATGAACTATTTAGTTGTCTTCGTGCCAGATGAAGTAATTTCCTGAAGGTAAGGACAATGCCAAGTTCTGTTCACCACTGTATGCTAACACTGAGGACAGCACGAGGCACACAGGAAATTCTCAATATATTGTTGCTAAAGGGATGGATGATTTAACCACTGTAAAGTCAGACTTTATTTGGAGGATAAGTATGGTTTAATACTTAATATGCATTAGAGATGTGTATGGGTGTTGAGTTGACAAGGGGTAGGCATGTGATGCTTATTTTATGTGTCAATTTGACTAGGCTGAAGGACACCCAAATAGAGCTGGTAAAACATTACTTCTGGGTATATCTGTGAGAGTGTTTCTAGAAGAGATTAGCATTTAACTCAGCAGACTGAGTAAAGAGATCCACCCCTACCCACATGGGCAGGCATCCTATAAACTGTTGGAGGCCTGAATGGAACAAAAAGGTAAAGGAAGGGTCAATTCTCTCTCTTTTTCAGCTGGGATATCTATCTTCTCCTGCCCTCAGACATGCACATAGGAGCTCCTGGTTCTTGCTTCTGTCTTGGACTGAAGTTACATCACCAGCATCTCTGGTTCTCGGGCCTTTAGACTCAGATGGAATTATACCCCTGGCTTTCCTGGTTCTCTAGCTTGCAGACAACAGATTTATTGTCCAAAGCTGCATGAGCCAATTCCTATAATAAATCTTCTCTTATATCTACTATATACATCCTATCGGTTCTGTTCCCCTGAAGAATTCTGACCGATTCACTAACCATCTTTGCCACAGCCAATAAACTCAGACACAAAAAGATTCCAAGGCAGACTGAGGACACAAGCCTGGGTGTATCTCACAACACAGTCCTTGATTTCAACCACTCATCCCAACTTGGGAGAGGAGAGAGGAGATCACCCGTAACAAACCATGCGATTGTGTTCCTTGACCTCTGTGACTTGGGAGCATTCCTCTGTTCCTCCAGGACAAACATTGCAGGAGTGTATTCTTCACTAGGAAGAGTGATAAAAGAAGGCACTGTAAGAGGTAGGAAAGAACCAAAGTCAAAATACTGGTGGCTTAAATGAGACACTTGCTGTTCCACACAATAATCTGAGTGCAGGCAAGCCAGGGCTGATGTGGAAGCTTCGTGTCAGGGACTGAGGCTTATTTCAGAGATTCACTCTCTTTAACATATGGCTTTCCCCTTTGGTCTAAGATGACTTCTCTAGTTCCTACCTTTAAGTCTTCCTCCCACCTAGTGGAAAGGGAGAAAAGGAAGTGGAAGACACAACTGGTAATTGCAAACATCACTTCTCTTCATAATCTATTAATCAGAATTTAGTCATATGGTCACACTTAGGTGAAAATGCATATGCCCCACAAAAACTTGAGGGCTCTGTTTCAACAGAAGAGAAGAATAGGTATTAGAAGACGCCTAACTGTGTCTGACATAGCCAATAAAAATAAGGCACATTAAATTTGACTCAGCATGGATGTTTCTTAAGAGGTTCAGAAGGGGGTGAACATTGATAAATCAAGGACAGTAAATTTAGCTATATTTTCTCACACAGGTTAAGATATCTCCCATTAGAATCAGCCTGTTTTACCTCAAAACTTTTATCATCCATGTTACTTTTTATATTTAAAAAAGCTTTTATACTTTATATTAAAAATATTAGTTTTATGGTTTATAAATGCTATGATTATAATATAGCCCACATTAGAGACATCAGCAATGATTTATTATTTCTATAAATGAGAAAAATAATCATTTTCTGTGTATACATTGCAACTGAAAGAAGTGTTGGATATTCAGAACAGCTTTTAACAGATGCCAACCAGATATATAGTAATATATAATCAAGTACACATAGCCAACCATTTTTTTAGTAATAATAGGAATCCATAAGTATTAATATACACACACAGCAATATACATATATTATATATAAATATATATTAGTACTGTATATCAATATACTATTTTATTATGTGGAAAACAAATATAAGGTAATATAAAGACCTAATATATTTCTAGATGTAGAAACTAGGCTAGCTATCACATTATTGGAAAGAAAATCTTCACAACATTTGTAATTTTTTCCCAGGTTATATGATTCATTATATCTGAAATGTGAAACATTTCACAATGTTTTCATCTTATTTTATCCCATTTCATAATACTTCAACTGAAGAGGCAAGAATTTTCAAAAAGGATATTGCTGGGATGTGTTCTCATTCTACAGCGTTTAGCCTGGATAACTCTGGTTATAGACACCTAAGAACCTCTCTATTAGGAATAGAGGAAAAAAAGGTGAAAACCTAAGCAGGGTGAACTTCTAAATCTATATCTAACTAGACTTTTAAAAATAACATTTTTAAATTAGGGCAAGTGTGAAAAAGTCACAGCTTCAATGGTTCTCGAAGTGCCAGGCATTCTTGAATTCTTTAATTACCCATGTGTGTAACACTAGACTCCAAGCACCAGGACCGCATCCCTGCCCATGAGGCATTAGTAATCAACCACTGCACTATTTCTACATTGCCATTTTCAGCTGATGAAAATTAATATGTAAAATAAGGTCTACTTGTCATCTGTATTTTCATGTAAACCCTTTGTCTAAGACACATTCAACAGATATAGTAGTAGATACTGGAGTTATACAGATAAAAATATTTCCATCAGGAGGAAACTAAGAATAATAGCAAATATAATACAGTTTGATAGGACCTTAGAGTTGCTCATGGAACTCTGGGGGCCCAGAGGAGAGCAGAGGGGAATGTAGAAGAGAAATAGGGAATATTTCAAATAGGAAGAAGTCATTAGGCTCATATACTTGGGATAAATAATTTCTGACACAGAAATACAAGTCATGTGTGTGGTTGTTTTCTCTGCCCCACTCTACACAGTGAGTCTGACAGTGAGGGTTTTACATTATTGCTGGCCACACCTTCTCTTGCACTTTGAATGAATCACTATAACTGAGGTAAACCTTCATTATGCAAACTGTCCTGCACTATGAGGACAGAGAATTTCCACATGAACACTTGATAATGACACCAATGTTGAAAGCTCATCAAATTAACCATAATTTTGAAAAATCTGTATCTTACATAGAGTAGAACTCATTGTGACAGGCTTGGATACTTCCAGGGCCAAGGAAACCATACTGTGATGATTTCTTCCCTTTCCTCACTTCATCAAGTGGCATGTTCCTTATGGGCTCTTAGATTCAATGATTGAATCTCTGGTTAGGCACCAGAGGGGGAGAAGAAAGCCAGTCACGTGTGACTACAGTATCTGCAGTGATCAGAAAGCCCACTCGGGTCCCCGAGATCTCAGGAAGCTACTAAAGCATTTAGGGTGAGGGCGGGGAGTGGAATGGAGTCAGGGCAAACAGTACATGGTAAAGTATTGTTATAGTAAAGTTTAAAATATATTAAATCCTTCAAATAACATACACTGCAATTTCCTAAGAATGTGCTACCAAACAGCAAAAAAGAAAAACTTTTCTACAGGAATAGCTGATGACACTCATTCTCTCTAAAATCATCAGTGTTCAATCCCCACTGTGGCCCTAGTGGGAGACACTGAGCTCTGGCTCCTGGTCTTGGTCAGAATGGCCAAACCTGCATGAAGGAGCCCTTTCCTAGAGCCACAGCGAGTAGTCTGTTAAGACCCAAAAGCCCTGTCCTGGGACCTGTTCATTCTTCAGGCTCTAGAGATACATTTCAGTGGATAAACTTCCTAGATTTTTGTCAAGAGAGCAGAGACCAGGAAAAAGGGATGAGAATAGATGAATTAGGAGGCTGGAAATAGGAGGAAAATAAGGGCCCCAGAGGAAGGGTCCTTTGGAGGGAGAGCAGACAGATCAAAATGTGGCCTTCAAATACAGCCTCCTTCCAAGGCACACCAAGGGGGCTCTGCTCTGTGAGGTAGGGGAGACCCTGGGAGCCAGAGGGGACACCTTGGTAGCCAAGGGGGTTGACCAAGGCAAAGCTGAGAGTTTACCAAACACACGCCTTAGCCACTCGGACCAGTACCCGGGGCACAAGGAGACAAACCAGGAAATCAGAGGGAGGAGACAGACTCTCATCCCTTCTCCTCCAGTTGCTGGCCACGTTGGAGAGACTGGTTGAGCCTGTTTCTTCATCTGATCAGGAATTTCCTCCACATGCTCTCTGTACCTGCTAGACTTACCATAAGTGAGTGCACAGGAAAGCTTTTTTGTAAACTCTAAAATGAGTATGGAAGAAGGCATTAATTAACACTAATGTCACTATCCATTATTACTACTGAAAAGACAACTCAGATGTTGGATGGTGGGTCAACAGATTGATTTTCCCATACTCTATTCAAAAGATAATCTGACACTTGATTTAAGATACATTCTTCTGTCCTTGATAGAAAGAAAGAAAAAATGAGGAGGATAATTCTTTTGAAAGATTTGCCTGTACTCTTAACTAATTTCAAATCCCAGCTTCAAAGCAGTGCGTTGTTTCGTTTATCAGCGAGAAAGCGTATCCTGCAAAAGGCAGCTCCCTGAAGGGGAAGCTGCTCAAACACCGTTTCCATGGCTGCCTGCTGTAACACTATTTTTTACTGAATAAGCATTGCTAATTTTAGCCACGGATTATCTGGAAAGCAGGGAAGAAATAGATGAAAGGCAATTTTTACCTGAGCCACACTAAGCCCCAGAGAACCTTTACTAAGACAGAGATGCTGCTAGAAATAGCAACTATGTAGCTCCAGTGCCATGGAGACGTTTGTCAAATGCTCACCATCAGCCCCTGGATGGAGGAGGAGGTACTGCTTTCCTGATTTAGGAAGAAATTGGAACCCAGTGGTGAAATGATTCAATTCAGATCATTACAGCCTGTTTAAGAAAGCCAGGTATCACCTGGAAACATTAATTCCCTGGTCTGGCCTCTGGTCCCAGGCCTTTCCACTAATGGAACAATATTTGCTTTGAGGGTTAAGCTATTTTGGGTGCTGGTTGCAGCAAGCTGCCTCATGAAGAGACTTGAAATGAAGATCTGCATACAAGGGACTTGAAGTAATATCTGTAACAAAGTTACTTTGTTTGTGAACAAGACATTAAGGTTAAAAAATAGCGATAGACTGTCCCAGCAGACACTGCTTATATAAGTGACCTTAAATTACCTGTAAAGGAGTCATAGAGAGGCAGATACATTCCTTCTGATCTGTGCTGTATCTTCCACAAGCCAACAAATCTTCCAGGCAATAACGAATTGTTCAAACTACCCTTGGAATGCCAAGGGCCTGGCATGGGGCACAGAGGTAATTCCTATGCAATCTCTGCATGAGGAGGTAATGAGACCTGTGAATAGAGGCCAGATAAACACATCAGGCCCCTGTGGGTATTGTCTAAAGTGAAGACAAAAGTATAAGCTTTTCCCTGGGCCTATTAGAAATCCTGGGGGACATCCAGACCCGGGTCCCACCAGGCTCACTCTCCTGGGGCCAGTGGTTGCAGCTCGGAAGCTGGATTCTGGTCGGGGTGGCTTTCAACATATTTCAGAGTGCTCCGTTGTCTTCCTTTTCTGAATCCTTCTTTCAGATCTCTATTTATACTAAGGTATAGAAAACTAATAAAAACAGTATTTGCCTGCAGGGAATTTGTTTTTCTCACTGATCTAAAGATTCTAATGAGAATTACTGGCAATCACAGCAGCAAGAGAAGAAAACCTTTTTGAAAAGGCTTCTAAGACACACTGGCTTCATAACAGGAAACATGGCAGGCTGTTGGGGGAGATAGGCAAACACAGACAGCCACAAACTGTCCTTCCCCAGGGATCTCCCACGATCCAGGGAAAGGCTGATCCACGATTCATATGGGATTCCAAAAAGTCGTACGAGAGGGGAATTATTCTCCATAAACGAAGCCTGGGAAATACGCAAGTGTAGCTGGGCAGCTCTTGTCCCTGAATGGATTCATTCTGAACCTGGGAGCGGTTCCCAGCCATCTTTCTTGTCCCAGGGTGCCATGTGACCACACAGAGGGGCTCACATACTCAGTCCAGTGTATGGTGGAGTCCAGGAAAAGTATTCTTCCAGAAGGAAATAATTTCTAAGCAGGGTCTTAAAGAATTAATAGGTTAATCTGGGGAAGAGGAGAGAGAGAGCATTCCAGGGAAGAGAACCATCAAAAATTAGGGTATGGGAGAATACTATTAATCCATAAAAAGGAATGAAGTCTTAACATTTGTGACAACATGGATGGACTTGAAGGGCATTATGCTAAGTGAAATAAGTCAGATAGAGAAAGACAAATTCCATATGATCTCACTTATATGTGGAATTGAAAAAAAAAGAGAAAAGCTCACAGAGAGCAGATTGGCTGCCAGAGGTGGGGCTGGGGTGGGAGGAATGGGTGAAAGGGGTCCAAAGGCACAGATTTCCAGCTATAAAATAAATAAGTCATGGAGATGTAATGTAGAGCATGGTGATTATAGGTAACAATACTGTACTGCATATTTGATAGTTTCTAAGAGAGTAGATCTTAGAAGTCCTCATCACAAGAAAATAAAGTTGTAACTATGTATGGTGACAGATGTTAACTAGACTTGTGGTGATCATTTTGTAAATATTGCATTATTATGTTGTACACCTGAAATTAATATAATGTTATATGTCAATTATATCTCAATTTAAAAAAACGAGGGTATGGGACACAGCATGGTAGGGAGCCTTACATTTTTCCTCAAGGTGACTAGAGGTATCTGTGTGTGAGTATAGCTGCTCATACAGTGCTTGGTGTGCCTTGCAGAGGAACCTGGAGAGTAACACACAAGGTCATGGGGGCAAATGGGCGTTTGAGCAAAGGGATGCATGGCTGTTTTCCATATTAGAGGGAAAACCAGCTGTGGTGTGGAGGGTGGGAACTAAACTGGAAGCAAGAAACAGTTACATACATTTCTTTTCATGTCTTTCTCTTTCCTTTGCTATCTTTTTATCAATTTGGGTTTTGTCATACTAACACTTATATAGAATTTTTTAATGGGAAAATTACTGTTATAATATGACAGTAAATTTAAAAAATAGGATAAAAAATTGTGAGGACAGCTTGATCTCAACATTGTAAGTATGCAAAGAAAAGTGACTGGAAGAAAATGTGTTAGATTTTAATCAGGGACTAGGAATGTATCTTAAGAAATAATCAGAGCTGAATAAAGTGGGCATGTTTAAGAATATTTACTTTTATTTTATTTATAAATGAAGAACTAGAAGCAAGTTAAACATTTATTAATAAGGGGTGAACAAGATTATGGTAAACTTAAAATATATATACAAATATTTTATTGAGGATTAATAATGTGAAAATATGCAATAAATATAAATGCAAAAGGAAGCTTCCAAAGCAGTGTAGAGCATTATGCCAACTTTTTGTATTTACATATGTGTGTGTGTGTGCTTGTGGGTGGTAGCAGGAAGTATTTATATGTTATTGTGATTCACAGCATAAACTCAAGCTTCACATACAGTAGTTATGTAACATTGTGCAAGTTTCTTAACCATTCTGTGTCTCAGTTTCTTCATGCACAGAATGAAGATCAGAGTACCTTTTCAAAGGGCTTTTGTGAGCATTAACTAAATTAATATGTACAAAATACATAAACAGTGCCTAGCATATTTATTATGTTAGCTATTATTGTTATTAGTTATGCAAGAAAAATATTACAAAAATTGCACATTAAAATGTTTTCAACATTCAATCTGCAAGCTATTTGTTTTGAGTTGTGTTATTTTGTTTTGTGTTATAAATACTTATTAAAAGTCATGTTAATTAAACATTCAGGGGAAAAAAACTTACTCAAAAAAATAGAGTAGTCCAAAGGGCCAGTGCTCTGGATCCTGAGCCGAGGTCATCTAATAAAGTAAAGACTCCTAAAGTAGGAATACCGGTGCTGGCTTGGAGTCCCACCTCTAAGGCTGTCTATGAGAATGAACCTTGGCTGAGCATAGAACCTCTCTGAGTCTGAGATTCCCCACTTACTGGATGTGAATAACTATATCTCCTCTAACTATTTAATAACATGGCTGGCAGATAAAAGATGACAAATGTGAAAGTTCACAATGCAAGGATTTCTTAATAAAAGAATTCCTTCACTGACTCCATTTCTCATCTCTCCACCTGCAGATTGCAAAGCTGCTCCATGCAGGGGATTGTGATTATCGATTAGGTAATTACTGTAGAGTTTGCAGCCTTTGAAAAGCAAGGGACTGTTTAGGATGCACAATAATTTTTCAAATCAGCAGCTTTTGATTACTCAGGGTAAGTCTGTTTTTTGGGGTTATCCATGCCATTTACTTCTCTGCTTTTCTTTCCTATTGTCAACTTTTGCTCATTCTATTACTTGTTAACAAATGGCTGTGAGGTAAGGAGGAAATATAAAGGGGGATGAAACACAAGCCATAAAGTAATACAACCTTGGCGAGGTGCACATACCTGTCCCATACACTCAGAGATGTGGTCTTGCTGCTTAAGACTCATTAGTGTTAAGAATGGGGCTTGCATTTTCAACTCTTATTATATACTCCTCATTGCTATGTGTTGGGTTGAAAAAGTCTTCCAGAAGAGTGAAAATACCCTCAGTGCATGCCAGAATCCCTTTCTGTATCACCCCTGCCATCTTATAAGCCTGTTCTGAGTCACATAACCACCCCTGCATGACAGAAGGCTCTTCTCCTATATGATTCTACTCCTTTACCTCTTAAAATAGATCAGCATTTCCCATTTTAGACTGGAGATGGAAAAGGCCCATTCTCCATGGTTATTCCTTTGGGGATCATCATGCAGTATGAGGTTCTACTCAAGGTGGTCTCAGAAATTTGGGCGGTCTGGGGCACAAAACCCTAAACCAAATCCAAATCCAGTTAATGGCCTTTAGAGAGGGAGAGCTTGCATCCAGAAATGTAAGAATGCGGCGTCCCAGTATTATGACATGATGATAGTTCAGGCTATATTAGTCAGGTCTAGTGCCAACTGATATTAGCATGAGGAAAGTACAGGATCATTGAAGGAATGGCTGTGGAGGACAAGAACCCTGGGGGCTTGCACACCCTCAGTACATTCCCTCTCTTCCACATTTCCTTTATCAACTCCATTCTCTTAGACTGGCTGTCCTTACAACCCATGGCAACCAGCATCACCAGAGTTGTGTCTTTCACACCTCATAACCAAAGAAGTAGGCTCCTACCTCTCGAAGGGGTCATTCTCCTTTGGAGGGGCATAGGAGGGTCAGGCTGGCTGTTGGCCCTCAAAGAACTGGGACTTTAAGATGTGGCCCATTTTTTCTCATGATTTTCCTGAGGCATATGTAACACAGGTGTATGATACATATGTAAATAGGTACAAATAAATGGTTAAATAACAGAAATTTAGCAGGAGGAGTCTTAAGCTTCACTTGCTGCCCTGAGGGGCTGGGAAAAACTTTGATGTAAGACTCAGAATTATGTCTCACCAATTGCCTAGTGATACAAAAATGGCAGTGAATTCCAGAAACATACTGAAGTCCTATCTGGTGATTATCCTACTTGCTTCATAAATGTAATTTAAAATTTATATTCACCACTTTAGAAAAATTCTTCCATAGCACAAGAGCAGACATTCTTAATTAATTCTGATGTTGAATGTATAAAGGTGTAATTTAAATAAACTCATTCAAAAAAGGTACCTGAACCAGTTGAATGCAGCTAATATTTAAATTTCTATGCTTATAGAATACAATGTGAGTGGTTCCTGGAGTTGTACAACATGGCAGCCTTGTGTGTGCTGGGATGTGTGTGTGTGTGCAGAGATGGCAGAAGCTGCAAATTGCCTACCCAATATCCATTCTAACTTTCTTCTTTACTAATAGCATGCTGGTTTTTATTCTGGGTTATAGAATGCCTAGCTAAAAAGTTTTATTTCATTTGTGGCTTGGTGTCAATGTGCTATAAGCAGAAGTTGGTGGTGGAGCATCTAGGAAAACTGCTTTGCTCTGCCTCCCTTCTTCTTTCCTGCTGTCTTTAATATAGATATGATGGCTGGCACTCCAGCAGCCAGTATGGATGACTAAGAGACATGGAAAGAATGGCAGAGAGGAAAGGCAGTAAGAACTTGGTTCTTGAAGCCCATAGAATGGAATGACTATACCTGCCTTAGACTTTATAGGTCCATTCCTTTTTTGAAAAAATGAGATATATATTTTTTTCATGTAAAGCAATTCATAGTTTGGATTTTCTCACTTACATAGCAGTTAAATAGCATACCTTATAGAACGGGTATTGGAAAGGACCTAGTATATTTGGATGCAGATCAGGAACATCCTCACAATGTAAATTCTTTGAGATTCTTGAACAAGCTTACCAGACATGAATGATATCCTAGATTGCTTCAGAGTTAGGCTTAGAGGGAAGGCAGAAATGGAACTCAGGTATCCTGGCCGCTGCTTTCTCTCCAATCTCCACACCCAGGTATAAGTATACATTGTCCTGTAAAATCAGAAAGGTGCATTCTGATGCTTCCCAACCACAATATTGACCCAGGGACTATGGGGCCTGCCTGTGTTATGGGACAGTAAGAATAAAACAATGTGCTTTGAGCCAGGTACATGTGAGTTCAAACTTTCATTTTTCCACTCACTAACTATATGGCTTTGGACAAGTTATTAACTGATCCGGGACATTTTCAACATCTGTACATGGAGATAATAGAATCTTTTGTTGGGGGTTGAAGCAACTAAAAATCCTAGATTTTATGAACATCTGAGGTGAGCCTTAAATTTCTGTGCAGACAATAACTGAGCCATTGACAAGGGGAACCATGAATATATCTCAGTTATTGAATATGTAGAGTTTAAAGAGCAAGTCAGAGAGAAAAGTCCAAGGTTCTGAGGCCACTTTTGTACAAAACCATGAGTACATAAATGCAATAGAATGGTAAAATCCAAACCAATACATGTCAAGCTCTAGTCATATCACAACTCAGTCTCAGAGGCCCCTTCTGCCATGGAGAGAAATCAGTGAGAGAGATAATAAAGGACTTAAGTTACTTTCCCATCCTTCTGAGAATTCTGAGGGGTCAAAAGTTCTTATTATACGAGCTGAGACAGTAAAGTAAGAGCCAGATAACAGTTTGCCCTACATCTAGCTTTAAGGGTTGGACTGAGGATAGAGTATATAATCAAACATATTTTATAAAACTTCATGCATTCTTATAACACAGAAATCCTGCAAAACAACTGAACTGTAGCAAACACAGAACGATACATCATTGTCTTCTGGGTTCGGCTGACATTTGACTCCCTTTCATCCAGAAACTATCCACCTGCCCTCCTCAAATCCTCATTTCACCTTGAATGTTGAATGGGGTAAAGGAAATATAGAGAAATGCAGTGGAGATGAGAAGAGTGGAAAGGCTGCAGGATGGCTTCTTTCCAGTTCATTCTTTAATCTCCTGGGTGGATGCTCATGGTTGGGAAGGAAAAAAAAAGAAATGCAGTGAAGGCCATTGCTACACCTCAATCTTAAATCTTATATTAGAAAAGTTTTCAGAGGGAAGAAAAGAAAGACTTAAATAAAATTCCTTGCCAGTAAGAGTTGCACTGAAGATTGAAAATGGAATTGATGGCTGGTAATACATTTGGGTTATAGCATGAGTCCTGAGATACAAATGTGTTCATTTTATATTCTAGTGTCTCAGGGCATATTTCCTATAAATGTTTCAGGGCATATTTTTGCAAATTTTCATGAAAAAGAAGTTACAGTCTAAAGTACACCCAGATCAGGGTTATCACACTAGTTTTTTTTCAAGGGAAGATGACCAAAGATTCCAGTTTTAAAGTGAAAATGAGATCAAAATATTTGAAAGACAAAGGCAATTGCATTCCTAAATAACTAAGTTAGGCTTTTAAAAATATTTGAGACTAACAAATACCCAATATTCTAGTTAATCTCAGGCACTAGTCAGCACAAAGGCAATACAATACAGAGATTTTCAATTGAGAACAGTAAAAACTGACAGGATTTGAAATGTAAATACAAGGGATTTTTGTGTATTGTTGATTTGTTTGGTTTTTAGTGGGAACAAAAAGTAAAGCTTCCAATTTAAAATATTTGTTGCCTACCACAGACCAAGTACTAAGGTAAGTATGGAGGACATCACAACTTGCCTCTCTCTCTCTGTTATCTTCCTCTGAAGCTAGAGAGGGAATACAAATATGCAAGATTCTGAAGAAGCACAAGCTCAAAGGGGCCAGATCATACATAAGGCCTGAAACAGAGCCCCTGAGAGAGGACGCCCACCTAGAAAGTTCAGGCAGTGGCCATCGGAGCAATGACAAAGACAGAGACAACATAAACAGTGGCAGGGAAATACCGTGCGTCCGAGACCCCTAGACAACAGTCTGAGGAACCTGTGGCCTCTGGAGTTGATCTAAGCCTCAAATTACTTTTAATTCTTATGTAGAACAGGTACAAATTTGGAATTTGTGTATTACTTTTTGATGTGTATACATACAATGGAATATTCTTCAGCCTTAAAAAGGAAGGAAATGCCAATTGCAAGAAATGGACAGATCTGGAGGACATCACGCCAAGTCACAGAAAGACGAACACCGCGTGACCTCACCTATATGAGGTGTCTAAAACAGGGAGACTCATACAGGCAGAGAACAGAATGCACTGCCAGGGATGGGGAGAGGGGAAAATGGGGAGATGTTCAATGAGTATTAACATTTCAGTTATACAAGGTGAATAAATTCTAGAGATATGCTGTACAACATGATATCTAGGGTTAACAATATGGCATTGTGTACTTTATAATATGTTGAGGTGATATATCTCATGTTAAGTCTACTTAACACACACACACAAACCACAACCCAAAGAAATTTCTAGAGACAATGGGTATGTTTAACACCTTGATTCATGGTGATGGTGTCATATGCCCAAATTCATCAAGATGTGGATATTAAATGTATGCCACTTTTTATATCCACTATATCTCAGTAAAGCTAAAAAAAAAAAGCTGGAAAAAATCCTTTTTCCTGGAACAAGGATGATTTCCAAATAGTAGAGAGTTCCTTGGAGCATTGGAGCATGCCAGCAGGAGGTGCTCACCTATTCTAATGCCCGCAGGCAGGGTGAATAGGAAGGTCTGTCATAGGCTTCAGGTTGTTGTTTCTTCCTCTATAGGTTTCCAGATTTCTACTTCTTTACCATGTACTTGCCTCTATGGATCTGTCTTTGTGGTACCATTCTGTCATGTATTCTCTTTTCCCAGTTAGTTCCCCTCTATATCTGATACAGATGTAGATACATGTGCACAGACATGGATATAGGGCTGTACACATACATATATGTGCATTTTTCTCCTCTTTATTCTCTTCTTTATTTTTCTTCTTTCATTTTCTGTGATAAGAATTGAAAAAATATGTCTTGTGTTTATTGAATAGTATAATTTCTTGAATATCAGTATTTCATATTTCTTGAGTTGTTTTTAAAAATTTTAAGGAAGATCAGTGAAAGTGCTTAAATTTCTCTGTAACTAAAAGACAAAGAAACAGAGGTGCCACCTGACTAGAATCTGTTTGACTATGTGTGCATTCACCTGCTCTTGTATGGACATGTGTGTGTGTGTGTGGTATGTGAGATGGAGGAAGGGTGAGGATTAAAGTTAGGTAGAAGGCCTAAAGTACACATTCCTCACTTCTGTTTAAGAGGAAAGAAGCAGTCGTGTCTTGTCCATCTATTCTAGCTCCAAGTAAAGAATAGAAAAGTGAAGAAAGAGGATTAAATTATAACACTGCAGACTGCAACATCTTACTGACACATTATATTAACTCTTTCTTACTAAGAATTGGTTCTAATGTCCTGGTTGCTTTTTCTCCAAAAGGAGACAAAAAATCCTACTGTCAGCTTTATAAGCTACCTACAAGTGAACAGATTTCCTAAAATATTAATTAAGAATTATTTACTGGATATTGTATATTTAAAGAAGATATGACTGGATTCTTACAAGTTCATTTGCTCTGTCTTTCAATATTTAAAAATAAACATAAGGCTGACTAGAAGGTTATGGACATAGATTAACATTAAGAATCTTTTTTCTTTAGCTATTGGAAATACTTAGCTTATTATAAAGCCTTAGTGAAATATCACCTAAGCGGCATCTTAATCAGACTTCAGTGTTCTCTTTCTGAGGATAGCATCTGGAGAACAATCTGGCTTCATGTCCCACAATAAGATGCCTTTTGTGTATTTCGAGATACACCTCACAGTCATTAGAAAGGATAGCAAAGCCATTGGCACCCAAAGTTGCCTGTGGTCATCAAATAAAGAAGTTACTTTTAGTAGAACCATCCATATAAACTATCTAAATAAAAATACATCTATTTAACATGAATAAAGCTTTTGGGGGCCATTTTGACAAAACCTTGGATGGTAATTGATATACCTGGCTGTCAGAATCTCAATTTTGGTCGCACACATAATGTACCAGATCAGGGGGCCAGGACCTGCACCCCCCATGACCTGCCACTTCCCTATCTAAAAATGTACAAGGCTTTCCTGCTGCTGGCAAGGTAGAGATCAAACTTCTGAGCTATGTGATCTGGGCCAAAACAGCTCCCCCACCACTCAGCTTCTGAAGCTTTCTTCCAAGTGGACAAATAGCCCATGTTCTCTCACCTCCCATCTCCTGGCCTTCAACTAATCTACTATTTCTGTCCAATAGAATCATAATCTCTCCCTACTCTTTCTCTCACCTTTCGCTGAATGTCTGACTTAACTTTCTAGTTTTGGTTTAAATGTCACTTTCTCCAAAATATCTCCTCTCACACCCAACACTCATGTCAGGTTTTTCCCCAAATGCTTCCACAGTACCCAACATTTCCCTTACCATAGCATTTCACACTGTTGCAATTGCCCGTCTCCTTGTCTGCATGCCCCACATGAGAATCCCTGTGAAGATAATGTCCTCTATCTTGTACACCATTGTGTCCAAAGTGTCCACCATAGGCACTCAATGAATATTTTTTTGAATGAACAGATTTTACATTATGTGAGGTGGTACCAGTATTAGGGAATTAGAAAAAAATATGGGCAGGTGAAATATTAAGGAAGACTAGTCAGGGGGGTCTGGCCTATGACACAGTACATATTAGGTAGATCCATTTGGTAGTGCCAGCTAAGGATGCAGGTAGGTGTCCTGAAACCAGCAAAGTCTACATACAGGGTCTGCCTTTGGGTTTCAAGTACCTTGTATGGGGATTAGCATTCAGAATCCTGAATCTTGTCTTCAGGGAGATTTCTTAAAGCAAGGAAGAAGTCCGGTCTCAAAGGAATTCGTATGGGTCAAGATACAAAGGTAAAGAGGCAACTATTGGAACAAGCATATGATATAAGTGTTTGGGCATTAAAAACAAAGTGAGAACACACTTGCTGGGCCCACAGCACAAAGTCGAGGCTGGGCCAGAGCAAGGTGGAGGATTTGGAACCTAGGAATTCCTGGATTTTCTAAAACTCAGGAAAACTGGCTCTGGAGCCTAGAGAAAACCTGGGCCTGCAAATAGAGGCTAACAGTCTCCTGATATGGTAATCTGAGAGACGAGGACAAAGGCCAAGAAAGCCATTGCGCCTGTCAGGCAATTCAATTTAAGGCAGCCAAACTGACTTGGCTAACTAGGCTTCATTTATTGGTTACTTTGCATAAACTATCCATTTGGCAATCCACTTGGAAGTTGGGGAGGTAGGCAAGGCAAGAGCATATCCCAAGTCTGCAGGGGTCATTGTATTTATTGTTCCCTCAGAGGGCTGTTTACTTAGGACCAAGTTGTTTGCAAGGAACGTTTGTCCTTCTCAGGCCTATGTTGGTGCTTTTGCCAGATAACATTCTTTAGGTATATTCCATGTCTAATCACACTGTTAGGAAGGCTACTCCACCGTCTAAGAACTTGAGGGGAGTAGAACTTGCTCATGATATTTTGGTAGATGTCGTTCTGTTGCCTTCTCATTTCTGTCAAGCCTCCAAGTCATAGCCTCCATAACAAAGCTCTCTAGGTAAGCCAGAAAGGAATTGTTTTAAGCTAGACCAGTTAGAAAAGATCTCAGCCTTGGGACAAAATAGGCCATACAATCAAAAGTGCAGTCAAGCATGTAATAGAATTGGGGAATTAATCATAATAACCTTGTAGAAAGTTCTGTCCAGAAATCAATACTTCCTAATACTGGATTTAAGTTCTAGAATTGGATCCAACTCAAACTTCTCACGTTTTCCCTTAATATTGACATATTTTCCTTTCAGTGTAAAAAAGGGGAAGGAGAAACACAGTAATAGTGAATGCCAATGCATTCTGAAAGACTGAGCCCGTGAGAGAGTTACTTGATTTAAGAATTCCAAAAGGATTTTCTGCTGGATGTCCAACAATTTGAAATGTAAGCTACAGCTTTTGTATGCTGAATGTTGTTATTCTGCCTCTTTTCCAGCAGCTGTGAGAAGAGGTTGTTTTTTTTTTTAAGAAAACAGGAAAAGGCTATAGAGAGAAAGGGGATCAGTGATTTTTTGTTTTGTTTTGTTTTGTTTTGTTTTCCTTGCTAACAGCCTTCATCGTTCTGTTGAGGTCTATTCAAAGATCTCCATTTCAATAAACCCTGAGCTTTCTTAGAGTATGGTCTGCAGTTTATTCACCTCCTTTTCTTATATGTGGCCAGACAGCAGGTATCCAATAAATATTTTTTGAACAATTGAATGAACAAATAAATTGGTGTGTAAATAACATTTCTTTAGAAAGTGTATCAGAAAGCTAGTCTTCCCTTTCCTAAATCAGGAGAAAAAGGTAAATTGGTTTACCCAGCATGCTGAAGGTAAAACCACTCAGAAACAGGTCCACCAAGAGGAGTGAGTTCAAGCAGATGATAGAGAGGCTCACAGGCCATGATGGAAGAGGATTCCCCGACACTTTCCTGAGAACCTGAGTCATCTCTTT
The DNA here is from genome assembly GCA_032199065.1 of Smutsia gigantea. Classification (NCBI taxonomy): domain Eukaryota; kingdom Metazoa; phylum Chordata; class Mammalia; order Pholidota; family Manidae; genus Smutsia; species Smutsia gigantea. The sequence goes on along the minus strand of JAVSCE010001330.1, from coordinate 237,519 downwards.
ATACACCCCAGCTGCTCCTCTGCTCTTATTACACAGCCTTTGTCATTGGGAGAATTAGAGACACCAGGCAGTTGCAGAGAGGAGTGAGAACTGAGAGCTATGACCCCTCCTGAGATCAAGCCTAACCTCCAGCCCAGCATGCTGCTCTATGTATATTGTCTCATCTAACCCTCAAGCAAGCGTCAGAAATGTTATTAGTGCTCAGGCCTTTGGGAGATGAAGTTGACCTAGGGAGAGCGTGGGTGACTTGGCCAAAGTCATACAACTAGCCAGTGGGAGTTCTGATTCCAGAGTCTCCACCTTAGCCACAGAGAGACAGGCTATCTTCACCATTTTGCCTCATCCCAGAGTCATTAGCCCATGGCTTTGCTGCTAGAGGAGAGAAAAATATTTTCTTAGTAGAAGGCACTTTAAAGAACTAATTCTGATTATTCCACTGAGTCCTCCTGCTCTTCTGAAGGCATGGAAGGTCAAGTGCATGGGGCAGAGGTAGGACAAATGAGAATCTGGTGGTGAACGCAAAGCATTTTCAAGACAGATAGAGCTGAATTAATGGGCTCGTCAAAGCGTGGGAAAGCTGGGCTTAGGGAAGGCAGGGAGCCTGCCAGCTCGGGGTCCTCTGCTCCTTTACCCTCCTCCTCACTTTCTTGTCACAAACTTCCTTGCAGGCAGTCATTTCTAACTCCAGTGTCCTCCCACTTGTCACAAGGTCTCCATCCGCTCGACCATAATGAGCAATTTGCTCTAATCCATGAATAGAAATTGGAATTTAATTCATTTTAGTGACATTTCAAGAAGGGAGATGCTTAAATAAGCTATTTGGTGTCCTCTACATTACCACTGAAGGTTAATCGTGACCCAGTATGCACAGTTGAGCTCCAAACTCTGTTCTTGAGAAAATGAAATAATTAAACCACAAGTGGCAATTACTTGTATTTTAGTAGGCTTCTTTCTATAGCAACATTATTAAATAATATCTTTTCTAAGTTGGCAACCAGCTCTTAAATTTCTGTTTTCAAATGTGCGTGCTACCTATTAATTTCTGTTAATTTTGTTCAGTATTGAAAATAGAAAAAGGTCATCATCTGCCCGGTCTGAAGTTGGTATTTTGTACTATGGCTTACTCTCTGCATAAACCTCTTTGCTTTAGAAATGTTTACCCACTTGAATATATTCTAAACATATAAACACTGCCCTATTCGAAATATTTCTGAATTTATTTGAGAAATGTGGCTCTGGTACACCATGTATACTGAATGTTTTATAGCAACTTAAAATTCTGTTTTTAAATAATATTTATTGGCATGAGAAAGTGTTCAGAATATAAGTGGGGTAATATGTTAAACTTTACATAGAGTATGAACATGACTGAAAAAATCTAATTCTATTGGTGCATGATATATACATAGGAAGAACAATTAGAAAGAAATATGTCAGATAGCTCTGGATGGTGGATTTTGGATAGTTTTAATTTCCTTCTTTTTAAATTTTCATATTTCTTGTTTTTATAAAAAATGCATATTACTTTCATGCTTTATGTTTTATTAATGTTTTATAGATTACAAGAAATGTCTTATTTAAAATTCAAATTCAGATAAAGCTGAAATAACCCTTAAATATCTTACTATTTCAGTCCCATCCCCAGAGATTAACATTATTATGAATTTTGATGAATAGTAGCATTTCCCAATAGTAGCACTGTGGAAATTTGGGACAGGATAACACTTCTGAGGGGAGTTATACTGTTCTGTGCACTGTAGGGTAATTTGTAGCATCCTTGGTCTCTATCCAATCTTTATCTAAATTCAGCAGCACCCACCTCTTAGTTGTGACAAAAAAAAACCTGTCTAGACATCTCTGAATGTCCTCTGCGGGGAAAGCAGCCCCCAGCTGAAAACACCGGTGCACAGCCTCCCAGGCCTTTTCTTCTCTGCATTGGCACACTGCACACTCATATAGAAATATATAATTTAAAATAAATGGCGTTATTCTATATATGTCTAAAATTTGCCTTTTCAAAACTTCAGTGTGTCTTAGTGGTCTTTATAAGTTAACACATATAGATCTCATATATTGTGTTAATAATCAGAAAACAAATGGAATGTAATAAAAACTTATAAAGAAGAAATATATGCAATCCTAATCCTTTATGACAAAGACCTTTAGGAATTCATCACTCTATGTAAATTAGCACAGAAACTGACTCTGGGGCAAGTTCAGCCCTCTGATGGAAGGAAGGGCCTCCTGAAAGCCACTGTGCCAGGAACCAAGTTAGAAGGGTGTGGTTACAGAATAACTCATCTGGACAGAATGTGAAAACAAAGGGAACCTTGGATTCCAGGGGCAGCAGTATGGCAGTCCATGGAACAAAGCTAGTCAAGGGGCTCCCCCTGTACTGTCTTCTCACTAGTCCCAGTAATCCAACACCAGCCAATTCTTCATCCACTTTCCTCCAGCTAAACCTACCTGTATAAATCTCCTTTTTTGATGAACATACAGATTAATATAGATTCCAGGACTCATGTTAAGACAAGTTTTAACCTTTGAGTTCATGAACTTTTAGAACAGTATTTCAGTTCATTCTTCTCCCCTAAAGAATAACAATTAACATCATTAAGAAGCAGAGCATCGACAGCTCCCCAGAAGCTCCTTGCCTCCAGGTGCCTCTCTCTTGTCCCCATTCCAGTTCTTCTTCCAGAGTTAATGACTGTCCTGACTGTTTTGATAATCATATTCCTGCTTTTCCTTATGGTTTACTACTTATGGATGCCTCCTAAGCAATATGGCAGCTTTGCCTATCTTAAACCTTACCTGGATAGAATCATACTGTGTATTCTTTCCTGTCTTGCTTCTTTTGCTCATCATTGTGTTTTGAGAATTGTCTATAATGTTGACCATGGCAGTGGTTTGGTCATGTGCATTACTGTAGGCATAATGGTTTGTGAACATACAAAATTTATTTACACGTTCTACTTTTTCTGGATATTTGGATTTTTCCAATTTTTATTATTACAATTCTGAAAGACATATATTCTTGCCCATGGGCTATGGGCATACATGCATAAGTTTCACTAGGGTGTGTACCTAGGAGTAGATTAAACATGTCAGAGGATCTATAAGTTATTTAAATTCCTGAGCGCACTGAAGAAAAGCTCCTATTGCTCTATATCCTCACCACACTTGGATATTCAAAGTCATTAAAATGTTCATATAGCTCTTGCCTTTTAAGACTGTACAATGGAAAATAAACATCCATGAATAAGATAGATGGCATAACAGTCTTAGTTTGGGGTGTTATGACAAAATGTCATAAATGGGCAGTTTATAAATAACAGAAATTTATTTCTCACAGTTCTGGAGGCTGGAGTGTTCAAGGTCAAGGTGTCAAGAAATTCAGTATCTGCTGAGAACTTGCTTCCTGGTTCACAGACTGCTGTCTTCTTATTGCCCTTGCGTGGTAGAAGGTACAAGGGAGCGCTCCAGGTTCCCTTTCATGAGGGCACCAATCCCTTCATGAGAGTTCTACTCTCATGACCCAGTCATCTCCCAAAGGCCCTCCCTTCCTAATACCATCACATTGAGGGTTAGGATTTCAATATATGAATTTTGAGGATGCACAAACATTCAGTCCATAACAGACTCTGAACTGAATGAACACTAGACAAAGTTATTAGAATGAGCTCCTCTTCAGCCCTGGATGAGGTAAGGCCAGGACCTTACAAATTTCTCTATCTTCCCCTTGATAGTCAGAAACTTGTGGGAGGCGGTGAGGATGGGGCTACTGAGGGCAGAGTCTGTAGAGTGGCAGGATCCAAGCCAGAGAACATTTCAAATGCCCAGTCATCAATCCAAGAGGTTAGATAAAAGACTTGTGCCAAGCACTTAAATAAAATCATTGTCAAAAACTGACAAAAATAAAGAGAAAATAAGAACCCAGCTATAACCTGAAATATTGGGCCGAAATGGAACTTATACAGTTTCCTCCCTGCCCACGTCTGTTCCTTCACCAGTGTCCCCATCTCAGTAAATGACATCACCGTCCACCCTGTGGTCTAAGTCAGAGAAAGAATCTTTTTATGGAATTCTCCCCCTCCCTCACCAACCACACCTAATAATGTTTTCTCAGATACAACCACTTCTCTCTATCCCCAACTCCAACACCTGAATCCCTTAGTCAACCCATACAATTCTCATTGCGTGTCTGGATACCGCATCAGCATACTAACTTCCCTTTCTATATCCCCTGTATTTCAAGCTCCAAAGTCAGATCTGATCTGTTTTCATTTCTTCATCAGCCTGGCACAGTGCCTGACTTGTGGTATTGTATTTAGTAAATGAATGAATGAATTTATTCTTGGTTCCCTCCAGACTATTCCCACCAGGGTGATCTCAAATGCTTCTCATCACTGCAAACCATAAGTCTTTTGATGATTCCTCTTGCTTTTAGGATAAAACCCCGTTATTTAAAGAGACTTGGAGAGATCTTCCCCTGGCTTGGCTCTCAAGCTTTATCTTCCACAATTTCTCTTCTTGAACCCCCTGCTCTAGTTATTCTGAACTTCAGTTGGAGCCAAGAACAGTCTTTGCTATCTCTTGTCTCTGGGACTTTGCGCATACAATTATTTTCCCTGAAACACACCCCTAGTGGCTGTTTTCATCATAGAAATCATAAAAGTTTACCAATATTCTAGCTCTTTCTTCATCCAGGCACAGCAGGGTTGCATTTCCTTGTCCCCTTTAATTAGGTGTGGCCATGTCAACTCTTTTTTTGGCTAATGAAATTTGAATAGAAGTGACTTGTGACACTTCTGTGCTGATGACTGAGAACCCAGTATACAAGTCATGGTATCTTCTTTGCTTTTGTCTCAGAGAACATGGAAGCAGTTAGAGTGTCCCTTCAGTTGGATCTCTAGGTCTGATCCACAGTAAATAAATAGTTTGAATGGGAAAGAAATCTTTGATATTTTCAAACCACTGAGATTTGGGGATGTTTGTTACTATAGCAACACCTGACATATCCTTACTGATAACTCCATATTCCCTCACTACCCACCCCTGCAACACACATGCTCACAAATGTGTCCTTCAAATTTCTGCTTTGGTTGTCCTTCTTGACCCATGAAATTGGAGTTAAGTGCTACCTGTGTGCTTCTAGAACAAACATAATTTCCTGCCCAGATGATGGTAAAGGCCATCCTGCATTATACTTACTTATTTGGTGTCAATTTCAGTGCTTCCAAAACTTCGATATGCATTTGAATCACCCAGGAATCTCATTAAAATGCATCTTCTGGTTTACTAGGTCTGAGATGGCATTTGAGATTCTGCATTTCTAACAAGAACCCATGTGGTATTGATGCTGCTAGCCCTAGGACCACTGAGTAGCAAGGAGCTCTCTGAGGACAGGGAGCCTATTTATTTTCTGGTTGTGGTATCTCCTGTATTTATGAGATACAAGTAATAGTCAGGAAAATCAATGAATGAAATCCCCTAGGCAGGCAAGGGAAAACAAACTGGAAGGATCCCTGAATCCGAGTGAAAGGAGCTGCAGCTGCTTCTCCTCCATTCCGGTGAAAGGGGGTGGATAAAAGCCTGTGCCAGGATCAAGTACATGAAGTACACACAATAAAAATAGGGGTGATTGATTTGATACAGTGAGGTAGTCAATGAAGGGGTGGTTTAAAGGATGGAGATAGGAAGAAACAATCAGTTCACTTCCTAACTGGAGGACTTGGGAATTCAAGGATGCTCACGTGGTAAAAGGAGACACTGTGACTGTTATTATCTGCAGTAGAGATAAGGTATTCTGAGTATTCTGTCATTGAGTATCTAAAGGAAGTTGCAGCATCTCCCTCTCTCCTTCCTCCATCTCTCTATTTTCCCTGCCTCCCTCTCTCTCCTCTCTCATCCTCTTATGCACACTCATCCTCTTCTTTTTTATCACTGCCTTCTGCATCTAGTGAGTATCAAAAATGACTTAGAAAGTGCTTACTTTGTTGGCAAATGTAAAATATACCCAGTATTATCATCATCCCTTCCTTTTCCTCTTTCCTGTCAGTGTTTTAAGTATAATAAAATGAAACAAAGTGTGCTTGAAACCACGACAATTTTTTGAAAGACAAAATCTTTTTAGCTTCCACATGGTTTGGGAGAAAAGAGGCAATTTGCTTTTTTCCTGGAGGTCATGGGCCCTTTAAAGAGGCTGGGATGGGGCTAGCAATTAGAGAAACTACCCTACCATTCTTCCCTAGACCCCATCCCTTGAGCCTCTCTGACTTGTTCTCTATTCCCTTTTACTTCTCTCTTCACTTGTATTTCCCTCTTGGAAGGCTTAATTTTTCTCACCTACAGGGAATTTTCATAAAGATGAAAATTACTGAGAGTTCTCTAAAATTAGTTGGTGTGAAGACAATATACATTGATCGGAAACATCCTAGAAAGTAGTTCAAATTACAGAGTTGAAACACTATTCAGGCATGATGATTGGGGGTATTTAGGAACACTGGGAACACTGTTCAACATATCATTAAAAGGAAGAAAAGGTGCTTAAGCTGTTTCCTTTTTACTCAGTCTGCTAGCTCAAAGCCAATAAGTAATACATTGTATGAAACTAAATTCCATAGAGTTGTCACCTTTTTAAGGTTGCTTCTTCATGGAGATGTTATTTTGTAGTATATCCCTTTTCAAACAGAGCTCAAGGGTGACTGTATGCATTCAAGTATACCCAACATGGCATACTAAAGCATGTATTTACCTCAGTCTGTGAGCAAAAACAATCGTAGTATGTGAATTCTGAACTCTAATTTTTTGCATAGCATTGTTTTCCTTTGAGCCCTTCAGATACGGTTCTTTAATGACCTAAACCAAACAACAAGGATTAGATAGTATTAAGAAAGCAGAATAAGAACATAGCAATTTATTATTGTATGCAGTCCACTTCTCTCCAGGATGATTTTTAAATCCTATTCAAAAGTTTATCCTAACAGCAGAAACCATTTCATCCTAACGTATGTGAAGGTTTCAGAATAAAATTTATTTTTTTCCAAAGTAAGAATTAATGCTCAAAAAGAAATATAAAACAGTTACACAGTGTTAGCTGTGCCTATGTTGTGATGAATGTATAAAAATCATCAAATTAAAACAAGGTAATGTTGCTATTTCTGTTACCTTCATAATAAAATGCATCATTTCATTTACCATTCAACCAGAACTCTGATGTAAAATTCTGTTAGCATCTCAGTTTTTACAAATGAAGATTCCCAAAGTTTAAGTAGCATAGTTAATGTCACTCAGCCTTTACATGGCAGGGTCAATGCTTGAATCCACCTCTGTCCAACTTAGGCCCATTCCTGTTCTTAGCAGAGAGATTAAGCTCAAGATTTCTAGAATCAGAGTGTCTGGATTTCACTTCCAGGATGAAGTCTAGATGAGGGCATTTCTTAATCTCTCCGTGCCTCCATTATCTCTGTAAAAAGAGGTGATCTACAATTGTACCTACCTTGTGAATTTGTTATAATGATTAAATGAGATAAAATATATAAATCCTGAAAAAAGTTTGGGAGGGGATTAAAGATGGCAGTGTGAGAGGTGAGACACAGGCTTCCTCCTATAACCACATATAATATGAAAATATAATTAATACAACTAATCTTGAAAGAGCAACAGAAAAGAGGACTGTGCCAGACTGCATACACATGGAGAAAAGAGCAGACCTCACAGAACAGGGTAAAGTACCAAAGCTGTGGCCTGGCAGGACCCACACCCTTCCCCAACCCCAGCTCACAGGCAGGAGGAAGAGAAACTGAGCAGGAAGTGAGTGGAGACCTGAAACTGCTGAATACCTAACTCTGGAGATATGCTCTGGGAGCACAAACCTACAATTCATGATGCTTGCATGATACACTCATGATTATGGCTTTGGAAAGCTAAGAGAGGCAGAATTCCTGGAGAGACTGAGATTCTGGCTGCTTGTGGAAAGCAGGGATCCATATCTGGCTGCTCTGGGACAAAAGAAAGATGGGCAGTCTGACAGACTCCCTAACAAGGAAGCCTTTAGCAAGAGGGCTGCTAAAGGGGCAAGGATTGCACAGAGCTTACTGCTCAGGAGAGAGGACAGGTAGACAAAATTGTCCAGAAGCACTCTGCCCAGCAGGTTGGGAGCTTTGCCATACAGACTCTCATATTTAAGGAGGAAAAAGAAATCTTCCTCCTTAGATGATCTTCAGGAGCTCCAGCTACCTGGCTGGCTACACGGCTCCAAGGACCCCCTCCATGATACGCAGCCTACTGTGCCTTTCTCTCGGCCAGCCCCACCTGGCTCACAAACCGGCAAACCATACCCTGGCAATAGCCCAGCCAGAGGGAAGATCTGTCTACAGCAGCTACAAACACAAAGCATAGAGGCTTATACTGGTATGCTCTGCCCGCTGGTTAAGGCAGGGAGACAGACATAGCAGCCGTGTAGCAGGAAACAGCTCTTTCTTCCCCCCAGTGTACCAATACTACTCCTCTGGGACCCTGACATTGCTTCAGGGGCTGAGCAGCTCCAGGGAGCAGAGCTTCTGGGCACTAGAGGGTGCCATATCCAAATATGAAACAACAAAGGAATCTGGTTCAGAGTAAAATTATTAATACCACCCATGAGAAAGATTTAAATGATATTGACCTCATGACTCTTCCTGAAAGGGAGTTCAAAATAAAAATCATTAACATGCTCATGGAGGTAAGGAAAGATATACAAGAATTCAGGAATGAATTATGGTCAGAGATCTAATCATTGAAGAGAACAATGGACAGTATTAAAAGCAGATTGGATACGGTGGAGGAGATAATAAATGAAATAGAAACTAGAGAAGAGGAATACAAAGAAGTTGAGGCACAGAGAGAAAAAAAAGGATCTCTAAGAATGAAAGAATATTGAGAGAACTGTGTGACCAATCCAAATGGAACAATATTCGCATTATAGGGGTACCAGAGGAAGAAGAGAGAGAAAAAGGGATAGAAAGCGTCTTTGAGGAGGTGATTGCTGAAAACTTCCCCAATCTGGGGAAGGAGATAGTCTCTCAGGCCATGGAGATGCACAGATCTCCCAACAAAAGGGACCCAAGGAAAACAACACCAAGACATATAGTAATTAAAATGGCAAAGATCAAGAATAAGGACAGACTATTAAAAGCAGCCCGAGAGAGAAATAAGATCATATACAAAGGAAAGCCCATCAGGCTATCAACAACTTCTCAACAGAAACCTTACAGGCCAAAAGGGAGTGGCATGATGTATTTAATGCAATGAAGCAGAAGGGCCTTGAACCAAGAATACTTTATTGGGAAAGATTATCATTTAAATTTGAAGGAGGAATTAAACAATTTCCAGATAAGCAAAAGCTGAGAGAGTTTACCTCCCACAAACCATCTCTACAGTGTATTTTGGAGGGACTGCTATAGATGGAAGTGTTCCTAAGGTTTAATAGCTGTCACCAGAGGTAATAAAACCACAGTAAAGAAAGTAGAACAGCTAATTACTAAACAAATGCAAAAATTAAAATAACTATCTCCAAAGTCAATCAAGGGATAGACAGAGTACAGAATATGATACATAATATATAAAGAATGGAGGAGGAAGAAAAAAAAAGAACTTTATTTTGTGTTTGTAATAGCATATTAAGTGAGTTACATTAGACTCTTAGATAGAAAGGAAGTTAACCTTGAACCTTGGTAACCATGACTCTAAAGCCTGCAATAGCAATAAGTACATACCTTTCGATAATCACCTTAAATGTAAATGGACTGAATGCACCAATCAAAAGACATAGAGTCACTGAATGGATAAAAAAGCAAGACCCATCTACATGCTGCCTACCAGAGACTCACATTAAACCCAAAGACTAAAAGTGAAGGGATGGAAAAAGATATTTCATGTAACTAATAGGGAGAAAAAAGTAGGAGTTGCAGTACTTGTATCAGACAAAATAGACTTCAAAACAAAGTCACAAGAGACAAAGAAGGACATTACATAATGATAAAGGGGTCAGTCCAACAAGAGGATATAACTATTATAAATATCTATGCACCCAAAACAGGATGACCTACATATGTGAAACAAATACTAACAGAATTAAATGGGGAAATACAATGCAATGCATTCATTTTAGGAGACTTCAACACACCACTCACTCCAAAGGAGAGATCACCCAGTCAGAAAACAAATATAGAGACAGAGGCACTGAACAACATATTAGAACAGATGGATCTAACGGACATCTACAGAACACTCCACCCAAAAGCAACAGGGTACACATTCTTCTCAAGTGCACATGGAACATTATCAAAAATAGATCATATACTAGGCCACAAAAAGAACCTCAGTAAATTTAAAAAGATTGAAATTGTACCAACCAGCTTCTCAGATAACAAAGGTATGAAACTAGAAATAGATTACACAAAGAAAATGAAAAAGGTCACAAACACATGGAGGCTTAATAACATGATCCTAAATAATCAATGGATCAAAGACCAAATAAAAACAGAGATCAAGCAATATATGGAGACAAATGACAGCAATAATTCAACACCACAAAATCTGTGGGGCACATCAAAGGCCATGCTAAGAGGGAAATATATTGCAATACAGGCCTACCTCAGGAAAGAATAACAATCCCAAATGAACAGTCTAAACTCACAATGAAACTAGAAAAGGAAGAACAAATGAGGCCCAAAGTGAGTAGAAGGAGGGACATAATAAAGATTAAAGCAGAAATAAATAAAATTGAGAAGAATAAAACAATAGAATCAATGAAAGCAGGAGCTGTTCTTCAAGAAAATAAATAAAATAGATAAACCCTTAGCCAGACTTATCAAGAAGAAAGAGAATCTACACACATAAAAAGAATCAGAAATGAGAAAGGAAAAATCACTATGGACACCACAGAAATGCAACGAATTATGAGAGAATACTATGAAAATTTGTATGGTAACAAACTGGATAACCTAGAAGGAATGAACAATTTTCTAGAAATACAACCGTCCAAGGCTGACCCAAGAAAAAACAGAAAATCTGAATAGAGCAATTAACAGCAAAGAAATTGAACTGGTAATCAAAAAACTACCTAAGAACAAAGCTCCTGTACCAGATGGTTTTACTGCTGAATTTTATCAAACATTTAGTGAAGACCTAATACCCAACCTCCTTAAAGTTTTCCAAAAAATAGAAGAGGAGGGAATACTCCCAAACTCAATTCTGTGAGACCAACATGACTCTAATACCAAAAGCAGGCAGAGACACCACAAAAAAAGAAAACTACAGACCAATATCCCTGATGAACATAGATGCAAAAATACTCAACAAAATATTAGCAAACCGAATTCAAAAATACATTAAAAAGATCATTCATCATAATCAAGTGGGATTCATTCCAGGGATGCAAGGATGATACAACATTCGAAAATCCATCAACATCATCCACTACATCAACAAAAAGAAGGACAAAAACCACATGATCATCTCCTTAGATGCTGTAAAAACATTCGACAAAATTCAACATCCATTCATGATGAAAACTCTCAACAAAATGGGTATAGAGGGCAAGTACCTCAACATAATAAAGGCCATATATGACTTTTTTATAACATTATACTTAACAGTGAGAAGCTGAAAGCTTTTTCTTTAAGATCGGGAACAAGACAAGGATGCCCACTCTCCCCTCTTTTATTCAACATAGTTATGGAGGTCCTAGCCACAGCAATCAGACAACACAAAGAAATAAAAGGCATCTAGTTTGGCAAGGAAGATTCAAACTGTCCCTGTTTGCAGATGACATGATATTTTACATAAAAAACCCTAAAGAATCCACTCCAAAACTACTAGATTTAATATCTGAGTTCAGCAAAGTTGCAGGATACAAAATTAATACACAGAAATCTGTTGCATTCCTATACACTAACGGTGAACTAAAAGAAAGAGAAATCAGAAAAACAATTCCATTCACCATCACATTAAAAAGAATAAAATACCTAGGAATAAACCTAACCAACTAAGTGAAAGACCTATACCCTTTAAACTACAAGACACTCTTAAGAGAAATTAAAAAGGACACAAATAAATGGAAATTCACCTATGCTCTTGGCTCGGAAGAATTAATATTGTCAAAATGGCTATCCTGCCTAAAGCAATCTACAGATTCAATGCAATCCCTATCAAAATACCTACAGCATTCTTCAATGAACTAGAGAAAATAGTTCTAAAATTTATGTGGAACCACAAAAGACCCTGAGTAGCCAAAGCTATCCTGAGGAGGAAGAATAAAGCAGGGGGAATTATGCTCCCTGACTTCAAGCTCTACCATAAAGCCACAGTAATCAAGACAGTTTGGTACTGGTACAAGAACAGACCCACAGACCAGTGGAACAGAATAGAGACCCCAGATATAAACCCAAGCATATATGGTCAATTAATATATGATAAAGGAGCCATGGATATACAATGGGGAAATGACAGCCACTTCAACAGCTGGTAATGGAAAAACTGGACTACATGTAAGAGAATGAAACTTGATTCTTGTCTAACCCCATACACAAAAGTAAACTCAAAATGGATCAAAAACCTGAATGTAAGTCATGAAACCATAAAACTCTTAGAAAAAAACATAGGCAAAAATCTCTTGGACATAAACATGAGCAACTTCTCTCATGAACATATCTCCCTGGGCAAGGGAAACCAAAGCAAAAATGAACAAGTGGGACTATATCAAACTAAAAACTTCTGTACAGCAAAGGACACAATCAGTAGAACAAAAAGGCATCCTACAGTATGGGAGAATATATTCATAAATGACATATCTGATAAAAGGTTGATATCCAAAATATATAAAGAGCTCATGCACCTGAACAAACAAAAAGCAAATAAGCCAATTAAAAAATGGGCAGAAAAGCTGAACAGACACTTCTCCAAAGAAGAAATTTAGATGGCCAACAGGCACATGAAAAAGATGCTCCACATCCTTAATCATCAGAGAAATGCAAATTAAAACCACAATGAGATATCACCTCACACCAGTTAGGATGGCCAACATCCAAAAGACAAACAACAACAAGTGTTGGCAAGGATGTGGAGAAAGGGGAACCCTCCTACACTGCTGGTGGGAATGTAAATTAGTTCAACCATTATGGAAAGCAGTATGGAAGTTCCTCAAAAAACTTAAAAATAAAAATACCATTTGATCCAGGAATTCCACTCCTAGGTATTTACCCATAAGAATGCTGCAGCACAGTTTGAAAAAGACATATGCACCCATATGTTTATCGGGAACTATTTACAATAGCCAAGAAATTAAGCAACCTAAGTGTCTATTAGTAGATGAATGGATAAAGAAGAGGTTGTACATTTTCACAATGGAATGTAATTCAGCCATAAGAAGAAAGCAAATCCTACCATTTGCAACAACATGGATGGAGCTAGAGGGAATTATGCTCAATGAAATAAGCCAGGTGGAGGAAGACAAGTATCAGTGGTTTCACTCATCTTTGGAGTATAAGAACAAAGCAAAAACTGAAGGAACAAAACAGCAGCAGACTCACAGAACCCAAGAATGGACTAACAGTTACCAAAGGGAAGGGACAGGGAGGATGGGTGTGAAGGGTGGTATTAGGGGAAAAAGGGGCATTATGATTAGCAGACATAATGTAGTGGTGGAGGGAGACACGGGAAAGGCAGTATTTACAGAGAAGACAAGTAGTGATTCTATAGCACCTTACTACTCTGAGGGACAATGACTGTAATGGTGTATGGGGGGGGAACCTGATAATAGGGGGTGGGTCTAGTATCCATAATGTTTTTCAAGTGATTGTACATTAATGATACCAAAAGAAAAAAATGACAAAATAAACAAAAGGAGCAGCAGTAAATATATATATATATATATATATATACGTTTACAATATGAATGGCAGTTAGTAAGTGTTCAATAAATTCTAACTATTATTATCCTTTATTGTCTGTTTTCCCTGCTGCACAACCCCTCCCCCCAAAAAACTAAAAACCCCGAGGTCTTTTTTGTTTTATATTTTACTTTTCTTCCTCAGTAGAGCACAATAATGGTAATTTAAAAATAAGCCTTAGTTGGGGAAGGGGGGTATTAAATAAAAGCCTGACAACAGCAGACGGACTATTAGCAGGTTTCTCCAACAATATTTTGTTGTTCAACCTTCCCTAAAATGAAGACAGTCACTGGTAAAGTTAACCTGATTCAAACAGGCAAATACCATATGCCGTCTCCATGCAGTGCTATGAATGGGTTACCTGGCCATGCCATTAGCAGTTTTGGAGCTGGTAGGTTGAGGACTTTGACTGGGTTGTCAGTACCCTGAGAGGAGAGAAAAGGGAGAGGGGCTTGGAGGGGCTGAAGGAAAAGGGGACAGAGAGGGGACCGGCTTGGTTGAGAAACCATTTCATTTGATTCTAAAGATAACATCCATCTTCCTCCCTCCCTTCTTTCCTTTATATTGTTTGAGCCCCTAATCTTATTTAGGCCAACTTCACGATTGAAGAAACTGAGTCTAAAAAAGTTAATAACTTGCTCAAGGTCATATGGTTTGTTTGTATTGGAGATCTGTGCCAAATTCTCTGATTCATAGGTCCCTGCTCTTTCTACTATACTCCTCTACTTAAGAGAGGGTGCAGGCATGTAGGAGAAGGGGAGCATCTATGTAGGAAGACAGAGTAGGAGCAGACGTGCCTCCCATGAGAGCTAGAGGAGCCACTGCACATCTTTGGGTCATAGTTGCACTAGCTTATTCTAGAATTTTGTTTATTTTTGCCTTCCACTTCAAGAAAATAGTGTGTTGAATATCACCTGGGCTATGGACTACCTTTTACTCTGGTCTGCTAGACAAGAAAAAGCTTGCCATTTCTTTCCCAGTGCTTCACAATTTGAGTTTTCAGACAGTGATAAACCGTGTTGCTTCATTGAGGGTTGGGATTTTTCCTTCATTGCTAAACTGTGGTTTGCTGCATTTTGCTGGATTTTCAAATTGTGAAGATAGGAGCAGCCTCCTTGGGGACTGATTATATTTTTCAAAAATCTGCATTTTTGTATTAGTAACTCTCAAGGAAGCAGAAAAAAATCTTCCTTTCATTAACTGAATACTGTCCTGGGCTTGGTAGGTAAAATTAGGGTGCTAGGACAATGAAGTCCTTCATGCATTTCCATTATACCTTTTGGACAAGCAGGTATACAAGTTTGAGTTAAAATGTATAAAGTACAAGGTTCTGTCTTACACAGGGGAAGGCTTCTAGGTGTCCTATGTTTGTTTTGCCTTCCCTTAAAAAACATTCGACTTGTTTTCCTGAGGTCAAAAAAGGTACTCATCAAATGTCAACAAATCTACTATCCCCCAGTGTGGAAGGCTGGAAGCACTATCACCCTGGAAGTGATGTAACCCCGGAAGTGACATCACTGGGTCGGGACACCAGAAAGTGATATCACCAGAAGTGAGATCACTGGAAACAGAAGTGACAACACTGGATATGAGATCAGCCCCTGCAGAGACCAGCTCCACAAAGCAGCCGAACCTGAGTGGAGTGGATGAGGAGCTTAAGAAAAACACAGAGAAAGATACAAGAAAGACACAGAAACCAAAGCTGGGATCAGGAGGTTCACTGCCCATGGATGGCAGACAAGTGATGCAGTTTTATTTCTGAGCACAGCTTATACACACAGGCTCATAATGATGTCACTTCTGGGCTGTTCGCATATCCGGTGTTGTCACTTCTGCTTCCAGTGATCTCACTTCCGGTGATGTCACTTCCTGGTGTCCAGATTCGGTGATGTCACTTTCGGGGTGACATCACTTCCAGGGTGATATTGCTTCCAGCTCTCCACACCCCAGTGCTGGTTACTTTTGTCTAGTAATAGTTGCTGCTGTTCTGCACAGATGGTGTTTATGTGTTTGTTTAAAATGCCAAATTTTTTAAAATCTGATAACTAAAACATTAGCAAACAGCTAATGGATACATCTACAAGAAGACTAAGATAATGAAAGATGATCAAAGATGGATGTACAAAGTAAGACTTCAAGTATCCATGATGGTTTATCAAATAAACACTTAGAGCTAATGGCAGGAACCATTGGAATGGAATGCAAGCCCTCCTCTTAGTATTCCAAAGCCTTAATAGCTCTCCTGAACATAGAAGAAGGAAGCACATCTTAGTTATGGCTGAGAAAAGGAACATTCACAAAGCAATTTCTCCTGATTGATGATTTGAAGCAGTGAGGTGTTCCTGATTAAAAAAAAAAATCCAACCAATTTGCCAGTACAACGTTGGAAGGAACAATGTTTTTCATTTGATTTCATTGACTTAACCCATCCTGGGAATAACAACTACCCTGCTATTCCCCAAACCTCAAGAAGGCAGATGCATGCAGAATAGCTGCTTAACAGAAGCACTGTCATTTGTTAAAAGAAATGTCAGCTCACATTTCCTTGGGCTCTTTAGGAGTGGGAATAAACCAAGCATAACACCATTTGTTTCTGTAGTGCAGCTACAATGCCATAAACAACCAGGGTAGAAGTAAATATTTTTCTGCTTTTCAACAGGAACACATTCCCTATTTAGCTCCCTATTTACAAATATACTGTGCCTGGGTTGGATTTCTTAGGGACATCTTTGCCTTTTTCCCCTTAATCAGAAAGGAAGGGGCCAATTATGATTTCAGTAAGTCTAAGCATTGCTGCACTGACCCTTATAAGCATTGTTGATTGCTTGACTTATGTATACTAAGTAGTCATGAATATTCATCTCATTCTGTTTTTTCCAGTGTTTGAATAAGTGCTTCGCCTTACCAAAGCTACTGGTGATATATTGTAGGATTCCAGAATAATGGGTAAAAGCAGCAAAGCTTAGGTCGGATGTGAAAGGGCTGTCAGTGGGCTTGAGGAAGGGTGTGTCAAAAAGGTTAACATTTCTCAAACCTGGAAGCAACTTAGAATCTCCAGCATTAAACATTTGTTTCATGAATTATACCAGCATATTTGGAGGTCATAAAACCCTATTTTTTTGAAATTCCCTGGATGAGTTTAATGCGCAACCAGGATGAGAGCCAGTGTTGTACATGTTCAGGCTCCTAAATACGATTTTACAATCTAGAGAAGAGATCTCACTGGAAGAAGGAGCTGCAGAAGGAGGTCACTAAAGAAGACATACAAATGGCCAATAAATATATTTTTTTAATATATTAAACCTCAATAGTAATCAAAGAAATGAAAAGTGAAACAGCAACGGATTGCCATTTCTGCCATTGTGTTTGGTAAAGTTTTAAAACTGACAATATTTAACAGGAAGTAAAGCACGTAGTGGTTGCCTTCTCAGCACCCATTACATATCTTTGTTGTTGTGAGCAATGATATGCCAAATATGGCCTTGACCTTTCCTCCACTCCTTGGGTGCTCCCTGAGGGGCAGTACCCACCAGAGTAACCAGAACTGCCCCCAGCCCAGCCACAGTGTTTGGTGATCCTGGTCTAACCTGGCCAGTCAGAATGGCTTTTATCAATAGTCGTGGGACTGAGTCCTCTTTCTCCTCTAGACAGAGAAGCACTTTGCTAGCAGCCATCCTGTAAGCACAAGGAAATCAGACTGAGGATGAAACTAGCAGTGAACAGTGAAACTGTGACTCTCCATTTACATAAACCAACAAATCTTCCTCTTTATGCCAATTTGAATATTGTTATATTATTTTCACATGTAACTGGAAGCCTACTGCTTCATCTAATAAGGCTGCAGTAGGCACTAACGGACTCAGCTGTTGGAATTGCAACTGGAAGCTACCTTTCCTGAGGGCAAGTCAATGATATATATCAGAAACTTAAAAAATAATCACAATTTTTACTCTACAATCCCACTTCTAGGAATTTATCCTAAGGAAATAATCACAGATAGTCAAAGATTTGTGGTAGGGAATATTCATAATGCAGTTATTTTTAATAGGTAGAAATTAGATGCAGCCAAAATTATCGACTTAATAATCGTACGTAAGACAGAGCACATTTATATGAAACAATCATTAAAATCATGTTTTTAACAAGATTTACAACTGCTCATGAAGAAGTTAAGTGAAAAAATGTGTATATCTGAAAGGAAATATAACCCAATATAAATAATTATTCTGGCTAGTGAGATTACAGTCAATTTTATTTCCCTCTATGGATCTTCCTGTGTTTTCCAAATTCTCTATAATGAGCATGTTTTAGTTTTGCAACCAAGGAGAAAAATGATTCTTAGCATACATGATGACTAAATCTTCCCCCAATCTTGTATCTTTTTTAACTTTCCCATAGGATATCCCTTCTCCAAGATGTATTCTTTAACCATTCCAGGACCCTGTGAAGCCCTGAGAGGCAATAGTCAAATTACACAGAATTTCCCCTTCTAGGGTTTCCAGCCCTCTCCCTCTGAGCCACAAGCACTGTCCTCAGCAGCCCTCGGAGCCAACCTTTATTCGCCCAGGACATCATAGACCTGCCCTCCCATCTCAAAGTCCTTTCTGTGGCCTTGTAATCATGGCTAGGGGGAAAAGGTGGAGAGGGATCTGCAAGTTCTCTATTTTCGGCTGCATCTCTAAATCATAGAATTTTTTGAAGACTTCAAAGTGATCTATTATAATTGACTGACCAGCACCCAGGACGGCTTGACCTCCTATTTTCACCAACCTCAATGTGATTTAAAAGCATTATATTAAAGAATTACTTGAAACCTCTGATTTGCCAGAGTTACAGGCCCAGTGTCCCTCTGTTCCTTTCTTAAAGGAATGAATTCCCCTTCCCTGGCTCTCTTTGCTCTTAAAAATAGAGAGAAATGTTTCTAAAGCAACAAAGTGAAAGGGGCTTCTCTGGCAGCACAGCAGCTGACATCTTCAGCATATCTCATTGCAGAGACAAGCAGTACCATATATGGAGTTGTGCTGCATTGAAGTCCAAAGTGGAGAGGAAAAATAAAGAGAGAAGCCTCAGGTCCAGCAAATGAAAAAAAACATTCCTTATCCTTTGAGCTGCAAAGCTTCACCAATCAGCAGGCCTGAGCAGTACCTTCTACTTGGGGTGAGACAAAGGATTCCCCCCAAAACTAAATTATTTCCTGGTTCCCAAGTTCTCTGACTCTAAGTCAGCCAGGAGGTTGTTGATGTACAAAGCTGGGAAAGGAGGGGAAGGTGAAAAGCTCTGTGGGGTAGACTGCTCACAGGGATCAAACATTATGGCTAATGAGAAAGGAGATTAAGATAAGCAATTAAGATAATCTGCATCCAATGTGGTTCAGAGCCAGATCAGTGTTTCTCAAACTTTAACATACATAGAAACCACCTGGGAGGCTTTCTTAAATGCCAGTTCTTATTCAGTAGTCTGGAATGAGATTCTGCATTTCTAACAAGCTGCTAGTGATGCTGACGGTCCAAGTGCCCCACTTTGAGAATCAGAATTTTAGGTTTATGAGATGGATGAGGCTTGGGTCTCAGCTGTGAGGCATGGAATCCAGTAAGGCCAGGGCTCATGGGGAGCTGGAGCTTCTAGAAAGCTTTGTGGACACTGTGCTAGGGGACAGGGTCAGGACAGTAGAGCACAGCACAATGTACTGTAAGTGGTTACAAGCATCACATTTGGAGTTGGAATCCCTCTTTCAATACGATCATACTTAGACAGGTTGTCGTATATCTCTTAGTGACCTTATCTGTAACATGGGATGATGACTCTCTCTGAGAGGTTTGTGTGAAATAATAAGTGAAACAGTTGAAAAGGCGAATACAGAACCCATGGTGAGAATGCAGCAGCTGTCAGGGAGCCCACTGTCCTCATAGCCATGGCCCCGTGCGGAAGTCTGAGTGTATGTGAACAGCATAGTTATATACAATGAGGCTTCCAAAATTAGAAGGTGGTGCCATGAGCAATGTGTGTCCATGATGCCAGAAGACAACTTTTAGATCTGACGTGCCTCTTGGGACACTTTGCTGTCTTGGAAGTTCCTTTTATTGGAAGAGTGTAATATCCTGTCTCCAATCTATACATAAGGAAATAGGAAATACCTGTTCCAGAAAGAGGAGGCTGTGGAATTTCTAATGGTGCCACAGGGGGATGTGCTCACTCTGAGAAGGTGACTCTCCCTGTGGGGAGGGCATCAGGAAGGAGGGAGATTGAGGGGTTACCGTTTACTGACATCCTACTACATTTAGGTGCTTTACATATTTATATAACTTACCTCATTTAATTCCTACAGCAGCTCCATAGGGATAGGTAGAAATGAGACAATTAGAAATTCAGGAACAGAGATGCCAAGCAAGTTTCTAAGTTCTCCCAACAGAAGTAATAGAGCTGTGATTCAAATCCAAATATTTTTGATTTACCCTTAACATTAAGACCCTTCTGACTCCAAATGCCTCCTGCCTACCATCTGGCATTCTTATCATTTGAGTGACTGCTTAAAGGCCTATTGAAAACATGTAGTTTTTGTTAACCACAAAGGGCTCCATGTTTGCTAGGTGCTGTCCTTTGGATCGTTGTTGAATGCATGAGAGGAGAGCAGAGCTAGAAAGGTACAAATAGCAATGGAGACAGCTGAAATGAGTCTGGAGAAAGGACAACTGCTGACAAGGAGAGAACATGGGGATCTGTGGATAAAGTGAAGTTTCCTGTGGCCAGTATTCTCACCTGGCCCTGGTCAGCTAGCTCACTACACACACGTGGGCAATACATTGTTACTGACTCTGTATAAAGAGCTCTGCCCAGTGCTCTGGGTGACAGCTCTGGGTGGCATGGCTCCATGGTTGCATGGCTGCAGGAGAGCAGAGACTGGAGTGGTGGCAGTGCCAAGGACAGACAGGCCCAGAGGGAGAGACCTGCTTGCTGCATGCAGACTCGCTCTGAGTGGATGGGATTCTAGTGATTGACGTGCCACCATGGGAATAAAGTTGGGTATAAACCCTTTCACCCCAAGAACATTCCACTGTCATTTCTTTGGTCCCATTGAATCTATCATGAACTTCTCTGGGGCTGAAATCCAATGGCAAGACAGGGGAGGAAGACCTGGGCAGTCTGAGGGTGGTACAACCTTTGAGGAAATGGGATGATGGCATCCAGATGGAAAGAAGAGAGGGAGTCAAAATTACTTGCTTCTTCTCAATTTTCCCAGGATTCTTCTTTTTTTTTATTTTCCTCTTATTAATGTACAATTACATGAGCAACACTACGGTTACTAGATTCCCCCTATTATCAAGTCCCCACCACACACCCCATTGCAGTCACTGTCCAGCAGCTTAGTAAGATGTTACAGAATCACTACTTGTCTTCGCTGTGTTATACTGCCTTCCCTGTAACCCCCCCAACCAAACCCCCGCTACATTAAGGGTGCTAATTGTAATAGCCCTTTCTCCCCCTTCTCCGTCCCTTCACACACATCTTCCCCAGTCCCTTTCCCTTTGGTAACTGTTACTCCCTTCTTGGGTTCTGTGAGTCTGCTGCTGTTTTTTTCCTTCAGTTTTTTCTTTGTTCTTATGCTCCACATATTAATGAAATCATTTGATACTTGTCTTTCTCCACTTGGCTTATTTCACTGAGCATAACAAACTCTAGCTCTATCCATGTTGTTGCAAATGGTAGGATTTGCTTTCTTCTTATGGATGAATAATATTCCATTGTGTATATATACAACATCTTCTCTATCCATTCTTCTACTGGTGTACACTTTGGTTGCTTCCATTTCTTGGCTATTGTAAATACTGCTTCGATAAACATAGTCATGCATATGACTTTTTCAAACTGGGCTGTTGTATTCTTAGGGAAAATTTCTAGGAGTGGAATTCCTGGGTCAAATGGTATTTCTATTTTGAGTTTTTTGAGGAACCTCCATACTGCTTTCCACAATGGTTGAACTAATTTACATTCCCACCAGCAGTGTAGCAGGGTTCCCCTTTCTCCACATCCTTGCCAACATTTGTTGTTATTTGTCTTTTGGATGGCGGCCATCCTAACTGGTGTGAGGTGATATCTCATTGTGGTTTTAATTTGCATTTCTCTGATGACTAGCAATGTGGAGCATCTTTTCATATGCCAGTTGGCCGTGTGAATTTCTTCTTTGGAGAAGTGTCTGTTCAGCATCTCTGACCATTTTTTAATTGGCTTTTTTGCTTTTTGTTTGTTGAGGTGTATTAACTTTTTATATAATTTGGATGTCAACCCCTTATCGGATATGTCATTTATGAATATATTCTCCGTTACTGTAGAATGTCTTTTTGTTCTACTGATGGTGTCCTTTGCTGTACAGAAGCTTTTGTTTGATGTAGTCCCACTTGTTCATTTTTGTTTTGTTTCCCTTGCCCAGGGAGATATGTTCATGAAGAAGTTGCTCATGTTTATGTCCAAGAGATTTTTGCCTATGTTTTTTTCTAAGAGTTTTATGGTTTCATGACTTACATTCAGGTCTTTGATCCATTTTGAGTTTACTTTTGTGTATGGGGTTAGACAGTAATCTAGTTTCATTCTCTTACATGTAGCTGTCCAGTTTTGCCAACACCAGCTCTTGAAGAGGCTGTCATGTCCCCATTTTATATCTATGGCTCTGTTATCCTATATTTAATTGACTATATATGCTTGGGTTTATATCTGGGCTCTCTATTCTGCTCCACTGGTCTATGGGTTGTTCTTGTGCCAGTGCTAAATTGTCTTGATTACTGGGGCTTTGTAGTAGAGTTGAAGTCAGGGAGCCTAATTACTCTGCTTTATTCTTTCTTCTCAGGATTGCTTTGGCTATTCGGGGTCTTTTGTGGTTCCATATGATTTTTAGAACTATTTGCTCTAGTTCAATGAAGAATGCTGTAGGTATTTTGATAGGGATTGCACTTAATCTGTAGATTGCTTAAGGCAGGATGGGCATTTTGACAATATTAATTCTTCCAAGCCAAGAGCATGGGGGAATATCCATTTATTAGTGTCCTCTCTAATTTCTCTTAAGAGTGTCTTGTAATTTTCACAGTATAAGTCTTTCACTTCCTTGGTTAGGTTTCTTCCTAAGTATTTTATTCTTTTTGATGCGATTGTGAATGGAATTGTTTTTCTGATTTCTCTTTCTGCTAGTTCATTGTTAGTGTATAGAAATGCAACAGATTTCTGTGTATTAATTTTGTATTCCACAACTTTGCTGAATTCAGATATTAGATCTAGTAGTTTTGGAGTGGATGCTTTAGCGCTTTTTAGAACAATATCATGTCATCTGTAAACAGGGACAGTTTGACTTCTTCCTTACCAATATGGATGCCTTTTATTTCTTTGTGTTGTCTGATTGCCATGGCTACGACCTCCAGAACTATGTTGAATAAAAATGGTGAGAGTAGGCATCCTTGTCTTGTTCCCGATCTTAAAGGAAAAGCATTCAGCTTCTCATTGCTAAGTATAATGTTGGCTGTGGGTTTGTCATATATGGCCTTTATTATGTTGAGGTACTTGCCCTCTATACCCATTTTGTTGAGAGTTTTTATCATGAATGGATATTGGATTTTGTTGAATGCTTTTTCAGCATCTATGGAGATGATTGTTTGGTTTTTGTCCTTCTT
The DNA here is from genome assembly GCA_032199065.1 of Smutsia gigantea. Lineage (NCBI taxonomy): Eukaryota > Metazoa > Chordata > Mammalia > Pholidota > Manidae > Smutsia > Smutsia gigantea. The sequence goes on along the minus strand of JAVSCE010001330.1, from coordinate 213,935 downwards.
TTTGTTGATGTGGTGCATGATGTTGATGGATTTTCGGATGATGTACCATCCTTGCATCCTTGGGATGAATCCCACTTGATCATGATGGATGATCTTTTTGATGTATTTTTGAATTTACTTTGCTAATATTTTGTTGAGTATTTTTGCATCTATGTTCATCAGGTATATTGGTCTGTAATTTTCTTTTTCTGTGGTGTCTTTGCCTGGTTTTGGTATTAGAGTGATGTTGGCCTCGTAGAATGAGTTTGGGAGTATTCCCTCCTCTTCTACTTTTTGGAAAACTTTAATGAGAATGGGTATTAGGTCTTCACTAAATGTTTGATAAAATTCAGCAGTGAAACCATCTGGTCTGGGAGTTTTGTTCTTAGGTAGTTTTTTGATTACCAATTCACCTTCTTTGCTGGTAATTGGTCTATTCAGATTTTCTGTTCCTTCCTGGGTCAGCCTTGGAATGTTGTATTTTTCTAGAAAGTTGTCCATTTCTTCTCAGTTATCTAGTTTGTTAGCATACAATTTTTCATAGTATTCTCTCATAATTCTTTGTATTTCTGTGGTGTCTGTGGTGATTTTTCCTTTCTCATTTCTGATTCTTTTATGTGTGTGCACATTCTTTTTTCTATGTAAGTCTGGCTAAGGGTTTATCTATTGTTTATTTTCTCGAAGAACCAGCTCCTGCTTTCCTTGATTCCTTCTATTGTTTTACTCTTCTTAATTTTTTTACTTCTGCTTTAATCTTTATTATGTCCCTCCTTGTACTGAGTTTGGGCCTCATTTGTTCTTCATTTTCTAGTTTCATAAATTGTGAGTTTAGACTGTTCATTTGGGATTGTTCTCCTTTCCTGAGGTAGGCCTGTATTGCAGTATATTTCCCTCTTAGAACGGCCTTTGCTGTGCCCCACAGATTTTGTGGTGTTGAATTATTGCTGTCTTTGTCTCCATATATTGCTTGATCTGTTTTTATTTGGTCATTGATCCATTGATTATTTAGGAGCATGTTATTAACCTCCATGTGTTTGTGGGATTTTTCATTTTCTTTGACTAATTTATTTCTAGTTTCATACCTGTGTGATCTGAGAAGCTGGTTGGTACAATTTCAATCTTTTTTAATTTACTGAGGTTCTTTTTGTGGCCTAGTATATGATCTATTCTTGAAAATGTTCTATGTGCACTTGACAAGAATGTGTATTCTTTTACTTTTGGATGGAGTGCTCTGTAGATGTCCATCAGGTCCATCTGTTCTAATATGTTGTTCAGTGCCTCTGTCTCTATATTTGTTTTCTGACTGGTTGATCTCTCCTTTGGAGTGAGTGGTGTGTTGAAGTCTCCTAAAATGAATGCATTGCATTGTATTTCCCCGTTTAATTCTGTTAGTATTTGTTTCACATTTGTAGGTGATCCTATGTTTGGTGCATAGATATTTATAATAGTTATATCCTCTTGTTGGACTGACCCCTTTATCATTATGTAATGTTCTTCTTTGTCTCTTGTGCCTTTCTTTGTTTTGAAGTCTATTTTGTCTGATACAAGTACTGGCACTCCTATTTTTCTCACTATTAGTTGAATCATATATCTTTTCCATCCCTTCACTTTCAGTCTGTGCCTGTCTTTGGGCTTGAAGTGAGTCTCTGTAGGCAGCATAAATGGGTCATGTTTTTTTAATCCATTCAGTAACTCTATGTCTTTTGATTGGTGCATTCAGACCATTTACATTTAGGGTGATTATCAATAGGTATGTACTTATTGCCATTGCAGGCTATAGATTCATGGTTACCAAAGGTTCAAGGGTAATTCCCTTACTATCTAACAGTCTAATATTTAGTTTGTATGCTATTACAAACACAACCAAAATGTTTTTTTTTCTCCTTTTTCTTCCTCCTCCATTCTTTGTATGTTATGAATCATATTCTGTACTTTTTGTCCATCCCTTGGGTGACATCCATTTAGTCTTAGGAATACTTCCATCTATAGGAGCCCCTCCAAAATGCACTGTAGAGGTGGCTTGTGGGAGGTAAATTCTGTCAGCTTTTGCTTATCTGAAAATTGTTTAATCCTTCCTTCAAATTTAAATGATAACCTTGAGGGATAAAGTATTCTTGGTCCAAGGTCCTTCTGCTTCATTGCATTAAATATATCATGCCACTCCCTTCTGGCTTGTAAGGTTTCTGTTGAGAACTCTGATGATAGCCTGATGGGTTTTCCTTTGTAGGTGATCTTTTTTCTCTCTCTAGCTGCTTTTAAAAGTCTGTCTTTATCCTTGATCTTTGCTATTTTAATTATAAACTGTCTTGATGTTGTCTTCCTTGGGTCCCTTGTGTTGGGAGATCTGTGCACCTCCATGGCTTGAGAGACTATCTCCTTCCCCAGACTGGGGAAGTTTTCAGCAATTACCTCCTCAAAGACACGTTCTATCCCTTTTTCTCTCTTCTTCTTCTGGTACTCCTAAAATGCAAATATTGTTCCATTTGGATTGGTCACACAGTTCTCTCAATATTCTTTCATTCTTAGAGATTCTTTTTTCTCTCTGTGCCTCAGCTTCTTTGTATTCCTCTTCTCTAATTTCTATTCCATTTACTCTCTCTTCTACTACATTTAATCTGCTTTTAAATCCCTCCATTGTATGTTTCATTTCAGATATGTAATTTCTTAATGATTGCATATTCGTCTTAAATTTGTTCCTGAGTTCTTGAATATTTTTCCGTATCTCCATAAGCATGTTTATAATTTTTATTTTGAACTCTCTTTCAGGAAGATTGGTAGGTTGGTGAGTTCAGTTTCTTTTGGCCCTTTTTCTGGGGTTTCTGAGATTTTGGTCTGAACCATGTTCTTTTGACGTTTCATATTTCTGTGTGGTGCCCACTAGTGTGTAGAAGCTCCAGTCTCTGGAGCTGCTCAGCCCCTTGAGTGAGGTTGGGGGTCATAGGGGAGTTGAGCCTCGGTGGTGGAGAAATCTGTTTCCTGATTCCCATCTGTGGTGCCTGTCTCCAGTGTCAGAGCCAGTGGACCAAGCACATAGGTGTAAGCCTCTGTGCTTTGTGTCTCTAGCTGTTGTAGGCTGTTAGAGTCAGGTGACAATCCTGCCATAGGCATTTCCACTTTCCCTATACCAGACTATACCGTCAGATCCAAAGGGAATTAAGTAGGCCTGGGACTCCCAGAAATTTAATCAAAGCACAAGACTCCAGGACTTGGCTCCATCACCTTAAGTCTGCAGTAACTGTACTGGGCCCATGAGGAAGTAACCAGAGAAAGCTTGTGTGGGGAAGTTGGGGTTCCTATGGCCAGGATCCTCACTGAACTTAAATCACCTGATGATGTAACTGGCCTGTTGCTATGCTACCTCTTTCACACCTTTAGGCAATAAGCAATTATTGTGCTATACAGAGAGCTCAGCCCAGTGCTCTGAGCGGAGGTGGAGACGCTAGTGCTTGACCTACCTACCTCGGGGAAAGCAAGCCGGGTAATAAACCCTTTCACCCCAAAGAACATTCTGCTGTCAATTTCTTTGGTCGCATTGAATCCATAGCAAACTTGCCCAGGTCTGACACCCATTGGCAAGACAATTGGCGAAAGTTGGCAGGGTCCGTTGTTGACCAAGGAAAAAGACAAGCTGCCCTTATGGGAGTGGTGCTTCAGTGGGCTGCCCCTGTGAATGGGGAAACAGTGGATAATCCCCCAATGGGTATGTGGTCTGAGGTGGCTTGCCTCCTAGAGGACTGGGCCCCACCCCAGGACTGGAGGCAAGTGAAGGTGACACCTGAGGCAGTAGGGGTGGCCCTTGGTATAGTAAGCAGATCCTTTGAGAAGCAGAGTGCCTGTGAGGCAGTGGGGACTGTGGGGTGGCTGCTTCTCACAGTACTAAAAAAGTCTACAGAGGAGACCCAAGAAATGGCAGCACAAGAGCATGAGCTGCAAACTTCTGTGGATTCCCTGAGGAGAGAAATGGCATTGATGCGAGAGAAGATGGCATGAGAATGCGAGCTGCACACTTTTGTGGATTCCCTTTAGAAAGCGATGGCATTGATACAAGAGCACCGTCAGCAAGGTGCCATTGGAGACGAGACAGCAGTGCTGCCAGGTGTTGTGAAGGAGGAAGAGGCCATCAAGGAAAAAGACAAACTCCTGAGGTAAGCACAGGTGGACGTGGTACGAGAACATCAGCTGGGAAGCATTGAGCTGAAGGTAAGACACCTTCTGAAGACTGAGGTAGCATTGCTGAGAGGTACAGTAGAAAAAGTAAAGATTGTAGCAGAGGAGGCACTCAGGGGAGGGGAGAGGAAGGTGCCATGAGCCCCAGAAATGGAGGAGCTGGAGAAAGATGAAAGGGAGATTCCAGAGGCACTGGTGCCTCTTGTATTGAAAGCACGCCCAGTAATTGTAAAGAAAATAAAAGACCCAGCCGCTGAAAGTTCCCCAAGGAGAGGAGCAGCCCCCCTTCCCAGGTTGTGGAGCACTCAATGGTCCGCCCCTATACTCAGGCTGAGCTGGTGGATTTAGACTCTTGGTTTAGGCAGAAGCCCTCAGAGTCAATATCAGCTTGGCTTCTGCATCTGTGGGACTTAGGGGTGTATGGAATTGTTCTGTCTGGATCAGAGATGGGAAAGCTGTCTTCCCTGACAGTGCAGCCTGCCTTGAGGCAGCAATTACAAAATGCATATCAGACCCCACGGAGTCACTCCCTCCTTGATTGGCTTATGGCTGCACTTTGTGCTGTGTGGCCCAATCCGGGTGATCTGCCATCCTCTCCTGTTAGATGGCAGACATATGCTGAACTCCAACAGGTGCTACAAGAGCTAGGCATAAGAAATGCAATCTATAGTCCAGAGAATTATGGCCCAGAAGAAGAGATTTTCACTACTGGGATGAGAAATATTGTACTTCAAACGGCTCCTACATCCCTTTTTGAGTTTCTAGTGGCCATTCTTTACCCTCACTTAGGGCATCCCATAAGCAAAGTGACATGTGCAGTAGCAGGCTTAGGAGAGCCTGGAGCAATGAGAAGTTGGAAAGAAATAGCTGTCACTCACAAGAAGAATTTACAGGGCCCCATGAAGATTATGAGGACCCAGATGTGGGTTGATTTAATACGGGCAGGAGCAGATGGAAGGAAATTAAATGGGAAGTCAAATAGGATCTTACTAGAGCTATGGCAACAGCTGAAACCAAAGCACCAGTTCCAGCCATTAAGACCAAAGAGGCAGGGGTCAGAGACAGAGCCACGAGTCTGGCCTGTGTGTTTGCAAGACTTCCTGCTGGAAATCGAGCGAACCTCACTTGAGCCCACACAGGAAGGTGATTGGGGAACACGGTTTGACTGAGGGGAAGGTCAAGGTATCTCCCCTGAGGGGGGGGACTGGAGACCACATGTTGAAATAGCCATCCATTGGTCCCCAGTGAACATACAATGTGTCCTGGCTCTGGTGGACACTAGGGCTGAATGTTCACTGATTTATGGTAACTGTGAGCAGTTCTCCAGGACCCCCACTATCATTGATGGATACGGGGGAAAGGCTATCAGAGTGAAGAAAGCCCAAATCCCTTTGGGAATAGGGCATCTATCCCCAAAAGAGTATACCGTGTATATATATCCTATCCCTGAGTATATTCTGGGGATTGATATCCTGCAGGGTCTATGGTTGTGGACCACTGCAGGTGAGTTCAGACTGAGAGTATGTGTGGTGAAGGCAGTTCTGATGGAGGGGACATGCTAGGCACCCACCCATAGCTTTGCCTGTGACTCAGTGGGTCACTAATACCAAACAATACAAACTGCCTGGGGGGCAGAAAGAGATTGCAGAAACTCTCCAGAGCTGGAAAAGGTGAGTATTATAAAGCCCACCCATAGTCCGTTCAATTCTCCAGTGTGGCCAGTAAAAAAGCCAGATGGCTCCTGGTGTATGACTGTTGATTACAGAGAACTAAATATTGTCATACCCCCTATGCATGCTGCTGTCCCCTCTATTGCAGACTTGATGGATACACTCAGCCATGAACTAGGAACATATCATTATGTGGTAGACCTTGCTAATGCCTTCTTTTCCATTGACATTGAGCAGGAAAGTCAGGAACCGTTTGTCTTCCCGTGGGAAGGATGGCAATGGACTTTCACCATCCTCCCACAGGGATTCCTCCACAGCCCCACCATCTGTCATGGACTTGTAGCCCAGGACTTGGCTACATGGGAGAAACCACCAGCAGTGCGGCTGTACCATTATATTGATGATGTCATGCTCACATCCGATTCTTCTTCAGATCTAGAAGGTGAAGCACCTAGACTGCTGCAACATTTACAGGAGAAGGGATGGGCTGTAAACAGCACTAAGGTTCAGGGACCTGGTTTGTTTGTCAAATTCTTGGGGGTTGTCTGTTCAGGTAAGACCAAAATTATACCAGAAGCAGTTATAGATAAAGTCGAGGCCTTTCCTACACCCACAACTGTAGCATTGCTACAGGAGTTTTTGGGTCTACTAGGCTACTGGAGAGTGTTTATCCCACACTTGGCACAAATTCTGAAGCCCTTATACCAGTTGGTACGAAAGGGCACCAGGTGGGACTGCAATGAGAAATGTGCATCTGCCTTTACTACAGCAAAACAGACAGTTAAGAAGGCCATGCAGGCCTTGAGTGTGATAGACCAACCAAGGCCCTGTGAGCTGGACGTTCATGTCATTGAAGATGGTTATGGCTGGGGTCTCTGGCAGCGGCTTGAATGAACTCGCCAACACATTGGATTCTGGTCACAACTCTGGAAAGGGGCAGAGATACCATACACTTCAATAGAAAACAACTGGCTGCTGTGTATCATGCCTTGTTGGCTACAGAACCCATCACCGGAATGGCCCCTATAAAAGTAATAACCACCTATCCAATCTTGGGTTGGGTACGAGACTGGACCCAAAAGCCAAGGAGTGGTGTGTCACAAAAACCCACACTAGCCAAGTGGAGTGCTTACCTATGGTAATGTAGTGCCCTTTCCATTAGCCCGTTGAGTCAAGAACTCCAGTGCTTGTTGGGGCCAGTGACATATACTAGTGAAAAGCAGGAAGAACTTGCTTTTGAACCATTAGTAGCAGAGAGACCCTACTAGGAGGGAAGAGCCCCTATACCCGAAGATGCATTTTACACAGATGGCTCCAGCCATGGGCAGCCCCCAACATAGCTTTCCATCCTAAGACTGAGACAATATGGATGGAAGATGGTGAGGGGAAAAACAGCCAATGGGCAGAGTTGCGGGCCCTGTGGCTTGTGATCAGACAGGAGCCCTCCCCTATAGTTGTCTGCACTGACAGCTGGGCTGTCTATTGGGGCTTGAGCCTGTGGCTACCAACCTGGTACCATGCCAACTGGGTAGTTGGTCACCGACCCTTTTGGGGGCAAGAATTGTGGCAAGACTTATGGGCTTGTGGTCAGACTAAAATAATTACAGTATACCATGTGACTGGTCATTTGCCACTGGCATCCCCAGGAAATGATGAAGCAGATAAATTGGCCCAGATACGTTGGTTAGAAAGAAAGCCTACCTCTATTGTAGCCCAATGGCTACATCAGTGTTGGTTGCATGTGGGGCAAAAGACAATGTGGGCTGTAGCCTGTTGGTGGGGCTTGCCTTTGACCTTTGAAAAAGTTAGTAGAGCTGGGCAGGAGTGTGTCGTGTGCTCCAAAAGGGACTTACACCGAGTTCCACAGCAACATGGACAATAGCTAAGGGGCCTATACCCCTCGTCAGGTGGCAGATAGACTATATTGGGCCTCTACCTGTGTCAGAAGGATATTGGTATGTGGTAGTGGAAACAGCTACTGGACTTCTGGTGGCTTTTCCTACCTGTTGTGCCAACCAGCAGATGACCAAAAGAGTCCTGGAGCATCTCTTTGCCACCTATGGCCGATCACAGGTAATTGAGAATGGTCAGGGCACCCATTTTACTGGATATACAGTGGAAGAATGAGTGCAACAGCTGGGAATCAAGTGGAAGTTTCATGTGCCATACAATCCTACTGCAGCAGGCATGATAGAGAGGCAAATGGCTTGTTAAAATCCAGACTAAAGTCAGATACCAATAGTCTGTGGGGATGGTCAGTCCACTTACGGACTGTGCTATGGTGTTTGAATGAGAGACCCCGAAAGTGAGCCCTGAGCCCTGTAGACATGTTAACACATATGGCTGCCTCCCCTACACAACTACAAGTGCAAACCAAGGAAGAATCACTGAAACCGAGGTTCAGCCACCAGAATAACATCTTGCCGCCAGCACCAACTGCACTGAATCCCAGAGACTCCATTGAGTGAATGTGGCCTTGGCCCTTTTGACACATGGACCAGTGATGGCTGGCTCTCCTGGCACCTTCAGGACAAGGCCTGGAAGCTGGCGTCCTGTATATTCCTGGAATAACAGCAGAGTGGCTGCCAAAGGTCGCAGTAATATATCCTGAATGGCCAGAAGGCAGGAGCATCTTACCGGGGAGTTTTGTTTTATCATTATGGCCAGTGCATGCACCTCTAGTAGCACTATATATAGACCCTTCAGTAACCCCCATGCAGAAAGGAGTAAAAGTATGGTATACTAGACCTGGAAGGGACCCCCTTCCTGCTACAGTCCTATCACAGGACCACTCTCTTGCATGCATCCTACCTGATGGACAAGATTTGCCTATGTTGGTGGCATTAAAACATGTGTCTTATTGCCCCTAAAGTCTTTGTGGATTGGGAACTTTCTCTGGCTTGAGGGTTATTATAATTTTTGTTATTAGGAACCTCCTCTGGCTTGAGAATTATCATAATTTTTGTTACCTGTTTTTTATTATCTGTAAGTTGTTATCCTCTGTTGCTATTGTGGAATCTGGTTACAGTGCTCCAGGTTTCTCACACAGGGACCACTGCGGAAGATGGAACGTGTGTAGATTGTAAGGCGAGAATCCTGGAGGGGGTGGAGTGTGGGGAAGTTGGGTTCCTATGGCCAGGATCCTCACTGAACTTAAACCACCTGATGATGTAACTGGCCTGTTGCTACGCTACTGCTTCCACACCTTTAGGCAATAAGCGATTATTGTGCTATATAGAGAGCTCAGCCCAGTGCCCTGGGCGGAGGCAGAGACACTAGTGCTCGACCTACCGCAGGGAGAACAAGCCGGGTAATAAACCCTTTCACCTCAAAGAACATTCTGCTGTCAATTTCTTTGGTCTCATTGAATCCATAGCGAACTTGTCCGGGGCTGAAATCCATTGGCAAGACAGCTGGTCACCAGAGAGAGAAAAATGAAGCATATATGCAGAGAGAATCAAAGATAAGGACTACCTTTGAATAATCTTAAGGACTTATGTGGAGACAAGTGGACAACCAAACATGCTGCCTGAGCTCCCATCTGCTCTACAGTCTCTTGTTCCAACCTGGTTACACTCCCTGCTCTGAAAGGCATCCTGTTTCTTAGCAATTAGTCCTTCAAGTATAGTTAAGTAACTGTAAGTTTCTGTTAGTTGTGACCAAGCAATTCATGACCAAGGTAACTGAGATCTCATTCTCCAACTTTAGCCCATAAAGGTTATTTCTGCTTCCCTGGTCTGCTTTTTACACACAAAGAGCAGCTCCTCAGCCAAAACCACACAGTTGACTCCAGCCAGCCACTGCTCACCTGTAGATAGTCCCCAGAAAATGGGTTTTTCATTAGAATGTTCCATTGCTATGAAGGAAAGTCACACTTAGCTGGTCAATGTTAATCAAATCCTTTGCCCACAAAGTCAGAAAGGTGCAGGCTTAACTTTGTCCCACGAAAATTGCTCTCAGCTGATGAAAGGCGTTTTCTTTAAATTGTTAACAGTATATATTTAGTGCAAATCTGTTTCAATTACAAGAAGCTAAGGAGAACTCTGACTATCAAATCCCTGTGCAGTAACTTCAACCGATTAAAACAGAAAACTTACCTTTCATCCACTGCAATCATGAATAAAGACAATGAATAATTTTATTTAAAAGAAAAAGTGGGCCACAATTCTAATTAAATCTTCTCACTTTCTTAGCATAATAATTTATTCTCAATCTTCTATATTGTAATTTTAAATGACATTTCTGTGCAACATAAATAAATGAATTAGAATTCCATGCAAGATCTCAATATGTTGAAGATAATTCTACTGATCACTTCTTTCATATTAGTTCCAGGGAGCATTTTCTGCTTAGCTGTCTGTCTTGCCAATGGGTTTCAGCCCCAGACAAGTTCACTATGGATTCAGTGAGACCTAAAAAATGATAATTGAACATTCTTGGAGTGAAAAGATTTATACCCAACTTTATTCCCATCATGGCAGGTCAATCACTAGAATCCCATCCACTCAGAGTGAGTTGGCATGCAGCAAGCTGGTCTCTGCCTCTGGGCCCCTCTGCCCCCCCAGCCATCTCAGTCTCTGTCCTCCGTGCTGCCACCCCTCCAGTCTCTGCTCTCCTGCAGCCTTGCAGCTGTGCCATTATGTTGCCCAGAACACTGGGTGGAGCTCTTTATATAGAGTCAATAACAACGTATTGCCCACACGTGTGTAGTGACCTAGCCAACCAGGGCCAGGTGAGAATCCTGGCCATAGGAACCTTCACTTTCTCCACACTGGCACATTGGAAATTCCAAATTTTTAAGGGTCCAGAAGTACATAAGCAAGTAGAGTGACCCTGTGTTCCAGGCTCAACATATTGATAGTTGCATAAGTATATATTCATTAAGAATGGCCCAAATTTTTCATTTTCAGTGTAGTCTTGACCAACTCACAGCAACCCCAAAATACTATTACATTTCCGAAGCCTATGTAACCCAATGCACACTGCTGGGTCTGGCCCGGGCAAATACCTAGGAATTTGGTTTTAGCCTGAGGCATCCAAAGATTCATTGTCTACTCCTAGGCCTCTTGAAGTCCTGATAGTCAGTGATTATTTGAAGTGGCACAAAATGTATAACTGGATCTTGTGATTCTAAATCACTCAACACTAAAGACTCTCAAAAAGACCCAGGGCAGTGACTAAGAACTCCTGATAACACTGGTATGTTCAAACTACCTTCTATTGCATTTAGAAATTTAAGAATACTTACAAGAATGATGATAGCTAAGGTTTATATTGGCATTCTAGAGTTTTTAAAACACTTTTGCATACATTATTCCATTTATTCCTCTTAAGAACTATGTGAAGTGACAGTTATCATTATGTTCTTTTTGAACATGAGGAAACTAGGGCTCAGAGAGTCCTGCTTAAGTGACTTGCCAGTAGTCCCAGAGCTACCCAACTCAGGGTAGCTCGCTGTAGGGCGTCCCATGCCCTCTTGCCCACCACTCTACCCAGACGTGAAAAGATATCACCGCTTCTTTGAGCTACCGGGTCAAGACACAGGCAAGGTCTTCTTGTGTTGTATGAGAAATTTTTTCTTGCCTTTTCTTTTAGTTTCTCAAAATGTAGTTTTCCAGGTAAGAGAGTCCTCATCCCAACATTGTAAATAGTATATATCAAGCTCCAGTTCCCCATTGAGTATGCAGGGAAAACCCATGATGCTTACATTTAGCAAGGTCTGTTCTGTATAGCTCTGACTTTTTGAGCAACTTTATTAACCTTGACTAATCCATTTCCTCATCTGTAAAAAGCGAATGACCATCCTACTCCACATAGCTGTGGTGAGATCTAAGAAGGGATTGTGCATGAAAGTGCCTGGCCTAGAAATTGTCATCTTTCTCCCTCTCCTCTCTACAAATGACATAAGCCCTGGGGAAGCATAGAATTTATCATATTCTTCTTAGATACCTCTATGACAATTGGTATACAGAATGAAACACAGCTTTTGGGCAATAATTCTTTATTTCAGCTGCAGACTGAAAAAGAAAGCAATAGACAATGTTGACTTCAACACATACCAGCTAAATTAGCAGGTTTTTTTCACATAACATTTATTCTTCATGGAAAATTGCCATATAAACTGACACATATGCCACTTTTCTTAGGCACTGGCAGGATGTTCTTCCAGGTTGAAGCAAACCTGAGACATAAAATAATGGGCCCTTATTGGGTATTGTAAGAACTGGGTTCCAGTCCTGGCCTTATTTAACTGGTGATCTCAGTTATGCCATTTTAATCTTTGGGGTTCAAGTTACCAATTTATAAAATGTGCACATTAAAATTAAATCTTCTTCAAAGTTGATTTTAGCCCTGTATTTTGTGATTCTTCCAAGAATAATCCTTAAATTAAATATAAAGTCCCAGTGATCAAAATATCATAATTTGGACACCACATTATTATATTAAAATTATCATAAAGCTGACAACTTATTTTAAGAGTTAAATCAACCAAGAATATCACTGTTGAATCTTGAGTATGGTTGTCAATTTTCAAGCTCATATTTTTACAATTTGGCTTAAGCCAAGCTATTCTTATTATCTTGGTTAATTAAGGAAAATTTTCTTCTGAAAGAATCCAAACTCTTATAACAGTTAATCTTCTACAGAGGAGCACAATGATACAGGCAACCACATTTCAATCTGTTCCGACTCTGGACATAAAGTTTTTATTCTTCCAAAAAAGATAATGGTATTATACAAATTATAGGAATATAATATTTTTATCCTCTTCCAAATAAACAAGAAAGTCATACTATACTCTTTAACTTCAGCTCCATTTCTCTGACCACTTAAAAGAAAACTCATCAAAAGAGTTATCTCTACTTGCTGTATCCAATTACTCTGCCCTCATTCTCTCTTAAGCCCAATCTAGTCAAGCTTTCTTCCCCATTATTGCAACATCCTCATTTTTCAGCAACTTCATTTCTAATGTTTCACCAAAGAGTGGAGCTACTGTAGTCTGTGCTTCTCAAGACTTGCTCTGATCAAACTTGCCTGAGATACATTCCCTCTTCTGTACAAGCAACTCAGTCACTTTGTCTTTCAAGACACTATTCAATGTTTGTGTCTTCCACACAGGCTCTGTGAGCACCCTAGTCTGAACCAGTACTGTTATTTGGTTTATCCAACCCCCTGGGCATTCATCCTATCCTCTTATTATCATTTACCTTTTTATGCTCATGCATAGCTCTTCAGTTTGACTGTTAATGTCCTTATGCAGAGGATATTAGTCTAGCACAGTACCTGGCTCAAAAAAAATGCAGTTAATTGATGATGATGAGATTGATGATGATAGGAATAATCTACCATGATCTCTCCAATAAACATCACTGGCTGTAACCCTGGCAAGAAGCAGTCAGTCACAGAAATGGACTAGATGTTCCTTAGCAGGTCATTTAAAGGTCGTATATGGATAATAAGTAAAGCATATGAGGAGCAAAATCCTTTAAAAATAATAAATGCTGTTTTTTAATCGAAATATCATTGATGTACAATCTTATATTCTTCCAAGTATACAACACAGCAGTTCATCAGTTACCCACATTATTAAATCCTCAGCCCTTCTAGTGCAGTTATTATCTGTCCACAGAGGAAGATGTTACAGAATCATGACTATATTCTCCATGCTGTACTGCTATCCCTGTGACCAACTTATATTATGACTGAGAATTTCTGTGTCCCTTTATCCCCCTTACCCTTCCCACCCCAGTCCTTCTCCATAGTAACCACCAGTCACTTCTCAGTGTCTCTGAGTCTACTGTTCTTTTATTTATTTTGTTTTATTGTTTTCATATTCCACAAAAAACTCTGTATTGTTCAAAATAGTAGCCTCTAGTTCCATGTAGCTGTTTAAAGTTAAATTAAGTAAACATAAACATTTAATTCCTCAAAAAACACAATATATCTGTAGATTTTTTTTTGAAGTTTAGATAAGATTACACAGTCAACGTATTTGTTGCAGTGATGAGCGCCCTGCCCTCCTACAAACTCCATCTATTCATTGGTGTTATATGACTCATGTGATATGACCAAATTGTACACTTCTACAATGCTGATGGGATAATACCATAGCTAAGAATCACAGAGTACTCATTGCATGCTAGTGTGTTTCTAAGCACTTTACATGGTCACTTCATCAAATCCACACAGACTTATTATTATTATTATCCTTGTTTCCCAGATAAGAAAACTGAGACTAGTGGGTGTAAGCCTGCTATACTGTCCCCAAAGCCATCCTCTTAATCACCATGCTTAATTGCTGTGAAAAGACCCTAAACAAGTCAATTAAAATCATGACACGTAGTAAAAGCTATAGTCTTTACTTTGATATCAACAAATCTGGCAATGAAAAAATAATATTTTTGTTTATTTTAAATCACACAACAAATGCAATAACAAAAACAGTTATTTTTGAACAACAGATAGATTTATTTACAGTTTAAATAGAGGTAAAATCAAAATCTGAAGAGAGATGCATGTCACTGGACCCTCCAATTTGCCATCTAAAATATGAACTTAGAACTACATTGTGTGAGAAACTGTGATCAGATTTCCATATTTTGTATGTACATTAAAAAAGGACATACAAGGTGTCAGTAAGAAATAATTCCGGAAATTTTACTTTAATAAACTAAATTCCTTAATATTATCAGAAGGAAATCCATTATTTGTGAGTAAAGAATGTTAACAACTCAAAAGAATTTGCCAGTTTGTTCTTTGATGTCAAGTGTGCTGTTGGGCATGCAGTTTAAATAGTTTAAAGATTCCTTAAAATCATGAACAAGTGATAGATACATCATGAATGCCCTCTACCCTGCCCTAAAATGGGAAATGAATCTCTAAAGATGATAGTAATTAATCTCTCTCCTGAAGGGAAGGTTCCCATTATACTAGTCAATTATGTTTGCTTCTTCCATGAGAGATCATAATCAGCTCCTTGAAAGAAGTTAAGACTCAGCTGGTCTTTTAGCAGCCAGGTCCCTAGAGACACAGGGGAGCAGAAGTTAGCGGCTGCTTTTTAGGTGTCCAACACGTGGCTCTTCACTGGCCAGAGGCTACTGGTTCCAGGGCTGCTGCAGCATAGAGATCCTCAGGCACTGACAAAAGCTGGCAGAAGCACAGTCTATCCACAATGTCAAAAAAATTGATCAACTTATTTTTTAAAAGTTGACACATTAAAAAACTCTATTTGGGAGTTCCTGGAAGATGGTGGCATGAGCAGGGCAGCAGAAATCTCCTCCCAAAACCACATATATTTACGAAAATACAACAAATACAACTATTCTTAAAAGAGAGACCAGAAGATACAGGACGACACCCAGCCTGCAGCTACACCTGAGAAGACTCGGCACCTTGTGAAGTAGATAAGATACGGAACCGTGTCCGGGTGGGACCAGTGGGAGGAAAGGATTCAGAGTGGGGAGGAAGTGGAAGCACAGGCCCGCCAAGTAACCAGCCCTGGTGATCTGCGTTGGTAGCACTGACACACCTCACGCAGTGTATCGGAGACTGGAGAGACAGAGGTGCAGGATCCAAGATGGCAGTTCCACTCAGCTGGCTCTGGGACAAAAGAAAAGCACATGCTTTTTTAGGGGTCTTAAAAAGACAGGGGCCCAAACGAGGGGCAGGATCGTCCCAGCGCACTCAGCGAAGCAGGCTGGGAGTCCTGGGGAATTTCGGACTCCTTGGACTGTTGCTGGGAAAAGCAGTCGCACTGAAACTTCCCACAGATATCAGCACCCTCCCATTCATTCCCTCCCCGGCCAGAGTCACAAAGGGCCCGGCGGAGGGCCGTGGATGCAAAATAGTGCAGCAACACTGTCACCTACAGCATATTCACAGAATATACACCTGGCAGTCGATTTTTATTTTCTCTTTTTTCCCTTTCTTCTTTTTTTTCTTTTTCTGAACACTTCTATCACCATGAAAAGACGGAGGAACATGGTACAAACAAAGCTTACCCAGACAACCCCAGAGAGGGAGCCCGAAAGGAAGGACATGCACAATCTTCCTGAAAAAGAATTCGGAATAAAAGTCATAACCATACTGATGGATCTACAGAGAATTATGCAAGAGCTAAGGGAGGAAGTGAGGGAAGTGAGAAAAGAAAATGCAGAGATGAGACAAGCGATCGATTGGCTTAGCAGCAGACTGGATGAGATGCAAGAGACTGTTAATGGAATAGAAATCAGAGAACAAGAATACAGAGAAGCTGAGGCAGAGAGAGATAAAAGGATCTCTAGGAATGAAAGAGTTTTAAGAGAACTATGTGACCAATCCAATGGAACTATATTCTCATTATAGAAATAGAAGAGGAGGAAGAGAGAGAAAAAGGGATAGAAAGTGTCTTTGAAGAAATAATTGCTGAAAACTTCCCCAAGCTGAGGAAGGAAATAGTCTCTCAAACCATGGAAGCCTACAGATCTCCAAATATAAGGGACCCAAGGAAGACAACACCAAGACACATAATAATTAAAATAGCAAAGATCAAAGATAAGGACAGAGTATTAAAGGCAGCTAGGGAGAGAAAAAATATCACCTACAAAGGACAATATAACAAACTATCATCAGACTTCTCAACAGAAACCTTACAGGCCAGAAGAGAATGGCATGATATTTTAACGTAATGAATAAGAAGGGCCTCGAACCAAGAATATTGTATCCAGTACGATTATCATTTAAATTTCAGGGAGGGATTAAACAATTTCCAGACAAGTGCAAGCTGAGGGAATTTGCTTCCCATAGAACACCTCTTCAGGATATCGTCAAGGGACTGCTCTAGATGGAAGCACTCCTAAGGCTAAAAAGAGGTCACCAGAGAAAATAAAATTGCAAAGAAAGCACACCATCCAAATACTAACTAAAGGAAAAGAATAAAACACCTAATATATAAAGAATAGAGGAGGAAGAATAAGAAGGGAGAGAAATAAAGAAACATCACACTGTGTTTACAATAACTTAACAAGAAAGTTAAGGTAGACTATTAGATAGTAGAGAAGCTACCCCTGAACCTTTGGTAACCACGAATCTAAAGCCAGCAATGACAATAAGTACATATCTATCGATAATCACCCTAAATGTAAATGGACTGAATGCACCAATCAAAAGACACAGAGTTACTGAATGGATAAAAAAGCAAGACCCATCTATATGCTGCTTACAGGACCTCACCTCAAACGCAAAGACGCACACAGACTAAAGGTGAAGGGATGGAAAAAGATATTTCATGCAAACAACAAGGAGAAAAAAGGTGTTGCAGTACTTGTATCAGACAAAATAGACTTCAAAACGAAGAAAGTAGCAAGAGATAAAGAAGGACATTACATAATGATAAAGGGGTCAGTCCAACAAGAGGATGTAACCATTTTAAATATATAGGCACCCAACACAGGAAAGCCAGCATATGTAAAACAAATACTAACAGAATTAAAGGAGGAAAGAGAAAGCAATGCAGTCATTTTAGGAGACTTAAACACACCACTCACTCCAAAGGACAGATCAACCTGACAGAAAATAAGGAAAGACACAGAGGCACTGAACAACACACTAGAACAGATGGACCTAACAGACATCTACAGAAATCTACACCCAAAGGCAACAGGATACACATTCTTCTCAAGTGCACATGGAACATTTACCAGAATAGACCACATACTAGGCTACAAAAAGAACCTCAGTAAATTCAAAAATATTGAAATTCTACCAACCAACTTCTCAGATCACCAAGGTATAAAACTAGAAATAAATTGTACAAAGAAAAAAAAGTGGGCACAAATACATGGAGGCTTAATAACATGCTCCTAAATAATCAATGGGTCGATGACCAAATCAAAACAGAAATGAAAGACTATATGGAGACTAATGAAAACAACAACACAAAGCCACAACTTCTGTGGGACACAGCAAAGGCAGTTCTAAGAGGAAAGCATATTGCAATCCAGGCCTGTTTAAAGAAGGAAGAACAATCCCAAATGAATAGTCTAAAGACACAATTACTGAAATTGGAAAAAGAAGAACAAATGAGGACCAAAGTCACCAGGAGGGACATAATACAGATCAGAGAATAAATAAACAAAGTTGAGAATAATAAAACAATAGAAAAAATCAATGAAACGAAGAGTTGGTTCTTTGAAAAAATAAACAAAATAGATAAGCCCCTAGCCAGACTTATTAAGAGAAAAAGAGAATTTACAAACATAAATAGAATCAGAAATGAGAAAGGAAAAATCACGACGGACGCCACAGAAATACAAAGAATTATAAGAGAATATTATGAGAATCTAAATGCTAATAAGCTGGAAACCCTAGAAGAAATGGACAAGTTCTTAGAAAAACACAACCTTCCAAGACTGACCAAGTAAGAAACAGAAAAACTAAACAGACCAATCACCAGCAACAAAATTGAATTGGTAATCAAAAAACTTCCCAAGAACAAAACCCCCGGGCCAGATGGATTCACCTCTGAATTCTACCAGACATATAAAGAAGAAATAACACACATTCTCCTTAAAGTTTTCCAAAAAATAGAACAGGAGGGAATATTTCCAAATTCTTTCTATGAAGCCAGCATCACTCTAATACCAAAACCGGGCAAAGACCTCACCAAAGAAGAAAATTAAAGACCAATATCCCTGATGAACGTAGATGCAAAAATACTCAACAAAATATTAGCAAACCGAATTCAAAAATATATCAAGATGATCATACACCACGATCAAGTGGGATTCATCCCAGGGATGCAAGGATGGTACAACTTTCGAAAATCCATCAACATCATTCACCACATCAACAAAAAGAAGAACAAAAACCACATGATCATCTCCATAGATGTGGAAAAACATTTGACAAAATTCAGCATCCATGATAAAAACCCTCAACAAAATATACAGGGCAAGTACCTCAACATCACAAAGGCCGTATATGACAAACCCACAGCTAACATCATACTTAACAGTGAGAAGCTGAAAGCTTTTCATCTAAGACTGAGAACAAGACAGGGATGCCCACTCTCTCCACTGTTATTCAACATAAACTGGAGGTCCTAGCCATGACAATCAGACAAAACAGAGAAATATAAGGCATCCAGATTGGTAAAGAAGAAGTCAAATTGTCACTATTTGCAGATGACATGATATTGTACATAAAACTCCACTCCAAACTACTAGAACTAATATCTGAATTCAGCAAAGTTGCACGATACAAAATTAACACACAGAAATCTGTTGTTTTCATGTACACTAATGATGAACTAACAGAAAGAGAACTCAGGAAAACAATTCCATTCACAATTGCATCAAAAAGAATAAAATACCTAGAAATAAGCCTAATGAAGGAAGTGAAAGGCCTACACCCTGAGAACTACAAGACACTTCAAAGAGAAATTAAGGAGGACACTAACAAATGGAAATTCACCCCATGCTCTTGGCTAGGAAGAATAAATATTGTCAAAATGGCTATACTACCTAAAGCAATCTACAGATTCAATGCAATCCCTATCAAACTACCAACAGCTTTCTTCAATGAACTGGAACAAATAATTCTAAAATTCATATGGAACCACAAAAGATACCGAATAGCCAATGCAATCCTGAGAAGGAGGAATAAAACAGGGGGAATTACGCTCCCTGACTTCAAGCTCTACTACAAAGCCACAGTAATCAAGACAATTTGGTACTGGCACAAAAACAGACCCACAGACCAGTGGAAAAGAATAGAAAATCCAAATGTTAACCCAAATATATACAGTCAATTAATATTTGATAAAGGTGCCTTGGATATACAATGGGGAGATGACAGCCTCTTCAGCGGCTGGTGTTGGAAAAACTGGACAGCTACATGTAAGAGAATGAAACTGGACTACTGTCTAACCCCACACACAAAAGCAAACTCAAGGTGGATCAAAGACCTGAATGTAAGTCATGAAACCATAAAACTCTTAGAAAAAAAACATAGGCAAAAATCTCTTGGACATAAACATGAGCAACTTCTTCATGAACATATCTCCCCGGGCAAGGGAAACAAAAGCAAAAATGAATAAGTGGAACTATATCAAGCTGAAAAGCTTCTGTACAGCAATGGACACCATCAGTAGAACAAAAAGAGATCCTACAGTATGGGAGAATATATTCATAAATGATGTATCTGATAATGGGTTGACATCCAAAATATATAAAGAACACACGCACCTCAACAAACAAAAAGCAAGTAATCCAACTAAGAAATTGGCAGAGGACACGAATAGACACTTCTCCAAGGAAGAAATTCAGATGGCCAACAGACACATGAAAAGATGCTCCACATCGCTAATCATCAGAGAAATGTAAATTAAAACCACAGTGAGATATCACCTCACACCAGTGGGGATGGCCAACATCCAAAACACAAACAACAACAAATGTTGGTGAGGATGTGGAGAAAAGGGAACCCTCCTACACTGCTGGTGGGAATGCAAATTAATTCAACCATTGTGGAAAGCAGTATGGAGATTCCTCCAAAAACTCAAAATAGAAATACCATTTGACCCAGGAATCCCACTCTTAGGAACTTTACCCTAAGAAGCAGCAGCCCAGTTTCAAAAAGACAGATTCATCCCTATGTTTATCAAAGCACTACTTACAATAGCAACAAAATGGAAGCAACCTAAGTGTCCATCAGTAGATGAATGGATAAAGATGTGATACATATGCACAATGGAATATTATTCAGCCATAAGAAGATAACAAATCGTACCATTTGCAACAACATGGATGGGGCTAGAGGGTATTCTGCTCAGTGAAATAA
The DNA here is from genome assembly GCA_032199065.1 of Smutsia gigantea. Taxonomy (NCBI): domain Eukaryota; kingdom Metazoa; phylum Chordata; class Mammalia; order Pholidota; family Manidae; genus Smutsia; species Smutsia gigantea. The sequence continues at coordinate 193,299 of JAVSCE010001330.1, read as the reverse complement.
GCCAAGAGGAAAAAGACAAGTATCAAATGATTTCACTCATATGTGGAGTATAAGAACAAAGAAAAAAACTGAAGGAACAAAACAGCAGCAAACTCACAGAACCCAAGAACGGACTAATAGTTACCAAAGGGAAAGGAACTGAGGAGGATGGGTGGGAAGGGAGGGAGAAGGGGGAAAGAGGTGCATTATGATTAGCAGATGTAATGTTTGGGGGGCACGAGGAGGGCTGTATAACTCAGAGAAGACACATAGTTATTTTATAGCATCTCACTACACTGATGAACAGTGACTGTAGTGGGGTTGGTGGGGGGGACCTGATAAAGGGAGTTGTTTAATAACCATAATATTGCTCATATAATTGTAGATTAATGATACCAGAATAAATTATTTTAAAAAAAGACTCAGCGTATTTGTGTTTGTAATCTCAGTATGTAGCATCTTGCCTGAAACTTATGTTAGGCAGAGTAATAGATGTGAGTTGGGTGAAAGAGAATAAAGCCAGTAAAGCTCACTATAAGGAATTCAAAGAGTTAACGAGATAGAACCAGAGAGCCAAAAAGGACTCACAGAGTTATTAGGAGCATAGCCCTTGTCTTCATGATACCAGTTAGATCATGCCGTTGCAAAATCTACTTAGCCGGTAAAGACGCCCATCTTATTCTTTAACTTAACCTATATGCTGTTTTTTCCTCTTCCTCCTGCCCTTTAATCAAGTAACTGGGTAACCAGGGCAGAAGACAGACCTCCAAATAGTAAATAAACCTACGTGGACAATGAATGGTGAGATCCAGACCAACACAGTCATCTAAATAACCCTATTCTTAAGACAAAACTTCAAAGATGTTATGAATCAACTGAATACATCATGCCTTATGTTGTCCCTTACCCAAAAAGACCTATAAAACCCCAGACCCTAAATCCTTAAATGCACCTCCTCTCTGTAGTTGCCTGCACTCACCGTTCTCTGAGTGTGTCACTTCTCTGTTCAACTTCAGATAAGCAGGGAGGGGCTGCTGAGAGCTCTGATTTGAACATGCAAGTTCTCAACACCTTGGTGACCTGGATGGAACTTCAGCTGTATGATCATGCCCTTTAGTAGCCTGCCTGAAAATCTCCTTTACTTGCCTTTGGGAAGTCCTCAGAACGTAATCTTAGTCCAGCCAGTATTCTGTGGCTCCCCCAAATTCTGGGATGGTAGGGACGTAATTCCCATGCAGTGCAGATTCAAGCTGACCCTGGTTGTCAGGTGACCCTGGCTTTAGGAGTTATCAAGGAATATGCCCAATGTCAAGCAGGAGTTCAGTAAAGCATTCCTTTCCTCTGTTTTATTCAAGTAAACCTACATTTCTCTACCTTAACTCTGCTTCATTACTGTGATTCTGCCCTTCAATTCTTTGTTGCAGCAGGGACAAGAACAAAGCAAAATAAACTCAACCCCCAACATTTAAACAAATTTCAATGGAAGCCTGCTGTATAAGAAAGAGAGAGAGAGGAGAAAAATTATTATGGAAATGAAGAGAAACTCTCCTTCGTTGCCTGAGGATGTCTATCAAAACTGAAGTTCAGACAACTCACTATAAATTTGGTCTATAAATTTAGGAGCCATCCTTTTAAACCTAACTCCATCACTTTCTCATTGATTACAGGAGTTGGAGTTTTATTATAATTCATAGGCTCCCAGCAAATAAATTAAAGCTATAATGTAAGAAAATTTAAGTCTGTGGAGTTGATTCAAAACATTTCTGGAGTTCACTAGATGAGAAAAAAAGTTTTTGTTTTTGTTTTTAATGCAACAAACTTGTATCAATCAGGGGGCCATCAGAGGGGGTTAGAATATATTATGTTAAGAGATTTTTGCACACAATATAGGTATTGCGATATACATTAAGAGACTTATTTCAGATTTAAGTGGAATTGGGTTATGCAATTGTAGGAGCTGACTAGATAAATCTAAAATCTTTACTTAGAGTCAACTGGTTATGAACATTAATTACTTCTACAAAAGACCTTCACATTACCACCTAGATCAGTGTTTATTGACTAAGTGGAGACTGTAGCTTTACCAAGTTCACATATAAAACTGCCCACTAAATTTCCTTTTCTAAAAGTGAGATGACCTGTTCTGGAGTTTCTAACTTTTTCTATTGCCTAAACTCTGTAGGAAAACACACCCTTAGGCTGAGAGATCCCTTTAATTTGACTCCCTTCATCTCATATTTCAAGATGGTTCTTGCTCAGTAAATGTGCAATCTCATTGGCATTTTCCTTCAAGCTGAGTTATTTCTACAGATAGTTTAAGTGCCACAGTTATATCTTAAGATTGCTCTAGTTCCTCCATTGAATTTAACAATTTAAACTCAAAGTGGAGGAAATTCATCCCATGCTATTGGCTAGGAAGAATAAATATTGTCAAAATGGCTATACTACCTAAAGCAATCTACACATTCAATGCAATCTCTATCAAACTACCAACAGTTTTCTTCAATGAACTGGAACAAATAATTCTAAAATTCATATGGAAACACAAAAGACTCCGAATAGCCAAAGCAATCCTGAGAAGGAGGAATAAAACAGGGGGAATTATGCTCCCAGACTTTAAGCTCTACTACAAAGCCACAGTAATCAAGACAATTTGGTATTGGCACAAAAACAGACCCACAGACCAGTGGAACAGAATAGAAAATCCAAACATTAACCCAAACATATACAGTCAATTAATATTTGATAAAGAGCCTTGGATATACAATGGGGAGATGACAGCCTCTTCAGCAGCTGGTGTTGGAAAAACTGGACAGCTACATGTAAGAGAATGAAACTGGACTACTGTCTAGCCCCATACACAAAGGTAAACTCAAGGTGGATCAAAGACCTGAATGTAAGTCATGAAACCATAAAACTCTTAGAAAAAAACATAGGCAAAAATCTCTTGGACATAAACATGAGCAACTTCTTCATGAACATATTTCCCCGGGCAAGGGAAACAAAACCAAAAATGAACAAGTGGAACTATATCAAGCTGAAAAGCTTCTGTACAGCAAAGGACACCACCAGTAGAACAAAAAGACATCCTACAATATGGGAGAATATATTCACAAATGATGTATCTGATAAGGGGTTGACATCCAAAATATATAAAGAACTCATGCACCTCAACAAACAAAAAGCAAATAATCCAATTAAGAAATGGGCAGAGGACATGAATAGACACTTCTCCAAAGAAGAAATTCAGATGGCCAACAGGCACATGAAAAGATGCTCCACATCGCTAATCATCAGAGAAATGCAGATTAAAACCCCAATGAAATATCACCTCACACCAGTGGGGATGGCCAACATCCAAAACACAAACAACAACAAATGGTGAGGATGTGGAGAAAAGGGAACCCTCCTACACTGCTGGTGGGACTGCAAATTAGTTCAACCATTGTGGAAAGCAGTATGGAGGTTCCTCAAAAAACTCAAAATAGAAATACCATTTGACCCAGGAATCTCACTCCTAGGAACTTTACCCTAAGAATGCAGCAGCCCAGTTTGAAAAAGACATATGCACCCCTATGTTTATTGCAGCACTATTTGCAATTGCCAAGAAATGGAAGCAACCTAAGTGTCCATCAGTAGATGAATGGATAAAGAAGAGGTGGTACATATACACAATGGAATATTATTCAGCCATAAGAAGAAAACAAATCCTACCATTTGCAACAACATGGATGGAGCTAGAGGGTATTATGCTCAGTGAAATTAGCCAGGCCAAAAAAGACAAATATCAAATGATTTCACTCATTTGTGGAGTATAAGAACAAAGAAAAAAAACTGAAGGAGCAAAACAGCAGCAGACTCACAGAACCCAAGAACGGACTAATAGTTACCAAAGGGAAAGGGACTGAGGAAGATGAGGGGGAAGGGAGGGATAAGGGGGGGAAAGGGTCATTACGATTGGCAGATGTAACATTGGGGGAGCATGGGGAGGGCTGTACAACTCAGAGAAGACAGGTAGTGATTATGTGGCATCTCACTATGCTGATGGACAGTGACTGTAATGGGGTTGGTGGGGGGGGGACCTGATGAAGGGGGTAGTTTAATAACCATAATATTGCACATGTAATTGTAAATTAATGATACCAAAATAAATTTGAAAAATAATAATAAAAATAAAATAAAATAAAAAACCCAAAGTGGCAAATACCTCCAGAGGCCAACTTCAGAGACTGTTTTTTTTAATTTATTACACTTTTTATTTTGTTAATAGCAGATTTGTATGCTATTGTAAGAAATAATACAGATGAGATTCCTGAACCCTTTACGTAGTTTTCCCCAATGGTAACATCTTAAAAAGCTATAGCACAATATTACAACCAGGATACAGACTTGATACAATCAAGAAAAAGAATATTTCCATCACTGCAACAATCCTACTTGTTGCCCTTTTAGAGTCAAACCCACTTCCCTTCCATACCTCCCTTCCCCATTCTTGACCCTTGCCAATCACTAATCTATTCCCCATCTCTATCATTTTGTCATTGCAATAATGTTATAGAAATAGACTTATACAGTATGTAAACTTTGGGGACTGGCTTTTTTTTTTCCACTAGGCATAATTCTCTGGCGTTTCATCCAGGTGTTTGATTATATGAATAGTTTATCCCATTTTACTGCTAGTAGTATTCTATGGTTTGAATGTATCACATTAAATGGATTAACCATTCACCCATGGAAGAACACCTGGGTTGTTTCCACTTTTGGCTATTAGAATGTTTTAAGCCCTCAGATACAGTTCTTTTTTTTAATGAACATAAATATTCATTTCTCTGGTATAAATGAGCAAGCATTCAATTACTGGGTTATATAGTAGTTGCATATGTAGGTTCCCTCTTTTTATCAGAATAGAATTCATATACCATAAATTCAACTTTTTAAAACATATAATTCATTTTCTTTTACCTGTTCACATGGTGGTATAATCATCACCACTTCGGAATTTATCACTAAATTTGGGAACATTTTCATCTCTTGTGTAAGAACAGTATTAATGAGGGTGGAAAGTATTTGCCAACAGGAAAAGGGGGAAAGGAGAATTAAGACAGGGAACAGCAAGTAAGAAGGCACACAGGTATGGATGAGCACTGCTTAGAAAATAATGAGTAATTTAGCATTTTCAGATGTGATAGATTTTTGGTCAGATTCCCCTTCATTTGCCTAAAAAGACTGAGCCCTGAGAGTTATCACCTTTCAATGATTTTTCCCTTTTCATGTAAAAATAATGAAATGTACAGCCTGTTACTAGTATGTTGCACCAATATCTGTATCTCCATTACCCCCCCAGAATTTGAAAAATCATATGTACCCCAACAAATAAATGTTGCATTGTTCCTATGATAGTTCCTCTCTTTCCAAGAGTTGTCCCAGCTTGGTACTTCCTATTGCTGCAAAAGAATAGGAGTGGTGTGCCCATTGAAACACCTTCTATGAAGAGTCAGATATGATCAATCTTCACCAGAGTCAACCATGTCTTTCCCAGGAGATGCTAAATAAATGGTCACCACACTTCCCTTCACTGAAGTAAACATGTGGGTGGGGACAAATGTTTTTGTGGAGTGAAGAGAGGAGGGTCCACTAAGCTCCACCACTTGACAGATTAAAAATAAAAAGAATAAGTCTTATAAGCAAAGGGCTGAAATTTGACATTACTTGAAAATTTATTGTGCAATATTATTTGAAATAGTGATTAAAGTGAAATGAAACATTTGACTGATTTCTAAGTATCTCTGGGCTCCTGAAATCTCCTTCTCATCATTTATTCAGTCCTGGTTCAGAAAAGGGAATCAACCTTGATTTTTGGTAAATGATTGAAACTCCATGGAAATGGGTGTGTGAAAGGGATAGGATGAATTAGGGCCATCATTTAAGTGAGGATCAGATTATTAAAGATCTTACATGACATTCAAAACTTAGGACTTTATCTTTTAATCTATGGAAACTGAAGAAGGATTGTTCTTTATAAGAACAAGTAGCACAGTATGTGGCTGGATTGTAGAGAAGGCTAGAGATAAGAAGGCTAATTAGATTATGAAAATAATAAAGGGAAGAGAGAAGAGTATCACTTTGTGGTCTATAAACTGGCTTTAATTTAAGAAAACATTCTTTTTTTCTTCCACTTCCTGTCCTGATGGCCACAAGCTACACACTGGCCTGTGTCATCCACATCAAGAGGTTTAATTTACTCTTCACAAGCATGCTGAAAGCACAAGTGATGGTCCTAACCCCATTACTTCAACGAGAGAAGAGTTCTGACATTTAGCTAAAGGACAAAAAGTTAAAACAGCAACATCAACTGAAGGTGGGATATGAGCATCACTTTGTTATATTCTTGAGGTTTCTCTGAACATTCCTATTTCTTTCTGTGCTGGACCTTTTGGATTCTACAGTGGACCTTGGGATTGGGCAGAACATCAAAGGCTGGTGCCCTGAGACATGAGGGGCTCTGGGCTCTTACATGGACAACTCTAAGATGTTTCTTTCTTAGGGTCAGTTTTATGGTTTCAGTAGAACTGGAAGGCTGTTTTTCAAAACAGCTCTGGGCCACATATTCATTAGGTAGTCCAAGTTCACAGTATAGTTGGACCTCAAATCACTAGAGAGTGAGGAGTAATAGAAGTAAGGATTAGCAGCCTTAAGGTCTTTAAGGAGAAGGAAAAGTGAAGGATTAAGAGCTGCCCTTGCTATGAAATAGCACGGTGTTGAAATTATACACACTGCTCAGAAAACAGGAAAGTTGAAAGAATTCAACATTTTAAAACATATTTTAAATATCTCATTCTTTTTAAGTTCAGAACCAGGCTTATCTCCCTGGATGCAGAGGCAGATGTGTCATAGCATTTAAAACAGCACCATGTGTGTGTGCATGTGTGTACATGCTGTGTATGTGTGTGTATGTGTGAAGTGATTAAACAGTGTATTAAAAGTCATTAATAATACTGGGAGGAAAGCCATCTTTAGCAGTAAAAAGATAAGTCAGATATGAGAAACATTTAGGGAACAGAAACAATTAATTGTCAGTGTGAGGAAAGGAGAAAAATCAAATACGACTGAAATTTGCCATTTGGGTAAATGTTTGGATGGTGATGTTACTTAAATGGAGAATATAGGAAAAGGAGATACTTGGGGATTAGGTGTTGAGTTTGATTTGTAATATATTAAGGGGGAAAATTTAAAGGCTATATCTAATAGGCGATTTAAATCAGAGTCTTTAGCTGTGCTGTCAAATACAGTAGTTACAAGCCACATGTGGCTATTGAAATTGAAATGGAAATTAAACTTAAATAAAACTAAAAATTTAATTCATCACACTAGCTACATTTCAAGTTCTCAAACACCACATATGGCTAATGGCTACTATACCACTATGGGGTAAATGGAAGTTTTCACTCAGAATTTATAGAATTTCTCACCTGGCCTTAGTCCATTTACATACCAATAGAGGTTTACCACGCAGAGCCTCCAGTAGATCCAGGGTAAGGGGTGGAGAGAAAACAGCCACTCTCTTGTCCCCTCCATTCCTGGTATGTAATTGATCTGGTGTTTGCCAGTCATCAGGGACCAGCCCATGGAGTTCCTCCCAGAAGGGCACAACTTGACCCGAGAGGACAGATGGTGCAGGGCCTGGTTAGTGAACGCCAGTGGGCTGTGAGAAATAAACCCCTTAAACCCAGCCTACCCTTCCCCTTGTCCTCCTTCAGTTTCATCAGATTCATAGGGAACTTGCCCCGGGTGTGGTGGGGGAACATCCCTTACTCCCAGGGCTACAATCACAGTGCAGAAAAGCATATCCATCTTTGCAGAAAGTACTTTGGAAACCACTGGTCCAATGCTCAGGAGAGAGGGAAAGGCTAGAGATACAAATATGGGAGTTATTTGAGCTTTTGGAAGATAGGTGAATTCATTCATGAAAATGAAGGATGCAGGAAAAAGTTTTGAAATAGAAAAGAAGGCCTAGAACAGTAATCTAAGAAACCTCAGCATTTAAAAAGTAGATAAACAGAATTTCACAGAAATGACTTAAAAGCAAATGATCAGAGGAGAAGAATCAGAAAGCATTTGCTCCCCAGGACATAATGTAAGTGTCAGGAGAGAGACTGGAAGGCTTGAGAGGCCAAGTAGGAGAGACTAAGAAGGGATCAGTGGGCTTGGCACTTGGGAAATCATTAACAACCTTCCAGAGTATTTTCAACAGTAAGGTGGGGCCTAGACCAGTTGGATGAAGGAGAGAAAAATGGTGAGGAAATAATACAGAGTAGTGTTCACTTACAAAAAGTTTTACAGTAAAAGAAGAATGGTGTCAGAGTGCAATAACTTGAGAGAAAAATGGGGTCAAGTGAGAAATTTTTCTTAGAAGGTGAGCAGCTTCAATATATTTGTAGACTGAAGAGAAGAAGCAGTGGAAAAGAATTTTAAAAATATTTAAGAGATGGGATAAATGATGGATGAATGCCTTGAGGAGGTGATAAGAATTGGGATCAAAAGCACAGTGGAGAAGGAAAAGAATTCTCTTTGAGGTTAGAGACTTGAAAGTTTGTAGGTGGAAGGGAAGGAATTCAGATTGAGATGGCTTAAATTTCTGCTGCATTTACTAACTATCCAAGCCTGATGACTGAAATTTATGCAAAGATAAAAAATGCCTTTTGTTGTACACTTAAGAAAGTCTAATAGTTCAACAGGGAGCCATCAACTCTCTACCAATGGGCATAAATTTTGAGGACATCTCATTAACACCTGAAAGCCATTGATCTCTCTGTCCACCAGCAAAGACATGACCTCATTAACATTCCACACCCTCTCCTGACAGGGATGTAAGAAGCATAGACCAGGGCAAAAGTTATGTCTCTGCATTTTCAAAAAAAGAAAAAGTTAGTGAAACCAAATGCTCAATTAGAGATACTGTGTAAGCAAGCACACAGATTTGGCTATCCAGAGATCCTCCAAATGCAGTAGCTGCTTGATTACAAATGATGAGCATAACTAGTTCCTCTTAATGCGTAGGGGAGTTAAATAAGGAAACAGAATCACAAAATTGCCCATGAGAAATTAGTCAGGCAAGAAGTGCTAACCTCCTCAGTCAGTAATAAAAAGTGCATTCTGGAAATCCAAATCATTATCTTCCTCACTGCCAGAAATTTGGTTTCCAACCCACGTCACTCAAGTGACACCACATTTTGAAAGGTCAGAAGTGACCTGCTAAAAGCCAAATTTAGTAGCCTTTTCCCAACTTTTTTTGTAGCTCTAGACACCATTAAGTGCCTGCTTTTTAACAAAAAATCCATCTGTTAACACACTTTATTAGTTTCTGCATCCCTGTTTTTTTAATATTCTATTTTACCTCTTTTCTTGTAATTGTGGACTTCTCAAAGGCAAGACTATCTTTCTGTTTTTTTCTTGAACTCATGTTGAAAGTGAAGTAGGGAGTCAAGGAGGGAGTGGGCAGGGCTGAATTAATGATGATGGACACAGAGCAAAGATGGAACAGAACTAAAATACCATTTAAGAGGCACAACAGGCACCCAGGTAGACAATATGGCAAAGCATATTAAGATTGGTTTTTTTTTTTTTTTGGTAAAGACCGATAGTAAATAACGTAGTCCTTAAAGGATAGTCTCTGTGGCAACTATTCAACTTTCCCATTGGAGCATAAAAGCAGACAAAAATATACATAAACAAATGAACATGGCTGTATTTCAATAGAACTTTATTTATAAAAACAAGTAGCACTTCCGGGAAGATGGCGGTGTGAGCAGGGCGGCAGAAATCTCCTCCCAACACTATATTTATCTGCGAAAACACAGAAAATACATCTATTCCTAGAAGAGAGACGAGAATACACAGGAAAGCGCACAGCGTGCAGCTACACCCGAGAGGACTCGGCACCCCAAGAGGCGGGTAAGATACGGAGCCGTGACCCGTTGGGACCTGAGCCCTCCCCCACCCCAGTGCACCGGCGGGAGGAGAGGATTCAGAGCCGGGAGGGAGTGGAAGTGCACCCCGCGAAGCAGCCAGCCCCGGTGATCTGCACGGGGAGCGCTGACCCACATTGCGCAGGGTAGCGGAGGTTGGAGAGACAGAGCGGCAGGATCTGAGCAGGGAACGCGCCAGGGTGCTTGCAGCCGGCTCCCGGGAAGGAAAAAAAAAAGCGCGCGCTTTCTTCAGCGGTCTTAAAGAGACAGGAGCCCAGCGGAGGAGCCGGATCGCCCCAGCACACTCAGCCCAGCAGGCTGGGAGTCCTGGGGAGTTTCAGACGCCTTAGCTGGCGACTGAGGAAGCGTAGCCATACTTAACACTTCTCACTGAGATCAACAGCCTCCTACTCGTTCCCACCCCTGCCAGAGGGATAAAGGGCCCTGCGGAGCGGCACAGTCACAGCTGTGGAATAGTGGGGCAATAGCGCCACATAGAGCATTCCCACAGAATCTACGTCCGGTGGGCTTTTTGTTTTGTTTTGTTTTGTTTTTTGTTTTGTTTTTGTTTTTTCTTTTCTTTCTTTTTTTTCTTTTTTTCTTTCTTTCTTTTTTTTTCTTTTTTCTCTTTTTCTTTTCTCTTTTTTTTCTTCTCTTTTTAAAGTCTTAAAGAGCCCAGCTGACATACGTGGCAACTATCAGTGACCAAATTATACAGCCATGAAAAGACAGAGGAATATGGTTCAGACCAAAATCAACCAGACAACCCCAGAGAGGGAGTCTGAAAGGATGGAAATGCACAGCCTCCCTGAAAAAGAATTCACAATAAAAGTCATAACCATGCTGATGGACCTACAGAGAAATGTGCAGGAGCTGAGGGAGGAAGTGAGGGAACTGAGAAAAGACAATACAGAAATCAGACAAGCGATCGACAGGCTTAACAGCAGAATGGATGAGATGCGAGAGACTGTTAATGGAATAGAAAACAGAGAACAGGAATACAGAGCAGCTGAGGCAGAGAGAGATAAAAGGATTTCTAGGAATGAAAGAATATTAAGAGAACTGTGTGACCAATCCAACGGAACAATATTCGCATTATAGGAGTACCAGAGGAAGAAGAGAGAGGAAAAGGGATAGAAAGTGTCTTTGAAGAAATAATTGCTGAAAACTTTCCCTCGCTGGGGAAGGAAGTAGTCTCGCAGTCCACCGAGGCTCATAGATCTCCCAACACAAGGGACCCAAGGAAGACAACACCAAGACACATAATAATTAAAATGGCAAAGATCAAAGATAAAGACAGGGAAATAAGGGCACCTAGAGAGAGAAAAAAGATCACCTACAAAGGAAAACCCATCATACTATCATCAGACTTCTCAACAGAAACCTTACAGGCCAGAAGAGAATGGCATGATATATTTAACGTTATGAAACAGAAGGGCCTCGAACCAAGAATATTGTATCCAGCACGATTATCATTTAAATATGATGGAGGGATTAAACAATTTCCAGATAAACGAAAGTTGAGAGAGTTTGCCTCTCATAAACCACCACTACAGGAAATCTTAAATGGACTGCTCTAGATGGAAGCACACCTAAGGCTAAAAAGATGTCACTAGAGAAAAAAAAAATCATAGCAAAGAAAGCAGACCATCCAAATACTAACTAAAGGCAAAGAATAAAACACCTATTATAGAAAGAATGGAGGAGGAGGAATAAGAAGGGAGAGAAAGAAAGAAACATCAGACTGTGTTTACAATAACTTAACAAGAAAGTTAAGTTAGATTGTTAGATAGTAAAGAAGCAACCCTTGAACCCTTGGTAACCACTAATCTAAAGCCAGCAATGGCAATAAGTACATACCTATCAATAATCACCCTAAATGTAAATGGACTGAATGCACCAATCAAAAGACACAGAGTAACAGAATGGATAAAAAAGCAAGACCCTTCTATATGCTGCCTACAAGAAACTCACCTAAAATCCAAAGATATACACAGACTAAAAGTGAAGGGATGGAAAAAGATATTTCATGCAAACAACAAAGAGAAAAAAGCAAGTGTTGCAGTACTTGTATCAGACAAAATAGACTTCAAAACGAAGAAAGTAGCAAAGATAAAGAAGGACATTACATAATGATAAAGGGGTCAGTCCAACAAGAAGATATAACCATTATAAATATATATGCACCCAACACAGGAGCGCCAGCATATGTGAGACAAATACTAGCAGAGTTGAAGGAGGAAATAGACAGCAATGCATTCATCTTAGGAGACTTCAACACACCACTCACTCCAGAGGACAGATCAACCAGACAGAAAATAAGTAAAGACACAGAGGCACTGAACAACACACTAGAACAGATGCACCTAACAGACATCTACAGAACTCTACACCCAAAAGCAACAGGATACACATTCTTCTCAAGTGCACATGGAACATTTTCCAGAATAGACCACATACTAGGCCCCAAAAAGAACCTCAGTAATTTCAAAAATATTGAAATCCTACCAACCAACTTCTCAGATCACCAAGGTATAAAACTAGAAATAAATTTTAGAAAGAAATCAAAAAGGCTCACAAATACATGGAGACTTAACAACACTCTCCTAATTAATCAATGGGTTAACGACCAAATCAAAACAGAAATCAAAGAATATATGGAGACTAATGACAACAACAACACAAAGCCACAACTTCTGTGGGACGCAGCAAAGGCAGTTCTAAGAGGAAAGTATATTGCAATCCAGGCCTATTTAAAGAAGGAAGAACATTCCCAAATGAATAGTCAAAAGACACAATTACTGAAATTGGAAAAAGAAGAACAAATGAGGCCCAAAGTCACCAGAAGGAGGGACATAATAAAGATTAGAGAAGAAATAAATAAAATTGAGAAGAATAAAACAATAGAAAAAATCAATAAAACCAAGAGCTGGTTCTTTGAAAAAATAAACAAAATAGATAAACCCCTAGCCAGACTCATTAAGAGAAAAAGAGAATCTACACACATAAACACAATCAGAATTGAGAAAGGAAAAATCACGACGGACCCCACAGAAATACAAAGAATCATAAGAGAATATTATGAGAATCTATATGCTAACAAGCTGGAAAACATAGAAGAAATGGACAACTTCTTAGAAAAATACAACCTTCCAAGACTGACCAAGCAAGAAACAGAAAAACTAAACAGACCAATCACCAGTGATGAAATCGAATTGGTAATCAAAAAACTACCCAAGAACAAAACCCCTGGGCCTGATGGATTCACCTCTGAATTCTACCAGACATATAGAGAAGAAATAACACCCATTCTCCTTAAAGTTTTCCAAAAAATAGAAGAGGAGGGAATACTTCCAAACTCATTCTATGAAGCCAGCATCACTCTAATATCAAAACCAGGCAAAGACCTCACCAAAAAAGAAAATTACAGACCAATATCCCTGATGAACATAGATGCAAAAATACTCAACAAAATATTAGCAAACCGAATTCAAAAATACATCAAGAGGATCATACACCATGATCAAGTGGGATTCATCCCAGGATGCAAGGGTGGTACAACAATCGAAAATCCATCAACATCATCCACCACATCAACAAAAAGAAGAACAAAAACCACATGATCATCTCCATAGATGCTGAAAAAGCATTTGACAATATTCAGCATCCATTCCTGATTAAAACTCTCAACAAAATGGGTATAGAGGGCAAGTACCTCAACATCATAAAGGCTATATATGACAAACCCACAGCTAACATCATACTTAACGGCGAGACGCTGAAAGCTTTTCATCTAAGATCGGGAACAAGACAAGGATGCCCACTCTCTCCGCTGTTATTCAACATAGTACTGGAGGTCCTAGCCACAGCAATCAGACAAAACAAAGACATACAAGGCATCCAGATTGGTAAAGAAGAAGTCAAATTGTCACTATTTGCAGATGACATGATACTGTACATAAGAAACCCTAAAGATTCCATTCCAAAACTACTAGAACTAATATCTGAATTCAGCAAAGTTGCAGGATACAAAATTAACACACAGAAATCTGTTGCTTTCCTATACACTAATGATGAACTAACAGAAAGAGAAATCAGAAAAACAATTCCATTCACAATTGCATCAAAAAGAATAAACTACCTATGAATAAACCTAACGAAGGAAGTGAAAGACCTGTACTCTGAAAACTACAAGACACTCCTAAGAGAAATTAAAGAGGACACTAACAAATGGAAATGCATCTCATACTCTTGGCTAGGAAGAATAAATATTGTCAAAATGGCTGTACTACCTAAAGCAATCTACAGATTCAATGCAATCCCTATCAAACTACCAACAGCTTTCTTCAATGAACTGGAACAAATAATTCTAAAATTCATATGGAACCACAAAAGACCCCGAATAGCCAAAGCAATCCTGAGAAGGAGAAATAAAACAGGGGAATTACACTCCCTGACTTCAAGCTCTACTACAAAGCCACAGTAATCAAGACAATTTGGTATTGGCACAAAAACAGACCCACAGACCAGTGGAACAGAATAGAAAATCCAAACATTAACCCAAACATATACAGTCAATTAATATTTGATAAAAGTGCCGTGGCTATACAATGGGGAGATGACAGCCTCTTCAGCAGCTGGTGTTGGAAAAACTGGAGAGCTACATGTAAGAGAATGAAACTGGACTACTGTCTAGCCCCATACACAAAGGTAAACTCAAGGTGTATCAAAGACTTGAATGTAAGTCATGAAACCATAAAACTCTTAGAAAAAAACATAGGCAAAAATCTCCTGGACATAAACATGAGCAACTTCTTCATGAACATATCTCCCCGGGCAAGGGAAACAAAAGCAAAAATGAACAAGTGGGACTATATCAAGCTGAAAAGCTTCTGTACAGCAAAGGACACCATCAGTAGAACAAAAGACATCCTACAGTATGGGAGAATATATTCATAAAAAACGTATCTGATAAAGGGTTGACATACAAAATATATAAAGAACTCATGCACCTTAACAAACAGAAAGCAAATAATCCAATTAAGAAATGGGCAGAGGACATGAATAGACACTTCTCCAAAGAAGAAATTCAGATGGCCAACAGGCACATGAAAAGATGCTCCACATCGCTAATCATCAGAGAAATGCAGATTAAAACCACAATGAGATATCACCTCACACCAGTGAGGATGGCCAACATCCAAAAGACAAACAACAACAAATGTTGGCGAGGATGTGGAGAAAAGGGAACCCTCCTACACTGCTGGTGGGAATGCAAATTAGTTCAACCATTGTGGAAAGCAGTATGGAGGTTCCTCAAAAAACTCAAAATAGAAATACCATTTGACCCAGGAATTCCACTCCTAGGAATTTACCCTAAGAATGCAGCAGCCCAATTTGAAAAGGACAGATGCACCCCTATGTTTATTGCAGCACTATTTACAATAGCCAAGAAATGGAAGCAACCTAAGTGTCCATCAGTAGATGAATGGATAAAGAAGATGTGGTACATATACACAATGGAATATTATTCAGCCATAAGAAGAAAACAAATCCTACCATTTGCAACAACATGGATGGAGCTAGAGGGTATTATGCTCAGTGAAATAAGCCAAGCCGAAAAAGACAAGTATCAAATGATTTCACTCATATGTGGAGTATAAGAACAAAGAAAAAAACTGAAGGAACAAAACAACAGCAGACTCACAGAACCCAAGAACGGACTAATAGTTACCAAAGGGAAAGGGACTGGGGAAAATGGGCGGCAAGGGAGGGATAAGAGGGAAAAGGGGGCATTACGATTAGCAGATGTAATGTTGGGGGGGCACGGGGAGGGCAGTACAACTCAGAGAAGACAAGTAGTGATTCTATAGCATCTCACTATGCTGATGGACAGTGACTGTAATGGGGTTGGTGGGGAGGACCTGATGAAGCGGTAGTTTAATAATTGTAATATTGCACATGTAATTGTAAATTAATGATAATAAAATAAATTATATTTAAAAAAGAGCAAAACAAGTAGCAGTGTGTGTGTTGAACTTTGCTGAGCCAGATTCCAGTGGAGGCCAATGAGGAGGAAAAATTATATCTAATGCCTAATGCCTGCACCAGGGGCTGTAAAAGTATCACCTGGATCCTGCCCTACAGTGTGGATAGTAGTGTTGGAAAGGAATTTGGTTTGGAGATGCAGGGATGTCAGAGTGAAAACAAAGTCAAGAAGGCAAAGTAAGTTTTATTTCACTCTGTACAGAGTAACAGAGTGGGCCTGCTTAAGGTTAGATAGGCAGGCTACCAAAGAGCATGATTGTATAGCTGTGGTGCTTTCTGGGTCACCCAGGAGACAGGAACTTGCAAGCCCAAATCAGAAATCTCAGTACCCCTTCCTACTTACCTGGAGTAGAATAGATACAGAGTGAAGGCTTGTGTTTAAGTCTGGAGAATAGAATGAAATAGCAAAGTGACAAGAGTGACAAGCTTACGACTGGAAAAATTCAGAGACCTTTATTTAAGGCACAAAGTACACACTTGAAGAAAGAGGAGTGCAGGCAATCTCAGAGAGGAGGACGTGCCCTTAAGGGTTTATGGTTTGGGGTTTTATAGGGCTGTTTGGGTAAGGGATAGCATAAGGCATGATGTATACAGGTGATTCATAATTCCTTTGAAGTTTTATCTTAAGAATAGGGTTATTTAGGTGACTGTGTTGGTCTTGATGTCAGCATTGTTTATCCACTTTGGAGGTCTATCTCCTATACTGGTTATAAAATTACTTAACTGATTAAGGGGTTGGAAGAAGAGGAAGAACAGCATATGGATTAAGTTAAAGAAGAATAAGCCAGACCTTTCTCACAGGCTAAGTAGATTTTACAATGGCATGACCCTTGTCCCATTTCCCTGCCCTACCTCATGGGGCAGGGCAGAGAAGTCCTTGACTGACAATCTCTGGCCTTGGAGGCCTGATCTAATTGGTACAATGAAGACCCAGGCTGTGCTCTGATACTTTTCTTTATCTGGACATTCCAAGTCACTCCTGACCTTGGAAACTTCAACTAATTAACTAATTAACTCTGTGAATTCTGTCTGGCTCTCTGGTTGTATCTGGTTAATTCTTTGAGTCCCTTTTAGTGGGCCTTATTAGCTTTATTCTCTCTCCACCCTGTTCATGTCTGTCTTTCTAACAGTAGGAGAGATTTTCTGAGACTCTGCCAGGTAGCTAGGACCAGAACTCTTTTTACAGGTGCTGGAAGAGCTGAAAGAGGCTACCAAGTTGCTTAAGAACATCTCTCTTGTAGAAAAGCATCTGTTCTAATACATGAGCCTGCGGTCACCCAGAGCCCTTACAGCACCACATGCGGTAGAGGAGAGCTCTGGGACATGGACTCAGGTGGCTCCACAGCTCACAGCACAGGCCATGTAGAAGATGATTCATTCTTCTGAGCTTCAGTTGCCTCATAGACAACCAAAATCTAAAAGGAGCTTTTTAAGGAAGTCAGATGAGCCAATAACCACGTTTCAGTACGGTGGTGAGCCATTGCAAGTATGTGGTAAATGTTGCTTATCTTTCCTCATAAGGCTACTAGGTAGATAAAAATAAAAATAAAAAAATAAAACAGTGTCTTGCCAATGGGTTTCAGCCCCAGGCTAGTTCACTATGGATTCAATGTGACCAAAGGAATGACAGCAAAACGTTCTTTGGGGTGAAAGGGTTTATTACCAGGCTTGTTCTCCCAACGGTAGGTCAACACTAAGCGTCTCTGCCTCCACCCAGAGCACTGGGGTGAGCTCTCTATATAGCATGATAATAGTTTATTGCCTAAAGGTGTGGAAGTGGTAGCCTAGCAACAGGCCAGTTACATCATCACGTTAAGTTCAGTGAGGATCCTGGCCATAGGAACCCCAACTTCCCCACAAACAATTGAATCAATCATGTTGGAAACCAGAAAGCAGATACCAGTTACCATTCTTACCTGTGTGCTAAGCCTGATCTGAACTCACATAAGATCCAGGACCTTATCTCAACTCAGTAAATTCATGGCAGACACCAGCGTCCTATCATTCCAATACAGCCTTTGAAACCACTTGCATAGAACCTTGTCCCCATGATATATTTCCAAGTAATGTTTGTTGAATAGAACAGAGTTAAAAAAATTAATTTGTAACTATGAGTGGGGATGTATATTAACTAAAATTACTGTGGCCTTCTTCATACATGACTATGAAATCATTATGTTGTACACCTAAAAAAACAATGTTATGTGTCAATTATATCTTTTTTTTTTCCTGAACACACCAATTACCAGAAATTTAATCAGTAATCAAAAATACAAAAATACAAAATTCTATTACCAGATGGCTTCACAGTTGAATTCTACCAAACACCTTTTTTTATAATTTATTTTGGTATCATTATTCTACAATTACATGTGCAATATTATGGTTATTAAACTACCCCCTTCATCAGGTCCCCCCCACCAACCCCATTACAGTCACTGTCCATCAGTGTACTGAGATGCTATAGAATCACTACCTGTCTTCTCTGAGTTATACAGCCCTCCCCATGCCCCCCCAACATTACATCTGCTAATCATAATGCCCCTTTTTCCCTCCCTTCCCACCCATCTTCCCCAGTCCCTTTCCCTTTGGTAACTATAAGTCCGTTCTTGGGTTCTGTGAGTCTGCTGCTGTTTTGTTCCTTCAGTTTTTTTCTTTGCTCTTATACTCCACATATGAGTGAAATCATTTGATACTTGTCTTTTTCGGCTTGGCTTATTTCACTGAGCATAAGACCCTCTAGTGCCATCCATGTTGTTGCAAATGGTAGGATTTGTTTTCTTATTATGGCTGAATAATATTTCATTGTGTATATGTACCACCTCTTCTTTATCCATTCATCTACTGATGAACACTTAGGTTGCTTCTATTTCTTGGCAATTGCAAATAGTGCTGCAATAAACATAGGGGTGCATCTGTCTTTTTCAAACTGGGCTGCTGTATTCTTAGGGTAAATTCCTAGGAGTAGAATTCCTGGGTCAAATGGTATTTCTATTTTGAGTTTTTTGAGGAACCTCCATACTGCTTTCCACAATGGTTGAATTAATTTGCATTCCCACCAGCAGTGTAGGAGGGTTCCCTTTTCTCCACATCCTCGCCAACATTTGTTGTTGTTTGTGTTTTGGATGTTGGCCATCCTCACTGGTGTGAGGTGATATCTCATTGTGGTTTTAATCTGCATTTCTCTGATGATTAGCGATGTGGAGCATCTTTTCATGTGCCTGTTGGCCATCTGAATTTCTTCTTTGGAGAAGTGTCTATTCATGTCCTCTGCCCATTTCTTAATTGGATTATTTGCTTTCTGTTTGTTAAGGTGCATGAGTTCTTTATATATTTTGGATGTCAACCCTTTATCAGATACGTTTTTTATGAATATATTCTCCCATACTGTAGGATGTCTTTTTGTTCTACTGATGGTGTCCTTTGCTGTACAGAAGCTTTTCAGCTTGATATGGTCCCACTTGTTCATTTTTGCTTTTGTTTCCCTTGCCCGGGGAGATATGTTCATGAAGAAGTCGCTCATGTTTATGTCCAAGAGATTTTTGCCTATGTTTTTTTCTAAGAGTTTTATGGTTTCATGACTTACATTCAGGTCTTTGATCCACCGTGAGTTTAGCTTTGTGTATGGGGCTAGACAGTAGTCCAGTTTCATTCTCTTACATGTAGCTCTCCAGTTTTTCCAACACCAGCTGCTGAAGAGGCTGTCATCTCCCCATTGTATATCCAAGGCTCCTTTATCAAATATTAATTGACTGTATATGTTTGGGTTAATGTTTGGATTTTCTATTCTGTTCCACTGGTCTGTGGGTCTGTTTTTGTGCCAATACCAAATTGTCTTGATTACTGTGGCTTTGTAGTAGAGCTTGAAGTCAGGGAGCATGATTCCCCCTGTTTTATTTCTCCTTCTCAGGATTGCTTTGGATATTTAGGGTCTTTTGTGGTTTCATATGAATTTTAGGTCAATTATATCTTAATAAAAGAAAAGAAACAAGTATCACATTCTATTGCTTAATTTAGAAATTCCTAATGGGAAAGATTATTGTATCTATGGGCCTTCTGGACACACATGTTCCTTTGTGAATTAGCTGGTCTTGTATTTTTCCAATTTTCTATTGATTTTTTATTCTTATTGATTTAGAATAGCTTTATATATATTAAAGATATTGACCCTTTTGCTGTAACACACATTGCAAACTAAACATATTTTTCTTATTAAAAAATAAAGAACAGAATCAACTGCAACTCTCCTGTCAAAAACCTTCAAAGACCTTAAAATCCTGTAGCCATCATTCAGGCCCTTAAATACTGGGAGATTGTTTTAAATGACAATAGAGTGAAGTTTGGGCTTGTATTTCTAGGCAACCCTACTGCCCTGTTTAATTCAGAGACTCTCTTTCTTTCATTCCAAGATCAGTCCCTTGTCTTTCTCATTGCTGTCAACAGTCTGAGCTGGGAATACAGTTTCCCCAAAACAATACAAGCACGTGTCACTGAAAACCTACTGTCCCCTCCCTGCATCCTGGCAATTGCGTTGAGTCTAATGTCATGAGCTCAGCTTTGGAATGAGTTAGATGACACTAAAGCTCTGCCACTACTACACGGGTTCCCATGAGCATTTTTCTTAACCTCTCCATGACCTGATTCCCTTATCTGGTAAATAAATATAAATAGCAAGATTTTTATTAAGATGAAATAAGATAACATGAAAAATGATTAGAGGTATGTGTAACCCTGGTTCCCTTATCTGGTAAATAAATATAAATAGCAAGATTTTTATGAAGATGAAATAAGATAACTTATGAAAAATGATTAGAGGTATGTGTAACCCATAATAAGTACCTAAATGTAAGCAATTAGATTAAGTCAATTAAGTTATCTTTTGTTTTCTGATTTCTTCTGTTATTACAGCAGAAATAAGAGAAACATTAAGAGGAAATCCTGTAGGAATTTAAAGTGAGATAAAGGAAAGTACATATAAAAAATGAAAATTATCCATAGTACTGTCAGCCAAAAACTTTTTAAAAGGTGTTATAAATGTTTTGATGTATTTCTTCCTAGATTTTCTCTATGTAGATGCACATATGTAATTTTTGAGACATATATTTAATTGGGTTGCTTCCGTTTGATAACCTGTTTCTTCTTGCCTTTTTCTCAGTTAATAAGTAGCCTTCAAAAATCTGATTTTTTAAATCTCTTATAATATTCTTTTAATTTAATGGACCACAATGTACCTTACTATTCTCCTGTTGCAACTGAATTTTAGCAATTATTTTAATCGTAATTCCATGAACTATTCCAATAAGAATTACAATTTATTTGAAAAGAACAAGAGCAAACACTTAAAAACATACTACTTCTGTTTTCCCCTAAATAACTAAATTTTCACTATTGCAATTATTTTTAAACCTTGTGGTCAAAGCTATGAACAATGAAAACCGATATGCCTTTGCATGTCATTCTCTCTCTTACAGACTTCTGAGACTTTTAAGTTGCAGCTTTCCCTCTTCTGACAGGCAATATGCAAGCTAAGTGAAGCTCTGAGTCCAGAGCTAGGAGCAGAATGAGCTCTGTAAAGAAAAGTGTCAACTGTCTCTGTGGCAAATCTTTGTTATCAAGAGAGCCGTGCAAAATCCATGTGTAATGGCTTCCCCATAAAACTTGGTTAACTGCAAATAGTCCCTGTCATAGCTTCAAGATAGCACAAACCTTAAGTTTTAAACATGTTAATGATTTAGAGAACACACACTGGGTACACTTTGCCTATCTCATTTTCCTTCCTCTCCAAAACGTCTTTTGAGGTTCTGAAAAAGACAAGTCCGTTTTATTTGCAAAGTCCATTAGGTTTCATTTCATTCCATTTTAATACACATCACTGAGTACCTCCTACTTGCCATTGCCCACTGGCTGCTGTAAGGAAAAAAGAGAAAATGCAAAGACAAAAGAGACAGATCTCTCTGTCCTTGAAGGGTTTAAAATCTACTAGAAAGCAATAATATGTGTGAATAAATAACTCTAATTCTAGCAGAATGAAATAAGGCTAAACAAAGGAACAGACATTGTGCTGAGCGATTGCAAAGGAAAATATTTAACTGAGAAGAGGTCATATTTGAGGTAAGCCTTGAAGGATGTCTAGGATTTAAGAGGAAAAAAAAAGACAGTAAGACCATTAATGAGTTCCTGCTAGGCATTTTAACTTCTGAATCAAAGATCACATAAAAGGCTTCTGTGAACACTGGTTTATTTAATCCTAAAAATCAACACTTTGACTAGGTATAAGCAGTGCTTTTTAATTGATGAAGAATCCATGTAGTCTAGCTAAGCTCATGCCTAAAATTATTAGAATCAGGACTTGACCTAAGACTGATTACAAGTCTGCCTCAAGACTTTCTCGACTGAGAGAACAACACAGGAATGAGTATGTAAGTATAAACAGTAGGTTCAGAAAACTGCTTACAGTGTCTGTCACATAGGAGGAGATGGTTAGCAGATTGTATCTGAAAAAAAAAAAAACCCCTTAGGCAGGTATAACATCTCTTACCCTAAGAGAGGAAGAAAGGATGTATATATTTTAGGTTAGAAACAAATAACCCCCCATATTTCAGGGGCATAGAATAGAAAGGTTGAAGTCTTCCTCATGAAAATCCACTGCAGGTCCATGGTTCTCTAGGGCAGCCCCTCCTACCAGGACACAGGGCTCTGCACCACTGGCTAGTACCTTACAGCTGCACTCTCTAGAGCATCTGACGCATCTAAACCATCTACACCAGTCA
The DNA here is from genome assembly GCA_032199065.1 of Smutsia gigantea. Classification (NCBI taxonomy): domain Eukaryota; kingdom Metazoa; phylum Chordata; class Mammalia; order Pholidota; family Manidae; genus Smutsia; species Smutsia gigantea. The sequence goes on along the minus strand of JAVSCE010001330.1, from coordinate 170,537 downwards.
GGTAGTCACAGAAGGTCAGAGAATGCAGAGAACTCATACTGCTTTGCCCTTCTCTGCTTTGGCCTCACAGTGATACATATCACATCTGTTTATAGCATTCTGGCCAGCTTGAGTTTCATAGCCCACCCTAAAATCACGTTTGCTTCCTATGTGCTCAGGAACAGCCATAGGAAAAGAGATTTGGTGAATACAAAGCATGGTTTCTGGCACACAGGGCAATGGTAGATTAGGATGTATGTTAGTTTATGAATAAATATATAACATCATTTCATATTATCTTATATAATATGTTATTTATATTATATATTATTAATATATAGAATATATAACACATGAATTATAATTGTATGTGTTTTATATAAACATATAACATATAATATATATATGTAACATACATATGTGTATATAATATATGATGTATAAATAATATATATTAAATACATATAAATAAATGAGGGGGCAGCAGGAAGCTGAGAGAGTTCATGTCTTAAAACTTCTGTTTTCTCAGTGTCTATCCAGAAAATATTTGTCATAATTTCTTAGAATATCCCAGTTAGAATTATAATTTATTTTAAATTAACAACAGCAAATATCTATGACCTTAAAAGAGCTATTATTTAAAATGGGCAAGAGGGCCCAAGGTAGGTAACATTAATTGAGGGTGACGATGGAAGAATGCATTTGGCATCAATTCCCACTTTTATGTGTTTTTTTTTTTCCCACCTTCACTCAACAGGAAGAAGAGGAGGGGTGTTTTGAGAGTTAGAGAGTAACTTAAGTGATTGGCTTAGGACTCCAGGCAGAGGTGAGGAAAGAGAAAGCAGGTGCGGATACAAAGCTCCTTGATGCACCAGGAGGAAACGGGTGGGTCATGGCACACGTGGGCATTGGCGTGAAGAAAGTCACAGCCACCACCACAGAAACCCCCAGGCGTAGTGAGTGTGTGAGATGCGGATAGTGATCTCGCACATCATCGTTATGTCTCAAAAATAGGGAACCAGAGTCTGGGATCTCAGAGGAGCCACACTTGAGGGGGTGATGAGGCCCAAGAAGGAACCATGGTAGTGGAATATTGACAGTAAGTAGAAGCATTTATTTGTCTAAAGAACAAGAAAATAAAAGTCTGAAAGTGGGCGTAGGGAACTCAAAAATTTCCTAACCTCTCTACTTCCAATTACAAGTCAAAGGATATAGATGAAGACAAACCTCCTCAGTTTTAGAGGGCCTCAAGGCAAATGGCACCCCTGGAGAGGCAGTGTGGGAAGACAGAGGGCCAAAGGAGGGATCTAATCAGAGAACACACTGGAAAAGGGCGTAAAGGGTACTTACAGTGGGAAGCTGGACTGAGAGTAGCCTAGCTCGTCAAGAGCATTAGGTGATAGGTGACCCTGGGGGCCCGTTTGACCATGGCCCAAGGAGGAAAGAGACAGAGGCTATGGGTGCCACTGACTCATGTGAGTGTTCAAGGGCTTTTGAGCCTAAGCAGCCTGAGGCCCATGATTCCAATAAGATTTCCATCTTGTCGGGGCTGAGCCTTAAGATTTCTTTTCTGGAATTTGGGGAGAACCAGGTGCCTCCTGTCCTGGCCCCTAGTGTGACGAATAGTAGCAGGAATTGCTCCCTCAAGGCTTCAGATACCATGTCCAAGGAGGAGGCTGGGTGGCCATGCAGTCAGGCTGCCCCTGGCACTGGGCGGCGCTGATCCAGCCGCGAGCTAGGCAGCAGCACTGCAGTGCCAGGGAGAACTCAGAATGGGTGAGCTAAAGCAAGCAGAAATAGAAGACCAGATACCGCAGAGGAATCCCGGCCCTCAGCTGTTCTCACTGCAGTAAGGTGTCTCCTGGGATGACAAGCCCTGTGGACAGCTGGCATCCCGTGACCCACCCAAGGTGAGCGGCCTTCTTACCCAGGGGGCTCCAGGCGGGGCTGAGTAATGCCCACAGGCTGCCCCTGGTAGGCCTGAGGCACCAGAAACAGGAACAAGGAAGAGAACGGGAGGAAGGAAAAGGAATGGAGCGTGGAGAGAGAGGGACAGGAAGAGTCATAACGGAAAATAAAAGCAAGAGTAAGGAGTGGCCACAAACTCCCTGCAGTGTGCAGGGCCGGCGGCCAGTCCCGAGGCCCAGTGCCGCTGCAGCTAGTGGTATGAGCCCTGCAGGTCGGCCAGCTCAGATGGCAGTGATAGACTAAACCTTATAAAGAAAGCATTTCTAGAAGAATAAGGGGGGGAAAAGAGGTGGAAAGCTGTACAAGGAAAAGAAGAGAGGCCCCCTCACAGGGCTGTGGGTATAGGTGAACAGTGTGATCGCTGCACAAAGGCACTGTTGTCAGTCAGGCTCTCTAGAAGTGGAGCCTGAGACAGGCATTTGGGTGAATTCGACTTACTGTGGGTGTGCTCCTCAGGGAAAACCTGTGGGCAAGCGAGGGACACATGACAGGGCAGGGGAAGCAGCCAAGCATGTGGCATCAGGTCTAGTAGTTCAGGTCTTACTCATGGTGGGGTACCCTAGAGCATGAGTCGCACATGGATCATCTCCAACTTGAGGTAACAGGGTAGGCAAGCCTTTTGTAGCTGCAGGAGAGGTGGTGGCCTGCTGCTGAGATGAAGGCGTCTGCCCTCAGGCCAGATGGCTCCTGTTACTGAAGAGCAGTTCTCTGGAGAAGAGGCAGCTGGGGCTCTTTAACAGTTGTGTTAGTTTTTTGTATGGACTTGGCTAAGCTATGGCCCCTAGTTATCTAATGAAACGCAGGGTGTTGCTCTGAAGGTAGTTGTAGATGCAATTAAAGTCTATAATCAGTTTACTCTAAGTAAGGATATCATCCTAAATAATCTTGGGCGGAGAGGCTGATTTAAGCAACTGAAAGGCTTTAAGGGCAGAACTGAGGCTTTTGTGAAGAAGAAATTCTGCTTGTGGATGGCAGTTTCAGATAAATTCAGCCTCCAAATTCCAGTCTCGACTTCCCTAGCCAGCCCTCACAACGACGTAAGCCAGTCCTTGCAACAAAAGTTTCTTCCCTTCCTTCCTCCCTTCCTTCCTCTCTCCTTCCCTCCTTCCTTCCTTCTTCTCTGTCTCTCTCTCTGTCTCTCTCCCTCTTTCTTTCTTTCTTTCCCCCCTCCCTCCCTTTCTTTCATCTATCTATCTATCTATCTATCATCTATCTAATCTATTATCTATATCTATCTATCCTCTATATCTATCCATCATCTATTTATATCTATCTATCTATCTATCTATCTATCTATCTTTGTTATATTGGCTCTGTTTCTCTGGAGAAACCTGGAGCGATGCAGCAGCCAGTACTGAAGGCAGTTGGTGACCCATGTGCCATCTGGTAAAGGGAACTGACTGACACTATCTACAAAAGCCACCCAGCCAAAGGGACAAGTGGGAGCTGAGCCACAGTCCTCCCAGAACTTGCTGGTTTAGTCATGAGCCATCCTGGAGAGGGGAATGATCGCCATGAGGAAGGAGTGACTTTGTCCAAAGCACCTTCTGCTAATTTTGTAGCCATGTGCTCAAAAGGAAGTATATGTCCAAAAAGGGAGTGGAAGTTTTGTCGTTTTTTCTGAATTTGTCTGCCTAAACACAGACAATTAATGTAAAGACACCTGGCCATTTAAGCCTTACCCAAAGCATTATCAGTTATCAGCATGAGCTTATAGTATACACTAGACGGGAAAAACTGCCAGTAACTCCTCAGTATTGTTATACCCTTAGATGTCTTGCTTTTCCCAATCTGTTTTCTTTGCTTTTTTATACCTGTCGGTATATTAGAACAGACACCACCAGAAATTATGCAAAATGATGCCGCTTTTTTTTCTGCTAGAGGTCTAGCATGGATGGTTTGAAAATGAAAAGTTTAATATGTCACCTGGGGGAAAAAAGGTTTTTCTGATGGCATCATTGTCAGGCCAGGAAACACACCTGCACACCAGGTGGTATTAAATGCGTTGGAGATCCAATAATATATCCCTGCCCCCTCAAGTCCCATCAACACAGACCAACAACACGGGAGCAGCTACGCCACAGGACACAGGCAAGGGGAGGGGCTGGGCAACGAGGAAACAGGTGGGAGAGAAGGGAGGTGAGGGGGTCTTGGTATTGCTTGTTAAGGCAAAATTAGAGAGAAATTACCTTATTGCTTCTAATTGGCAGAGGAACTATTTTTAAAAGTTGGAATTTTATTGAAAGAAAGGGGAACATTATGGTAAGCTTCAATGTCTGAGGTTTGGAGAAAAGCAGAGTATTAAAGGAAAAGAGAATAGCGAGGTGGAGATAGAATAAAAAGTAGAATCCAAGAAATTCAAACTATCAAAAACTCATCTTTAATATGAAACCAAAGGAATTTGGAAGCTCAACTCCTCGCACACCATTTGTCAAGTTTAAAAGGAAACGAAATGGCAGTGTCTACTGTATGTGCTGCTCTGGATGAGGACAACAGCCGAGTCTATTAACCAGAGGACATGGAGGCTAGACTCTGACCCGGGCCTGATCAGTGGTCAGCAGCATTCTCTAAAAAGCCTCTGTGCATAAGCTTGCTGCTTAGCCTTGTCTTGCACAACTCCTTCCCCTTTAAAAACTGTACAACTTAGCTGGCCAGTGAGCATGCTGAGGCACCCAAACCGCTTTCAGGGAATTACAACATGCAGAGCGCCCAGCCCCTGCACTGCAGCAGAGACAACCATGTCCCAAAGGGAAAGAAATGGATGCATGAAAGCATAGTGTCTGCAGGGAAGAAAAATTAGCAGAACCTTTATTATATTCTACTGGTTTTTGTATCAGTTATTTGTGCTTTTACAATAGCCTCTTTGGCTTTTACTTTTGCATCCTTAGACATTAAGTACATAGAAGATATTTGACATCTTCACTGGTTTAGACCCCTCAGGGTGGATAGATACAGTCAGTTTTCATTTCAGACAGAAGCACCTCCAATACAGCCTAAATTAAGACTTGGAAAACCAAAATATAATAGAGCCAGGTATTAGAAGCGCCAGGTCTCAGGCATGATCTGTCAGCGGGGCCAGTCCTTCCATGTTTATTCCTACTTCCCCTTTGCAGCTCTGAGACATGGCTGCTCTACCCTATCTCCACAAATCTCCCAACCCTACCACTACAACTCTGGCATCCAAATCCAATGTGTGCATGGGGGCGGGGGATGGAGGAGGTGGGGGCAGTGTTCCATACAATCAAGCATTTCCCCAACATCAGCTAAATTTCCTACAATTCTGACACTACCCAACTAGAGATAGTGTCAGGCACTACAGGTTAAGAAGTTAGTCCTACAAGACTCTCCCCCTAAACTTCAGATGCCAATTGCAGGTCCAGCTTATCACCTGCGCTTCTCATATCTACAGCAATCAGCTATAAACAGGAGATTCCAACAACCCCCTCCTTGCGTTTGATTAATTTGCTAGAACAAATACTGTACCAAGCATCCTCAGGTGCTTTCCAAAAGTCACCTCATTAGCATCACCTAGGAAATTCTAAGGCCTTTAGGAGCTATGTTTCAGGAACAGTGAACAAAGACCAAATATATATTTCTGATTATAAAGCACAATATCACATCACCTAAAATATGCCTTTGTAATATTTATTTTAACTGTTGGAGGGCCTCATGTTGAGAGACTCAATTTGCAATATCCTCAGGAATAAGAATGAATGGTGGAGCAAAGGTAGTTAATGAGAAGGGCAGTCAGGGCCACCTCCAGAGACTGAATATACAAAGAGACAATGGGCAAACCATATATAAGAAAAGAACTCTGACCCACAGCCTGCAGCAACCTGCCCAGGAAACCAGCCCCCTTATATACAGTTACCAGCCCAGGAAGCCGGCCGCTGTAAGTCAGACTTGCAGGAGGCCAGAATGCTACCTCTACTTAACAATCCAGAAAGCCAAGCAATAACCTGTACAACAATCAGTTCAAAATGGCCAGGATTTGATTAATAACTGACAGTTTCTCTAATTCTTGTCCTTGCTTCCAATTAGGAACCAAAGAAAGCCAAATATATATCCCCAGTTGATAATATGCCCCACTGATAGGCTTCTAGTTAGCACCACCTGCAGTCTCTCCAGACCAACAGCTTCTAATCAGGGTATACTTGAAACCTTCCCTGATTTGCACTGTAAAGCATTCCCACTCCTCTGCTTGTCTTTGAGTCTCTGCCCAACAACAAGTGACAGTGGATGGCTGACTGCCTGTTAGAGCAAAGCTCTGAATGAATGAATAGCCTTTGCTTGTTCTTATCTGATCGGTCCCCATTAATTTCCACACAGGTATGTTTGCACAGGCTATATACTGAAAGCCAAGGGTGGACCATCCAAATCGTAGTCTATGAAAAAGATACGACCTGAAGTTGGACAGTATACAATCCTCACAAGCATATGTGACATTTCTGGGCAGGCTCTGCTTTGACTCATGAAAGCAGAATAGTGGAGAATATAGAGGGCCAGGGTGGGTATGGAAAGTCAGTACTCTTAGAGAGCAGGCAGCTTGGCCACACCTCCCCAGGGTCACCCTCAAAGGCCAATTCAAATCACAAGATGCTTGCTCAGGTTACCAGCCTTACATGGACAGTCCAGGAGTTTGCCTCCCTAATCAGTTGTTTTTTTATGGCTCAATACTGTAATACTAGCATTGACACCATCCCGGATCTAACCTTTTTCTATCAACCATTACAAAGGCCAAGTTCTCCAGGAAAAGGTTGGGGCAACACCCTACAGATGCATGGATATTGGCACAATATATCTGTGCCTGCATTTTCTGCACCAATTTATTGTGTTCTCCTGATTGGGTCAGCTCTTTTCAGCCTAAGGCCTTAACTACACAGTGCCTATTTAAATAACATTGAACACATATCATTTTTCAAGGTCCCAGGCGTCACTTCTCAACATAATTATTCCTTATGCCACAGGTCACAAACACAAACAAGATCCCTATGCAATTTGCAGGTCACCTAAATAAGTGACACAGGTTCAAGCAGGGAATATGAAGAACTAAGGAGATTGTGCCTTATCTGAAGGTGACAACTGGTAACTTCATCCAGTTTTGTTGACAATTACTATAGACAGTAGTGAGCTGGCTCATACTGGTTTGCAAGAACTGATTGCATGTATCTCTTCCCAACCCCACTTCAATAACATCACATTGGTAACTTGAAATCAGTCATGGTGGGAGTATTTACACTACAAAAATCAGCAAATGCTACAAATGAGGGCCCTTTCTTTTTTAATTGAGAGCTGGATGTTAAGCATCTGCCATCACATTACTGAATATAGGCCAAGTGTTCCCAGGTTCCCCCAAAATTTCAAGGGAAGCAGAAAGTCCAATGTCTTTGTGGACACTCTCAATTTTTAAATGTTGGCAGTCAAATAATGTTAAAACACCACTTTGACAAAGTAAAGCATCACTCTGAGCCACCTGCTGGCAACCTCTGCCTCATATCATATGCCAGTATGTCATAGGCTTGCTTATGGCTTAGGTCTCTAATTTATACCCATAAAAATAGAGCAAGAGTCTCAAAGGAGCCGGAATACATTTGTTAAATCCCAATTATTGACATTTAGCACAGGAGGTTTCTTTAACATCCTTGAATGCACACAAATACTCATTATCATATGCTAAGGAGTCGTTGTATACATGAAAAATCCATTTTAATAAAAAAATGAATAAAATAAATAAATAATACAATGAATTTTTTTAAATCTGTTAAACCAAAATGATTCATAAATATTAATGATATATCCCTCTCTTGAATAAGAACATACCTTGTAAAGTAATTGAAAGACATAAAATATACAATATATATGTGTATGTGTGTGTACACACATGTACATGCACATTGCACATACATACATACACACATACACATACACACAAATTAAAAAAAAATACCTAGAAAATAGGATGGTCTTTATATGAACAGTAAGGGAAAGCAAAATGTGAAACATTGCAATCAGTTTTATCTGAATCAGAAGAAATTACTAACTGCTGACCTGATGTTAACACAAAGACACTGTTAGACCCAGTTGATATCAGAGAGTTTGATATCAGAGGAGATAAACATTCCATCCTCTTCAGTTCTGTTGATGTCCCTGTCAAAACATTTGGTTTAATATTCCTCCCCATCTTCTGAGCATGTGCCAAAATCCCTGGCACCATCCATTATGGTAATAATACGTCACTAAAATTTGAGGCAGTTTGTTTTGCATTTCTAATTTGAACTTTCTGCCAACATCCATGATAATAATTCATCTTACCCAGGCTTAAGGATTATTACCAGGGTTTTTTGTATTGTAGTATAAGCAGGTTATGAAGATAAGAAAATCTCATATTAATCACTGTTACACTGAAATGCTGAGATGCTATTTAGTTCAGAACCTATAAGGTAATTGGGAGCTATAATCCCTTGGTTGATGCTCTTCAGTGACCTGTTCTCCAAATGAGATAGGAGTTTTATAAAGTTCAATAAAAAAATTAAAAAGAGCAAGAAACCATATACAGAAATGTCTAAAATGCAGTGACATTTTAAAGACTGAAATGTGATTGTGCTGGCTTCCTGCCCCACAGTCTCTTTTCCATGTATAGTTCTTGGAAATGCAGAGTAAATGTTTCTCATCCTTCTTTGTTTATGGTACAGATGAAAAATTCAACAGGTAGGTCGCACCATAATCTGCCTTGCATATCTTATCAATTTTCTATCTTTATTGCCCACAGAACAGCATCCTCATTGACTTTGAAATGGCAAGCAGTCCAAGATAGAAATTCTTATCCTTTTACATATCCTGTTAAAATGATCTGAAAATCACCTTGACTCTGTGTTTCCTTTATTAGTGGCCGAAGCTCCAAAATAAAGCTGACACTGAATTTCTGAATTTTACATGTCATTGTAATTTAACAGATGAGTATGCTAGTCTTCATTAATATTCTGAATATATAACTGCTCTAATAAGCAATTTAAAGTACTGCTTGAGTCAGATAGGGGAAGGGAAAAAAAAGATCTCAATATATTGGGTACTCTGTGATGAGCAGGTTATCAAGCAAGTCCAGTTTTTTATATAATGCACTTACAGGGCTACTTGGAAAATATTCATCCTCAGGGTTCATTCATGGAAACCAAACACTGCTGGAACTCTCAGGACACTATGTACTTAGGTTAAAAAATAAATCTACTTTATTCCAAGGAAAATGGAAGTTCTTATTATAATAGAAACTAAAACAATGTCTGAAGTGATAATAATGCTGATGGTAGAGAAAACAAGGGAATAATAAATGTGGAGGGTACAGAAGCTCATGGAACCCAATTAGATTATAAAACAGAATTCTAAGACTCTCAAAATGGTAAAAGTCTAGTCACAAACCTCACAGCTTTGCTTAGGAAAAAGTTAAAATTAGTTTCTCCTCCTCAGCCTTAGGTCTCATATTAAAAGTAATTTCATCTGGGAAGCCTTTTTCCAGGTTAGGCATCTCTGCTATGTTCTGTGTACCCCTCAGTTCCCTGTCTTATCTCCTATCACATTTTGTCATAATTGCTTGTTCAGTGATCTCCTCTGACAACTCCAGGAGGGCAGGGATCTTGTCTTCCTTGCTCAGCACTGTATTCACAGACCCAGGAGCAGTGCAGAGCACATCATGGAATTAAATAAATATTTATGGAATGAATACAGAAATGAATGTATCATCCTGGTACTTACTGCCTCAAACTATCTGAAGTATATCAACCTCTGCTTTTATTTTGGTGAAATTTAAATGTCATGTGTACTTACAAGGAATCTTTCAATTATAGCCTTTTACTATTTGTATGATTATGGCAAGTCACTTGCTTTTTTAGATTTTAGTTTCTCATTTGCAAAATATGGGTTTGTATTCAATGATCTTTTTCCATCTCGAACAAAGATGAATTCAACAACCACTCACTGAGATCCAAATATACATAAGGAATTAGAGTCTGTTGAGGCATATTCATTCATTTAACAAATATTATTTTTTTGAACCCCTACCATATACCAGACAGTATCCAGACCCTGAGGGATACAACAGTAACCAAAACAAAGTTCCTTGTCTTTGTGGAGATTTTATACTGGTAAGGGGAGACATCCACAAACAAACATGTAAAAAAATATAAAACATCAGAAAAGCATAAATGCTATGGAGAAAATAAAGCAGGTAAGGGAAATAAGGGTACAAGAGGATGATAAAAGGAATATGGGTAGGCTGAAATTTCTAGTAGGGTGGTCAGAGAAATTCCTCCTGAGGAAGTAACTTTTGAGTAAAGGCCTAAAGATGATGGCAAACCTACCTATGTACTTATCTGGAGGGTAAACATAACAAGCAGAAGAAATAGTAATTGCCAAGTCCCAAGGAGTGAACCTGAAGGGTGACCTCTAGGTTTTGTGCCTGAGCAACTGGGTGAATGAAATTATCATTTAGTGAGTGGAGAAGACTGTGAGAAGATCAGCTTTGTGTAGGTTGGGGTATGGGGTAGGAAGATCAGGAGCTGGGTTTTAGACACGCAATTTTGGAATGGCTAATAGATACCTAAATGGACACATAGGCAGTTGGAAAAATGATTGGAAGCTCAGGTGTAAGATGTGAGCTCCAGGAAGAAAAAATCAGTTATCAGAGCATGAGACTATTCAAAGGCTGAGTCTTGGGGCATTCCAAAGTTTGGAAGTCAAAATAATGAGAAAAACCCAGCAAACAAAACAAAATAAACAAAACAACTAAGAAGGAGCAGCTAGTGAGGCAGGCCCAAAACAGAGTGTGGAGTTCTAGAGACCAAGAAAGAACGTGTTTAAGAAGAAGACTATGTAAAAGGTAACTGATAGATCCAGTGAGATGTAGACTATGAATTAACCACTGGACAAAGCATCAGGGAGGTGAATGGCAACTTTGACAAGAGTTAGTTCAATGCATAACAGATGAAAGCCTCAATGGAGTGGATTCAAGAGAGAATGGGAAAAGGGATTATAGATAGCAAATATAGGCAAATATTTGGAAATGTTTACTATTTAGGGGAAAGAAATGGGCAGTAGCTGGTAGAGATATTAGGGTAAAAAAAGGCTTTGTGTCAGATAAGAGAAATAACAGTCTGTCTATAAACTGAGATTATGCGCAAATAGACCTGGTAAACTGATGAATCATGAAAGAAGAGGAAATTACCATAAATATGTCCTGGAGTCAGTAAGAGGGAATGAGAGCTAGTGCGCTAGTGAAAGGATTAGTTTTAAGTAGAAGGAGGGTCGGTTCATCCATAATAACAGGCTGGAAGGTGTAATAAATGGGCACATAATAAATGCGTGTGTGTAGTTAGTTGTGTGGTAAGCACCTTTGAAATTTTTTTCTTTTTGCTTCCACTTGGTGAAACAGAAGCATGGCCATCAGCTAAGATTTAGGAGAGTGAAGACTTAGGAACGTGAAAACATTGGAGACTTAAGAATATACTATACAATCATCATTTAGAAGAGTAGGAAAATGAAAGAACTAGTAAAGCATATTAGAGGTACAGATCTACACTAAGGGCTTATTTGAGATTAGTAGTTATGAAATTAGGTCTCAACATATGAATTTGGAGGGAACACAAACATTCAGACTACAGCAATCATGTTTATGAGTCTCCCCAGCCCTGTTCAGTTATTGGGGTATAGATACAAAATAGGGGGAAGTTTGGATTTAACCAAGGCTTGGGATTCTGGTAGGCAAGTGTGATAAATACAGAGAGGTGCCAGAGACTTGAAAATGTGAGCAAGAGATGGTTTATAATGATGAGCCCTGGAATTTAAACTGAGTAAGGAGGACAGTGAGGTCATGAAGGGGTTAGGGACAGTGAAAGAGTTATGATCATGTATTGTAGGTCCTGGAAATTAAAAGACAGTTGGATGTGAAATACTCTAGAGGACAAACTGGAACTAATGGGTGCCTGAAACTGAATCAATAAAGAGGTAGAAGTTATTGGTAATGACATGATATGAATTTAACTATGAGAGTGGGTGACCAGGATACGAAGGGTACAAGATTAGAGATGAGGTGATCCAATAACTAACATTCTAGGATCTTGGGAGGATTATTTTTATGGAAATTGACATCCCTAGTAACTATGATAGTGGTATTAGAAAGCAGCAGTAATCAAGGAGGTCAAGTTTAAGGAGTGAGGGGAGTGTTCTGGGGATAGGAATGACTGGGAAAGTCTGATGCCATTCACAGGTGATAATTCCAGCTTGGAGGTGGTAAAGTAAGAGGACACTCAAGTCACCTTCCTACCCTGTGGTCAAGTGGAAGGTGGGGAATAAAATGCTACCATGTAAGAGGGCTACAGGGGAAACCAAGCCACATTTCAGCTGAGCATAAAAGAATATCTAGAAAAGATGTTGAAGAAATAGGTAATTTTGCTGGAGATTGATAATGTCCTGGTAGGCATGGTGGGAATGTTTCAGGAATTGCTGAGTGAGAAGAGTTGATGTTTACAGTTGGTGGGGATGATGGAGAGATAAGGAGATGAGGTTTTGGGAGATGGAAGGGCCTCTAGAAGTTGGTGTTTGGGGATAAATAGCATAATAAGATTATAGTAGCAGTCATGAATATTGCTGGAAGAAAGGGAAAGTGAGGAGTATGCAGGGTTCTAGATGCACTCTTGACTCCAGCCCACTGAGACATGAAGGTGAAGTAGCTGCGCCCTTTTACAGAATGCCTAAAGTTTGGGGCCTTCCTTTAGTTCAGAAACATCAGCAACTCTAGTGCTCATTTTTTACTCATTGAAACACTCTCTGCTGTTGGCTTTTATGAAACCTCACCTCGTTTTTCTTCTGCCTTCCTCACTGTTCCATTCCCAGTCTTCCTAGTTGGCACCACATCTTTTGATTTACTTCTAAATGTTGGAGGGCTCCTTCCTTAACTGTCTTCTATTCTCCATCTACAGTCTCCCCAAGGAAGTGGATCTACCTGAATTGTTTTAAATATCATACATACACTTGAGACTCCTAATTCTTTATCTCTAACTTGATTTTTTTTCCTGACATACATTTTTATATCCATTTACTTTCTTGATACTTTCACTTGGATGTCTAATCAGCATCTCAAATGCAAAGTACATGAGGCAGGACTTTTGAGTCATCCATTTCCCCTTCCCCCTAGTCTTCCTAATTTCATCTAGCTGTTCACATCAAGAACCTATGGGTCACCTATGATTCACCTCTTTCTTTCAATCTCCAGATCAAAAACCACTGGTTCTACCTTCAAAATATATTGCAAACCAACTACATCTCACCACCTCTCCACTAAAACGCCACCATTAGGATTCAGTCAGAGACAATTAACAGCAGTGTGTGTGTTAATATACATATGGGTGTGTGAGTGAGTGTGACCTATTGTAGGAATTTGTCCTTGACTGAGGTAGCTGGTTAGTCTCTCTAAAGCTTTTATTTGCATCTGCTGCAAGAGCTCAAAGTCTAGTTTAAGCCATGCGCAGGAAATGAACATGGATATTAAATGGGGGAGCCTGAGGGAATCTACAGGGATGAAATGGAACCCATGTCTTTTCCCACTCTCTCCAACCTTGATAATGTGGGTATCCTGCAGGAGAAACTGGTCCCTTTATCACAGAGTTCAGTGCATACCTGGATCACTAGTCACAGAAGCTGAAGAAAGTCCAGGGGCAAGTTGGTCAGTTACAAACCAGGTTGATCTGCTTCAGACCAACTGCTCCACACCAACCAGGAGGTCCAGCAAATAAGCAACCAATGTGTGTGAGCTGCAAAAGCATTGCCTCACTCCTCTGAGTGTGAAAAGCAAAGTATCTGTACTTTGCCCTCCAAGTCTCACACTAAAATCATGTCTCTTGCAGCTCATTATAACCAAAAGCATATAAGATAAATCCAGGAAACTTAGTTCAGCCTAAGCAAGTTGACATATTACAAAGCCACCACAGTACACACCTTGCCAACATCTTGCCATACACACATCTTTAAAACATAGTTATACTAATTTCTAAATAAAGACAATTACAAAAACTACCCTTTCCATATTTCTTTGCCCTCAGTAAGCACTTAAGCTGGTCCTGGTTCCTTGCCTGTACTGGTTATTCATTGCAACACAATGAAATATCCCCAAACCCTAATAAACATTTATTACCTCACAGTTTTTCCAGGTCAGAAATCTGGAAATGGCCTACTTGGATGGTTCTGGCTCAGGGTCTCATGTGGTAGCTGTCAAGACGTCAGCCAGGGTTGCAGTAGTCAGAGATTTGACTGAAGCTGGAGTACTTACTTCTTATTCATATGGATTTTAGCAGAAACCTCAGTTCTTTGTTTGCTGTTGGACAGAGGCCTCAGTTCCTCACCACATGGAATTCTCCATAGGAATTGTAGGTCTTTATAACATGTCATCTAGCTTCTCTCGGAGACTAAGAAAGGAAGAAGACACAATATCTTTTATGACCTAATCTCAGAAGACACACCGCACTTCCATCATATTCTATTCAATAAAGTCCTGTGTGTGGTCCACACTCAAAGGAAGGGGAATTAGCCCCATCTTTTTGAAGGGAGGAGTATCAAATAATTTGAAGACATATTTTAAAACCATTGTGCCCATCATAATTAGCTCACATGGATTATTTTAATAGCCTTATTGCTCTTTCTGTGGTAGCAGCTACAGTTCATTATACACAACAGCCAAGGTGGTTATTTAAAATGCAACTCAGATCATTTGGCTTTCCACATTGAAGCTTTCCAGTGGCTTTGCATTACACATAGAACAAAATCCAGATGTTACCAATGCCAATAGGCTCTTTCTGAGCCAGCCTCTGCCAACCTCAGTGACTTCAATTCCTACCAACTTCACTCTCATCCTCCAGCCCAGAATTTCTCAACTTCAGCACAACCAACATATCGGGCCAGATAATTCTTTGTCCTGTGCACTGACTGCCCTGTGCACAGCACCCCAGGCCTCTACCCACGAGATGCCAGTAGCACCTCTCTAGTTTTCAACCAAGAATGTCTCCATGCATTGCTCTATTTCCTTTAGGGCACAAAACCATCCCTGATTGAGAACAACTGCTCTAGCTATATAGGCCATACCTATGTTCCTGGAATGTTATAATTTTCTTCATCATAATTTTAATTGTGTTAACTTGACTACACATTTATTTGTTTAAGATTTTTGTCTACCTCCCTTTCTTAAATACAAACACCATGAGAATAGGGCTTTATCTCTACTGTTCATTCTGGAATCTTCAATGCCCAGAATGGTGCTCTAAGAATCTTTATTAAACAATGAATGCCTGCTCCTTTCAATGTGGAATTCACTAACGTCCCTGCCATCCCTTTTCTATTCAAATTTTTACTTGAAAAACCCAACTCAGATGTCAGCTCTCCCAGGAATCCTTACTGTACCCTAAGAAAACCCTGCTTACAGTGCTATCCAATGTTTCATTTTACCCTGTCTGCACATCTACCTTCTTTCCTGGAATATGAGCAGCTTCCATCTTGAGCACATTACCTGATGCCCTGCTTCTTTTTTAAAAATACTGAAATGGTCTACACTAACACACGCACATGCACTCGCACACACATAATTTATGGTTAAAATATTACAATTTGAAAATAAAAACCACAAAGGAAGAGAAGGTAAACATATTGTTCATAAAATTAGTGTTTACATCACTAGCCAGGAAATTAGACTATGAGATTATTGGAATTCAGAACAAAAAAAATGGAAGTACAACTATTTATATAAAATATATCAAAAAGTTTATTTCTTGAGAGAAACATATTTTTTCCAATATGAAGCTCAAAACTGCATTTCTTACATATAGAAATACATGTTAGGAGACAGTGCCCTCGAATTAGGGTTTACAACAAATACAGAAATAGTTTCTATGGGGAACTGTGGTAGGTGAAGTAATGGGCCCAAAAGAACATTTACTTCCAAATCCCTGGAACCTTTGATTATTGCCTTATATGGCAAAAGAGTTAAGTATTAGCCTTATATGGCAAAATTGTTAAGAATCTTCATATGGGGAGATAATCCTGAAATATCTGTGCGCCCTAAATATAATCACAAGTATCCTTACAAGAGGTAGTCAGAGGGAGATATTGCTATGGAGGAGAAGGTGATGTAATAAAAACAGAAAGATTTGAAGATTCTACACTGCTGGCTTTTAAGATGAAGGAAATGGCCATAA
This sequence comes from Smutsia gigantea, assembly GCA_032199065.1. NCBI lineage: Eukaryota > Metazoa > Chordata > Mammalia > Pholidota > Manidae > Smutsia > Smutsia gigantea. The sequence continues at coordinate 154,362 of JAVSCE010001330.1, read as the reverse complement.
CTAAGGAATCTGAGACTATGGTTCTGTTAGCTGGGAAGGATTCTTCCTTAGAGACACCTAAGGTAGCACTGCTCTGCCCTGCTGATACCTTGACTTCAGCCCAGTGATCCTGATTTCGGGATTCTGACCTCTAGAATAAATTTGTGTGGTTTTAAGCTGCTAAATTTGTGATGATTTGTTACATCAGTCACAGGATACAAATGCAGGCTCTTCATTCTAATGGTAATATAATAAAGCTGATATCAATGTATGACACTACATGTAAGTAATTGTGAAGTGAAGATCATTTTGTAGAAGGGTAGGTAATAGTGCCAAATTGCTAAATTAATGCAAATATATGCCTTATAATCTAATGGTAAGGATTAATCTGTGTATATTAGATAACTTTTCTTCAGATATATTTGGGGTAAAAGAAATTGTTTATTCATAAGGAATAAAAAATAGTTAATGGATCTTGACCACATGAATTAAATCAACAATATAGTATAAGTAACTGTAACTATACTCAGACTACCTTAAAAGGAAAAAAAATGATTTTATCAGAGAGAAAAGGGGAATTACTTGACTTTAAGCATAGTTGGATCCAAAGGTTTATATATTTCATCTGGACTCCCTTTAAATCTCTCAATCTTCATTCCCTGTGAAATGGCTATTATAAAATGTAGAACACCAAAGTCCTGATAACAGATCTACAAAAAATGTGGCCATCAGGCCAGTTATTTTGCCATTTGTTGAGGCTAATAAAACAGCCTTGCTTATTGATCTTGTTGTTCCATTAAGCAGAAATGCCCCCAAGGACAGCTGCAGAGCAAAAAACAACCAAATCAAGCATGGAAACAAATGAGAGACATGTAAATAAAACTTGTCATCCAGCATCTGGACATAATAATTAACATCTGGGGATTTGGAGATTCAGTCTTTACTGGCATCAGTTCAGCAAAGGTATTTCTTTATGCTTATCACATAGCTTAGAGATTTTTTTTATATCAGTGGGGAAAAAATGGATTTTAACAATATATTATTGTATTAAAGTAGAGGTGCTGAGAATGAAAATTTAATAATAAGAAATGAGATACCGTACATAGGCAGAGGTATACCGCAGTGTTTGGCAATAAGGAAATTGGATCCAAGTGGATTTGCATCTGAGTCCAAGACCTAGAACTTTCTGTCTATGCTAATTTAGGCAAGTCACTGGATTCCCTCAGGCTCAGGTTTTTAATATACAAAATGTATATTAAATAATATACAATAATAATGATACCTCTTCATAAGTTTAATTGGAGGATTAAATGAGAAAACAATGTGAACTGCTTAGCACAGTTCCTGGCTCATAACAAATATCCAAAAGTGATAATTAATAGTAGTATAAATCACTAATGGCTAATAACAAAGTTTTCTTATTTCTAAAAAAATCAGAAATTGAGTCATATGATACCAAATCTCCCTCAAGCACTAATATTTTGTCTCTGCAACATTGTCTCCAGGTCCTACATTCACAAGCAGACAAAGCTGGCAAAAGATTGAAACTATGTAAGGCTCCATTAGTAGGTGGACCCTGCTGAACCTACTGCTGGTGGAGAATCATTGCTTACCTACCTCCCGTCCAGTAAGAGAGGGCAGTGTGTGAGTCTCCTCTGCTCAGGCTCCACCCCTGGTGATTGGTAGTCATTGTTCTACCTTAAAAATGTTAGGTTCTTTTCTCCTCCACCCACAGGGGAATGTGAATTTCATGACCCTTTGGTGACTGGATGATGGCATATGACTATTTCTGGTTTGTGAGTTGTGAGCAGAAGTAACTTGTGTCCATTTATGAATGGAATATTTAATTGCTCCTGTAAGACTGCCCAAAGCACATTTTCACTCTGCAGTGACAAATTTTAAGATGATGGCCTTTCCTATAACAAGAGGACACCAAGAAAAGCTCCCAGCAAACTGTGTTGGATATATAAGCATGATTGAAAAATAAACCTTTGTTATTTTAAACCACCGAAATTTTCAAGGTTGTTCCTTACCACAGCATAATCAGTCTGTCTGGACTGATAAAGAACTGTACACCTAAAAGTGGAGTGACACCACAAAAACTAACATAAAGTGCATGCATTAGCTGAGGAGCAGGTGGTCGTGGGAAGGAAACTACTTTCGGGGGTTAGAAGTGCAGCCTTCCATAATGCACACTAGCAAAACATTTGGTAGAACTGATGTCTATAATAACTGGGGAGGCCAACCATTTAGTGAGCTTTTAGCAACCAGGAAGGGGTTGAAAAACAGAATGTTAGTGTTGGTCGCTAGTAGCTGTGTTCAGTAAGTTACCAGAAAAAAAGAACAGAGCAGAGAAAAAACTAGCCAGATCTGAAGAAGAAATGAAAGAAAAGAGGAGGGGGCTACAATTTCCAAGACTTGTAAGCATGGTGGAGTCAATTGCTTCTTAACCTCAAGTAATGAAAGATAAAATGGAAAAATGCTTGGAGCACAACTTTGAAACTCAAATTTGCCGCAAGAAATAAATCAAGGGTGTGGCTATAGTACTAACTGCTTAGAAACCTCTGAATGGATCAAGGAACCCCAGTAAATCCTTTCAATTGGAGAAAATGACTTAGAGGGGAAAAAAAGACTAACAGTGTGAGCTACAGAGGCTCAAAACACCTTCAGCTAAATAAAGACAATAGAATGGAGGAAGCAGGAAAAGAAATTTACCGAACATGAAAATGAGTCTTGAAAATAATTTTGAGTGTGATTATTAACAAAGGGAGCAGTTAAATAAAACATTCATAAGAAACCTAAATTTCTGAGAGAGTTTTTTTTGCCAAAAGAATCATTGGTCTAGACTAAGGGAGACTGTGTTCGCTCAAGACTTAAAATAACCTTGGGCCTCCGTGGGAAAGAAGCAGGCTAAGAAATCTACTCATTCCCCCAAGGAGGATGTACCCCAACTCCCACTTTAAATGTGACCACAAAGAACCACAGAAAATGAATGATATCCCAGAAAGTGGAGACATAGTTCATGAGGAAACAGACAAGGGAGTTTCTTTTGGGAGCCGAATTAGAGTTTAATCAAGGAATATTTCCCTCTGCCATAGAAAGCCTTTAAAGTGTTGGCACAGTAGGACACCGGAATTGCCACCGATTAGAGTCTGCTTTGTATTTCCATTGTTCCCATTGCCAAATGGGAATGCCTATTGCAGTTATCCTATTCCTGTTTAACCATCGATACTGGGTACGTAAAGTTGGATAACCTAATGCTGTAAGTGGAGGGAATTTGGGGTGGTTTCCCTCAGGGAGAGGATGAGAGGGTTAGTCCAGAAGGGAAATTTTGGTAAACTGTGCTGCTCATTTATAGCCAGTTCTCATTTTTTGAGGCACATACAAAACTGAATTTCCTGGGTCCCTTGTTTTTGAGAGGGGTCACATAATTATTTCCAGCCACTGAGTTGACAGAAGACATGACATCTGTTGTTTCTAAGTAAGAGAATTTAATTGTTTATGTCTTATCCTCCAGGGTTCTGTTTGCTTTGCATAAAGATCATAAACTTTCAATCAGCCTCTTCCTAGAGTGAGGATGTCACTGAACATGCTATCTTGGCAGCCTGAGATGCATGTACAGTATTAGTGAGAAAAATAGTGTTTGCTGTTTGAAGCCACTGAGATTGAGAGGTTGTTTGGGTGCCCCACCTGTACTGCCTTGGCATTCACAGTTCTGAAGGATACTGGCAGCTTTCTACTCCAAGCAGCTGCATCTTCCTGCCTGAAGGGCCTGTCTAAGGCCCAGGCACGGAGGCCAGAAAGTTGATTTCCCAAGAAGAACTCAGCCAATGACAGATGAGTTGAATGGCAAATACCTAAGCTTCCTCATTCCTTCCACGTCCTTTTGAAGTGCATTTTACACAATATCCCAAGATTCTCAACAGGATTTGAGCCCCAGATGCCCAATGTAGTAACCTGCTCATTAGTGTACCTGCATTGGCTTCATTCTCTTCTCTGTCTTATTTCCCACTCCCACTTGTCATACTTCCTGTATGACTTACACTCAAATCCTCAGCTCAGGGTCTGCTTTTGCAGAAACTCAAATTATGATGTAGTGGAAGCATTTAGGGTCTTAGCTCCTAACGAGTAATTTCATATTCAGAAAAAGAATGTAGGAGGGTGGTAGAACCTTCCTGCTCTCTTTACATTAGAAAACATACTCTTTACCCTATATGTTTCCTTTAAGATAAAAAAATTAAAGAAATAAAAATATAGTAGTATAACATTGAATATTCTGTACCTGACACATTATACCAATAGATGCACTTTCTAAATGTTACCTAAGATTTTTCTTCCCACATTTCTTTTGTTACCCTGTTCCCTCTCTTGCTCCATAAACTGTTAATTCAATTTCAATAACTGCCTTAGAAAACACTACCAAAAAGAAATGTCAAATCCATCTGTGGGACAAAATATCAACATCATGGTAAAGACAGTCATCTCTTAAAAGAAAAGTAATTTTCTTAAATACTATGAGTTTGGCTTTGAACAGCAACAAAAAAAACATTCTGAAGCAAGAGGAAACAATACTTATGAATAAATAGCACATTGAAAAGAAAATAGTTCAAATGCCTTATAATTCCAAACATGAGGATAGATGAGAATTTGCATAGCAGGTGGTGGGGAGGAAAATTAAAGGGGACATAACCATGAAGGAAGATGCTAGACCAGGCTACATTTCATGGAGCATAGAAGAATCGGCAACTGGAGAGAATCCCAAATCTCCACATGGCATCATTAAACAAAACTGGGAGCCAAGTCAGTGTCCAAGGCCTTCTGTTGCTGTTCAAATAGGCAGCAGGACAGAGTGGATCTCCTGCAGGAGGGAGCTCTATGAACCTACTATAACTATCCTGTGTGGGCTTCCCAAACAATGTCTGACTCCCTACGGCACGCTGATGACTGAGTAGGAGCCATTTGTTTGGGCTAATATTTTGTTCAACCCTTTCCAAATCATATAAGAACACTCATGAGTTCTCCACTGCAATGATTTGATCATCTGGATGTATGAACAGATGCGGAAAGTAAAGGAAGACCTCCACTTCATATCTGTATTGAATGAGGACTAAACAGAATCAATTCAAAATTTCCCTCTGTCTCAGGCCAGGAGAATGGTGAGACTCACCAGTATCATACCATGTCTGAGTTTACTGATCCCCAATATTTGCTAGCATAAAATCAGAATGAAAAATTTAGTATATTTTAGTGGGTAAATGAAGGGTGTTAGTCCAGCATGGCATATTAAGTATTTTTCCTAACAAATTAGGCTGTCCTTATGGTAACACTTATTCATTTACTAGATATTTATTGCATAGCTAATGTGCTCTTTCTGTGTGGATGGTAGGAAGTGTCAGGGTTTAAATATTGTGTTGCTCCATGGTGCTTTCCTTGGTCTTCTTTCTTTATCTACACTCTCATCAATTTGGGGGATTTGAATTTAATACATATACTGATTAATCTCTAATTCATATCCCTAGCCTAGATCATTGATCTGATCTCCATACTTTGATATCTGACTTCTTACTAGGTATGTCCACTTAAATGTCTAATAGTCATCCAGAATGGTGCCCAAAAGAAGCCTCTTCATCAGTATCCACTCCAGCAGGTTCCTCCACCACTCTTCCTAATCCAGTAATTTCCAAAATCCTAACTGATGCTGGAAATTTTGTTAATTTTTCTTTCCTTTACATTGCATATCCACCCGTCAGGATGTTCCCTTGGATCCATTGCCAAGATGAAGTATCATTCTGACCATTTGCTCCACCTCCACTGCTAAATCTTGTGTAGTCACAAGCGTCTTCTACTTTTATTACATCCCTAGTCTTGCTACTGGTCTCCTTATTTCTTTTATCCCTTTTCTTGATCCGCACCTGTCCATTTTCTGCATAGGAATCAAAAGTGATATTTAAAAAATGTAAACAGGGCCATATCACTCACCTTAATAAAGCCTTCCAGTGATTTCTAACTACACACAGAATAAGTGACTCACTTCCTGGCCTAGAAGTCCTATGTAACTGAGCCTCATGGCATCCATATCTTACTAGGTTCCCTAAAATTAACTGTATTCAAACCACATTTATCTTTAATTTCCATCCCAGTGTCTCTACAGTTGCTTTTCTCTCTTGTTTTGGATCTCTGTTCAAGCATTACCTCCTCAGCAGTATCTTTCCAGGCTATACCTGTCACCCTTGTCCATCTCCTCATGCCAGCTGTCTCTATTCCTTATTTTAATTTCTCCATGGAAGCTATCACTATTGAAAATTATACTTATTACAGTTTACTTGTTTATTTTGTGTTTATTTTCTGTCACTCTTTACTAAGATGTAAATTACACAAGGGACCTTGTTTTGTTTTCTGCTGTATCTCTAACACCTAGACTAATAGTTGACACATACAAGATCCTCAGTAAATGTCAATGAATAAATGAAATGCTGATTTCTTGAGCTCTCAAAATTTGATTGATTGATTTTAATATATGTATATCATCAAAGAGCAGTTAGTATAAAAATATTTGTGGGAGCAGAAACCTTGAATATAGTAATCTTTCCCCTTCTCTAATTACTCTCCCCTCCTTTATTGCCCAGCAGCTAGGAGTTCATCTTTACTAGGTTTGTCACAGAATGTGTTTTCTTCTTCCCATTACAGAAAGGAGAAGAGACTCACAAAATACATCCAGGAGCTTTTGAGAAGTTCTGTAAAGGTGAGAATAATTTCCTTCTTCTTCTCACTTTCTCCCCTTATCTGGAAATTTGCATTTCTATTTGCAAGTTAGGGATCTGTATATGACCTTTTAAAACCTTTCCTTCCCATGCTGAGAGTCTAATGAGGAGACTAATCACTTATAGTTGTATGTGGATCTTTGTTATAGATAAAGCAATATCATATATCTCATTTAATCTCTTTAACAGTTGTCTTAGGCAGTATTACAGGAATTACTACCCTTATTTATCAAATAATGTGACAAAAGTTATAGGAGGCTGTGGTTTATCCCAGGTTGAACCATGACAAATGATGGTGCGAGAAGTAGAACCTAGGTTTTCCCATTCCCAACCTTTTTTTCCATTACAACTAAGATCATTGGCCAGAAAATTTCAGTCATTAAAGAGATGAGAAACTCTGTAAAATAAAGCCCAATATCAATAAATGTTCTCAGGAGTCTTTCAGCAAAACCCAGTGAAGTCCTTCATGTTTTCAGTTTAACAAATAACTTTTTATCATTCCATCTTTCTGGATAGTTGAATCTAGGGTTGATATCCCAATGCATCACCCTCAGGGAGTTATATGGAACTGCAAAGGGATGAGGCTGAATAATAAGGACAGAATCTGACCAACACAAGATGTGCTAAATCCAAGTAACAAGACCTAAGGGAGCTTAGGGACTGTGTGGGCTCTTGTGTCCACCACTCTAACTCAACACTCTCAGGCAATTTTATACCTTTTATAATTTTCTGTAACTCAATTTTATCATGTATAAAATAGGGATAAAAAGGTATTAATCAGCTCCTTCTAGATTATTCTGTGAAACAAATATCCTCCAAATCTTAGTGATTTCAGAAAACACAGGTTTACATCTTGCTCATGTTACATATTAGCTGTGTTTCATATGTGGTTATGAATTACATGAATTATTATTTCTGAGATCTAGGATAAAGGAGCAGCTTATACCCAGAAAATATTACATTCATAGCATTTGGAAGTGAGCTATGAAAAAGTCAAATGTGCAAGCCTGTTGCCAGTATGTGTTCTCTTTTGGGAAAAGAGAAAAATAATTGGAACAATAAATCATTCTAGTCTACCACATAAGGAAACATACTTTATAGGATTATTTCAAGTATCAAATAAGTAAATTCTTATAAAATTCTTAACACATCTTAGCATGTCCTCAATTATTATGTAGCCATGAAGATATAGATTAGCTTGAATTAAGTATCTCTCTCCTGGTTCCCTATCCCGTGCAGAGGTCTACAAATTGGCAGTAGGAAGTTGACATTGGGCATGTTTGGGGAGGCAATATATAGTATATCATGCAGAGACCTAGACCAGGTCGTTTCACTGCTGCATTTTACCAAAAACTTAATGAAGACCTAATAACATCCTCCTTAAAGTTTTCCAAAAAGTAGAAGAGGAGGGAATACTTCCAAACACATTCTATGAGGCCAGCATCTAGTACCAAAACCAGGTAAAGACACCAAAAAAAAAAAAAAAAATTACAGACCAATATCCCTGATAAACATAGGTGCAAAATACTTAACAAAATATTAGCAAACCAAAATTTAAAACTATATCAAAAACATCATCCATCATGATCAAGTAGGATTTATTCCAATAGGGAAATAACAGCCTCTTCAACAACTTTTGTTGGCAAAACTGAACAGCTACATGCAAGAGAATGAAACTGGAATCCAGGGATGCAAGGACAGTACAATATTTGAAAATCCATTAACATCATGCACCACATCAACAAAAAGAACAAAAATTACACGATCATCTCCACAGATGCTGAGAAAGCATTTGAAAAAATTCAATATCCATTCATGATAAAAACTCTCAACAAAATGGGTATAGAGGGAAAACACCTCAATGTAATATAGGCAATATATGACAAACCGTAGCCAACTTCATACTTAACAGAGAAAATCTGAAAGCTTTTCCTTTAAGATCAGGAACAAGACAAGGAGGCTTACTCTACCCACTTACATTCAACATATAGTACTGAAGATCCTTGCCACGGCCATCAGACAACACAAAGAATTAAAAGACATCCAGATTGGTAAGGAAGTAGCTAAACTGTCAATGTTTGCAGATGACATGATACTGTACTTAAAAAACCCTAAAGAATCCACCCAAAGTACTAGAACTAATAACTGAATTCAGCAAAGTTGCAGGATAAAAAATTAATACAAAGAAATCTGTTGCATTCCTATATACTAACAATGTACCAGCAAAAAGAGAAATCAGGAAAACAATTTCACTCACAGTTGCATCAAAACAATAAAATACCTAGGAATAAGCCTAACCAAGGAAGTGAAAGACCTATACTCTGAAAACTATAAGACACTCATGAGAGAAATTAAAGAAGATACCAATAAATGGAAACACATCTCATGCTCATGGATAGGAAAAATTAATATTGTCAAAATGGCCATCCTGCATAAAGAATCTACAGATTCAATGCAATCCTTATCAAAATACCAACAGAATTCTTTAAGGAACTAGAGTAAATAGTTCTAAAATTTATATGGAACCACAAAAGACCCCGAACAGCCAAAGCAATCCTGAGAAGGAAGAATAAAGCGGGGGGAGTTATGCTCCCTGACTTCAATCTTTACTACAAAGCCACAGTAATCAAGACAATTTGGTACTGGCACAAGAACAGACCCACAGACCAATGGAACAGACTAGAGAGGCCCAGATATAAACCCAAGCATATGTGGTCAATCATTATATGATAAAGGAGCCATGGATATACAGTGGGAAACCTCTTTAACTGCAGGTGTTGGCAAAACTGGACAGCTACATGTAAGAGAATGAAACTGGATCATTGTCTAACCCCATACACAAAAGTAAATTCAAAATGGATCAAAGACCTGAATGTAAGTTATGAAACCATCAAACTCTTAGAAAAGAACATGGGCAAAAATCTCTTGGAATAAACATGAACAACTTCTTCATGAACATATCTCCCCGGGCAGGGGAAACAAAAGCAAAAATGAACAAGTTGGACTAAATAAAACTATAAAGCTTCTGTACAGCAAGGGACACCATCAATAGAACAAAAAGGCATCCTATGGTATGGGAGAATATATTTGTAAATGACATATCCGACAAGGGTTGACATCCAAAATATATAAAGAACTCACATGCCTCAACTCCCGAAAAGAAAATAACACTATTAAAAAATGGGCGGAGGATATGAATAGTCGCTTCTCCAAAGAAGAAATTCAGATGGCCAATAGGCACATGAAAAGATGCTCCACATCGCTAATTATCAGGGAAATGCAAATTAAAACCACAATGAGATATCACCTCACACCAGTGAGGATGGCCAACATCAAAAAGACTAGGAACAACAAGTGCTGGTGAGGATGTGGAGGAAGAGGAACCCTCCTATACTGCTGGTGGGAATGTAAACTAGTTCAATCATTGTGGAAAGCAGTATGAAGGTTCCTCAAAAAACTCAAAATAGAAATACCATTTGACCCAGGAATTCCACTCTTAGGAATTTACCCTAAGAAAACAGGAGCCCAGTTTCAAAAAGACGTATGCACCCCTATGTTTACGGTAGCACTATTTACAATAGCCAAAAAATGGAAGCAACCTAAGTGTTCATCAGTAGATGTATGAATAAAGAAGAGGTGGTACATATACACAATGGAATATTATTCAGCCATAAGAAGAAAACAAATCCTACCATTTGCAACAACATGGATGGAGCTAGAGGGTATTATGCTCAGTGAAATAAGCCAGGTGGAGAAAGACAAGTTCCAAATGATTTCACTCATCTGTGGAGCATAAGAACAAAGCAAAAATTGAAGGAACAAAACAGCAGCAGACTCACAGAACCCAAGAATGGACTAAAAGTTACCAAAGAGAAAGGGACAGGGGGGGATGGATAGGAAGGGAGAGAGAAGGGGAAAGGAAGGGGCATTACGATTAACACACATAATGTGGGGGAGGCGCAGGGGGAGGGCTGCACAACACAGAGAAGACAAGTAGTGATTCTATAGCATCTTACTATGCTGATGGGCAGTGACTGTAATGGGCTGTGTGGTGGGGACTTGATAATGGGGGGAATCTAGTAACCACAAGGTTGCTCATGTTATTGTAGATTAATGATACCAAAATAAAATTTAAAAAGCAAACAGGAAAGCTACACAGCTTTATGGATATCTAAAGAAACAGAAAAGTTTCATCTTATACAACTTTTTCAGAGAATAGAAGAAAGAAAGACATTTGCACATAAACAGAAACATGACATGTGCCATACTGACCAGGGGAAAACAACAGAGATACAATGGACTCTGCTATAATTGTAGTGTGACCATTGGGAACCAAACTTATGAAAGAGCAGAATGAAGCAGAGAACATAAAACCACCTTAGAACTAAAACACAATGTCATTTCATGGTTATCTCCAAATGTACATATTCTCATTGTTGTTTTCCTAGTTTTGGCTATAATTCCATACTACAGACTGATTTGTGACTCTTAGGTATAAATCTAATACTTAGAATATGAAAACTACTCTTGAATCATTGAAGAAACTTATCACTGAGCCATTGTTGGAGTGCCACTCAGTGTGGTTCTCATTGTCTGAACATTCTTTACATCCCAGGTGAATAGTCAATTAAAAATCCTTCTGGATTTGGCTGAATTGTATAGTTCCCATTGGGATATTGTATCTGTAGTGCTGTGTATTTAAGAGGATTGCCATTGCCATAATAATTTTGCAGTCCTCAGATATCTTCTTGCTGAAGTTGGGCTGTCTCTGTGTGACAAAGCCCTCCAGTGACTGCAGGTTAGGGTATCTTAGCTCTAGGAGAATTACTTGAACTGTTTTACATGAAATTTGTGGCTTCCAATCAGAATAAAATAAAGTTTTGCTGAATACATATACGTAAAGAAGGTATAAGTAATACACTGAAGCAAAGATATGGTTTCTGATTTGGAGACTAATGAGATATGAAAGGATTAGATATGTGTTCAAACTCCATGGCTTCACTATTTGTAGAGAAGAAAACAAAATTAACTGGTTTTCATCTATAGGGACAAAGTCAACTAACTCTTACATAATTGTTACAGTTAGATTTTTATTCAAAACAAAATACTGTTTTATTCAAAACAGTAAGTTAGTTCTTTTAAGAATTACTGTTTCATGTTACTTGCAAACCAAACAGATAAAAACCCCAGAACTACCTGTCAGTTACTGCCATGGAATTGAATTAAATTAGGTTATATTTTGGTCCATTTATCAGAGCATATGCCATTTACATTTTAGGAGAGATCAGTCAATATCCGCTATAACATAGAAGTTCATCTCAAAACCCTGAGTCCTTTGTCAGCTCCTGTTGTATGGAAGAACCACTGTAGATTCTCAGAAGATATGCTTACATATGCAATTCAGGTTGACTATAACTTGATCAATGCACCTTGTAGAAAACACAGAGGAACTGTTACTCTTTGTGAGCCTGGCAGCTAAGCAAACAATCATTCTACTTCATAAAAGGGATGTGACATAACTGATCAAGGCCATTCTGAAGTTTATGGAGCCACTATGTTTGCACAAGGGCAAACACTTTAGCTTGTTATAAATGAAAACATCACTTGTGCCTTGGAGAAGAACTCCTGGACTAATGTGGAGACACAGGCATGCCTAGAGGAGATTTAGGCATCAGGGCAGGCACTTGACCTCCTAGTACAAAAGCAGCTAGGCCAAATTTGTCTCAACTGATGGAACAATAAATTGCCAAATCCCTTCAAGTTTACAATGCTTTCTGCATCTTTTTTTTCTTCTTTGTTTCTCTGCCACTACCATAGCTCAGGCCCTCATTGCCTTTTCTTTGTAATACTGGTTTGGAATATGGTAATGGCCTCATTCTGACTCCTGCTGCCCTTCACACAACTGCTGAATTACCTCCTGAATATTCATTTTACATATCTGATCATGTTATACCTGTCTCCCAAAACTTTCCACATTTCCCTGACGCCTCTTTTTTTATGGCATGCCATATCCTCATGTTCTAAACTAATCTCTCAAAACCTACCTTCTCCCCAAATTGGGTTACTTTCAGTTTCACTGTGTCTGGAATGTCCTTTTCTCTTCAAATCAAAAATCTCCTTCTCATCCTTAACATCTCCATTTAACCTTCTTCTGTCTAATGTTTTTCTCTGACAGGCTCCAAACCCCAGCCTACCTCACCTTTCCATCTGTAAAGTTGGTCATATTGTATTCTAGTTATTTATGTTTACGTCTATTTCTGCTTCTAAAAGTAAGCCCTTTGAATTCATGGGCTGCGTTATTATTAGAATCCCCAGTACCTAGCACAGTTACTGGTAAACAGAAGGTTTAATACATGTTTACGTAATTAAATTGAAACAATACAGAGTGGATATGTCCTTTTTATTGCCTGTATATGAAAACACTTCCTATTCTGGGTGAACTTCCCACCCTAAGAATCTATATGGGAAAGAGAGTCTATCTCCCTTTATTAAAGTTGAAATTGACTTGCTTTGCCAGTTCACTTTTATGCTAAAGTATGGACTGTGACTGGGGATCCACCAATCTGACACCCACCCTGTTCTTCAAAGGACAAAGAAAGTGTGGAGAACTTTTTCTGAAAGCTGTAGGTTACACGAGATCTGGTTTGGAGGGCATGCAGTGCTGCCTGCTGCAGCAGTAACAGAGCTTGCTGTGCAAAAAGCATTGAGGGTGTTTTGTGCTGTGATTTGGGGCATTCCTTCAGCATGCATCTCAGTCTGATCCTCAGCCTTCCCAGAGATTCTCTGCCCAGTGCATTTCTTTTTACTTAACTTAGACAAAGCCAGTTACTGTTTCATGCAATGAAAGGAACTTGCATGGATACAGAAATCCTACCACTTCCTGATTTTGTGGCTTTGATCAAGTCTTTTTCTTTTGTTGGGAATGCCCTTTCTTGACTATAAATTCTAACTCACCCTTTTGATCCATCAAAAAGGCCATCATCTTCATGCATCCATCTTGATCCTTGCAACTTGATGTTCTCTTTTTCTCTCATTTGAACCCCTGAAGCATTCAGTTTCTTTGATATGTGGCTATTATGCTCCAATCATATAATAATCTGGATACTTGATTTATCTGTTTGAGGACAGAGATTGGGTTTTACCCTGTAGTATGCTGATAAATAATGAACAGTTGGCTCTCTGTGGGGGGAAATGTAGGTCCATATCTATCTACCTATAAGTGGATAAAGAGATATACATACATTTATATGCACACAATTTTATGTATACACACATTTATTACAAATTTTATTGATATACAGAATGAATAAACACAATCTGCAAACAATAATTTTAAAAGTATCTTTGTTTTATATTCCATATGATCAATTAATTCTCAGAAAATACTTTGAGTTTTGTCAAACTCTTGTATCTATAACCAAACTATGCTTGCTATTGATGAACAACTGTATTTCTGACATAAATATTGGTTACTATTTTGTTTATGTTAGTGAACAAGATGTGCAAAGCAAGGCAGAACTATGTTGGAACTTGACTCATTTTTCAATGACATGAGTGACTTTGCTGATTTGGATAATACTTTTGAACATCAGAAAACTATATCTTCAATCCTTTGTGCTATTTACAGTGTAACAGCTACAGACAAGACATACTTTCTAGTTTGATCTGCATTATTAACATTTTCTCCATAACTCTCTTAAATCTAGACAATCAAAGAACAAAAAATTACCCTCTGATGTGTACTGTTTGACAGTTTCCATGGTGTTAAATCACGGCTGATTTCAAACTTCGAGCACAATGGCTCTCAATGTGAAGTTGGGAAGTGATGTACGGCAACCCACCAGTATTTCCACTAGAGTAATTCAAAAGATATAAATAACATTCAAGAACATAGACAATAATTTACTGTAGGAAAATAATTAGGGAATGATGATTTTCAGTATCCTTTTATTTAATGGAACTTATTTAACTGCCTGCAAAGGAGGAAGAAATTGTGGAGAATCTTTTCTGAGAACCGTGTGTGACACAAGACCTGGTTCGGAGGGCCGTTGTGGCAGTGCTGCCCACTGCTGCAGTGAGTTTGCCACACCTCATGTGTTAAGGCTGCGTGATGTGATTTGGTGCATTCCTTCAGTTAATATAATTTAATTTTTATACAGTTTATATAATTCAATTTTTAACAGGGACTGTGCCTAACCAACTAACAAAACTCCTAAAAATTTAACAACTGACTCTGAAGAAATTACACGAGTCAACTTGAACATACCATTGAATCATTGTTGTTCTAGGCATGGTACAAGACACTATGGGGATACAGAACAGGTACTTAGAAAATATTCGATAATTTAAACACAGTGTGATGGTTTGGCACATAGTAGAGTGGCCCTGCCAGCATGTTTTCAAGGACAAATATAAGATCTCAATTTAATCTAGGATCTGGGACCTGAGGAGAAAGTCAGATACTCATATGAAACCTTATTACCTTCCTCAGTCTCAACACTGCCTTGGGAGTCTCAACACTTACAGGGAGATGGAGAGAAAGAGATTTCCCCATTACTTATCTTGAAGCCAGCCCAACCAGTTTTCCCACAAATCTTTTTTAATTTTGGTATCATTAATGTACCAGACTCCCCCCATTATCAAGTCCCCACCACATACCCCGATATAGTCACTGTCCATCAGCATAGTAAGATACTATAGAATCACTACTTGTCTTCTCTGTGTTATACTGCCTTTCCCGTGTCCCCACCCCTACATTCTGTGTGCTAATCATAATGACCCCTTTCCCCCTTATCTCTCCATTCCCACCCAACATCCCCAGTCCCTTCTTGGGTTCTGCGAGTCTGTTGCTGTTTTGTTCCTTCAGTTTTTTCTTTGTTCTTATACTCCAAAGATGAATGAAATCATTTGGCACTTGTCTTTCTCCACTTGGCTTATTTCACTGAGCATAATACCCTCTAGCTCCATTCATGTTGTTGCAAATGATAGGATTTGTTTTCTTCTGATGGCTGAATAATATTCCATTGTGTTCATGTACCACTTCTTCTTTATCCATTCATCTACTGATGGACACTTAGCTTACTTCCGTTTCTTGGCTATTTTAAATAGTGCTGTGATAAACATAGGGGTGCATTTCTCTTTCTGAATCTGAGAAGTTGTTTTCTTTGGGTAAATTTCTAGGAGTGGAATTCCCAGGTCAAATGGTATTTCTATTTTGAGTTTTTTGAGGAACCTCCATACTACTCTACACAATGGTTGAACTAATTTACATTCCCACCAGCAGTGTAGGAGTGTTCACCTTTCTCCACATCCTCGCCAACATTGTTGTTATTTGTCTTTTGGATGTAGGCTATCCTAACTGGTGTGAGGTGATATCTCATTGTGGTTTTAATTTGCATCTCTGATGATTAGTGAGGTGGAGCATCTTTTCATGTGCCTGTTGGCCATCTGAATTTCTTTGGAGAAGTGTCTGCTCAGATCATCCACCCATTTTTTAATTGGCTTATTTGCTTTTTGTTTGTTCAGGTGCATGAGCTCTTTATATATTTTGGATGTCAACCCTTTATCAGATATGCCATTTATGAATATATTCTTCTATACTGTAGGATGCCTTTTTGTTCTATTGATGGTGTCCTTTTCTGTACAGAAGCTTTTTAGTTTGATATAGTCCTACTTGTTCCTTTTTTCTTTTGTTACCCTTGCCTGGAGAGATATGTTCATGAAGAAGTTGTTCATGTTTATGTCCAAGAGATTTTTGCCCATGTTTTTTTCTAAGAGTTTTATGGTTTCATAACTTACATTAAGGTCTTTGATCCATTTTGAGTTTACTTTTTTGTATGAGGTTAGACAATGATCCAGTTTCATTCTCTTACATGTAGCTGTCCAGTTTTGCCAACACCAGCTGTTGAAGAGGCTGTCATTTCCACATTGCATATCCATGGCTCCATTATCGTATAACAACTGACCATATATGCTTGGGTTTATATCGGGCTCTATAGTCTGTTCCATTGGTCTATGGGTCTGTTCTTGTGCCAGTACCAAATTGTCTTGATTACTGTGGCTTTGTAGTAGATCTTGAAGGTGGGAAGTGAGAAACTCCCTGCTTTATTCTTCTTTCTCAGGATTGCTTTGGCTATTCGGGATCTTTTGTGGTTCCATATGAATTTTAGAACTATTTGTTCCAGTTCATTGAAGAATGCTGTCAGTATTTTGATACGGATTGCATTGAGTCTGTAAATTGCTTTAGGCAGAATAGCCATTTTGACAAAATTAATTCTTCCTACCCAACAGGATGGGATGAGTTTCCATTTGTTAGTGTCTTCTTTGATTTCTCTTAAGAGTATCTTGTAGTTTTCAGGGTACAGGTCTTTCACTTCCTTGGTTAGGTTTATTCCTAGCTATTTTATTCTTTTTGATGTAATTGTGAATGGAATGATTTTCCTGATTTCTCTTTTTGCTAGTTCATCATTAGTGTATAGGAATGCAACAGATTTCTGTGTATTAATTTTGTATCCTGTAACTTTGATGAATTCAGATGTTAGTTCTAGAATTTTTGAAGTTGATTCTTTAGGGTTTTTCATGTACAGTATCATGTCATGTGCAAATAGTGACAGTTTGACTTCTTCCTTACCCATCTGGATGCCTTGTATTTCTTTGCTTTGTCTGATTGCCATGGCAAGGACCTCCAGTACTATGTTGAATAAAAGTGGGGAGAGTGGGCATCCCTATCTTGTTCCCGATCTTTGGTGAATAGCTTTCAGCTCCTCACTGTTAAGTATGATGTTGGCTGTGGGTTTGTCATATATGGCCTTTATTATGTTGAGGTACTTGCCCTCTATACCCATTTTGTTGAGAATTTTTATCATGAATGGGTGTTGAATTTTTTCGAATGCTTTTTCCGGATCTTGGAGATGATCATGTGGTTTTTGTCCTTCTTTTTGTTGATGTGGCAGATGATGTTCATGGATTTTCGAATGTTTTAATATCCCTGCATCCCTGAGACGAATCCCCCTTGATCATGGTGTATGATCCTCTTGATGTATTTTTAAATTCAGTTTGCTAATATTTTTTTGAGTATTTTTGCATCTATGGTCTTGAGGGACATTGGTCTGAAATTTTCTTTTTTGGTGCGGTCTTTGCCTGGTTTTGGTATTAGAGGGATGCTGGCCTCATAGAATGAGTTTGGAAGTATTCCATCCTCTTCTATTTTTTGGAAAACTTTAAGGAGAATGGGATTATGTCTTCTCTGAATGTCTGATAAAATTCAGCAGTGAATCCATCTGGCCAGGGAGTTTTGTTCTTGGGTAGATTTTTGATTACTGATTCAATTTTGTTGCTGGTAATTGGTCTGTTTAGATTTTTTGTTTGTTCCTTGGTCAGTCTTGGAAGGTTGTATTTTTCTAGAAAGTTTTCCATTTCTTCTAGGTTATCCAGTTTGTTAGCATATAGATTTTCATAGTATTCTCTAATAATTCTTTGCATTTCTGTGGTGTCCATGGTGATTTTTCCTTTCTCTTTTCTGATTCTGTTTATGTGAGTAGACTCTCTTTTTCTCTTAATAAGTCTGGCTAGGGGGTTATCTATTTTGTTTATTTTCTCAAAGTACCAGCTCTTGGTTTCATTGATTTTTTTCTGTTGTTTTATTCCTCTCAATTTTATTTATTTCTTCTCTGATCTTTATTATGTCCCTCCTTCTGGTGACTTTGGGCCTCATTTGTTCTTCTTTTTCCAGTTTCAGGAATTGTGAGTTTAGACTATTCATTTGGGATTGTTCTTCCTTCTTTAAATAGGCCTGGATTGCAATATGCTTTCCTCTTAGAACTGCCTTTGCTGCACCCACAGAAGTTGGGGCTTTGTGCTGTTGTTGTCATTTGTCTCCATATATTGCTTGACATCTGTTTTAATTTGGTCATTAATCCATTGATTATTTAGGAGCATCTTGTTAAGCCTCAATGTGTTTGTGAGCCTTTTTGTTTTCTTTGCATAATTTATTTCTAGTTTTATACCTTTGTGACCTGAGAAGTTGGTTGGTACAATTTCAGTATTTTTGAATTTACTGAGGTTCTTTTTTGGCCTAGTATGTGGTCTATTCTGGAAAATGTTCCATGTGCACTTGAGAAGAATATGTATCCTGTTGCTTTTGGGTGCAGAGTTCTGTAGATGTCTGTTAGGTCCATCTGTTCTAGTGTGTTGTTCAGTGCCTGTGTGTTCTTACTCATTTTCTGTCTGGTTGATCTATCCTTTGTAGTGAGTGTTGTGTTGATGTCTCCTAAGGTGAATGCATTGCTTTCTGTATCCTCCTTTAATTCTGTTAGTATTTGTTTCACATATGTTGGCACTCCTGTGTTGGGTGCATATATATTTTAAATGGTTATATCCTCTTGTTGACCTGACCCCTTTATCATTATGTAATGTCCTTCTTTATCTCTTGCTACTTTCTTTGTTTAGAAGTCTGTTTTGTCTGATACAAGTACTGCAAGACCTGCTTTTTTCTCCCTATTGTTTGCATGAAATATCTTTTTCCACCCGTTCACTTTTAGTCCATGTATGTATTTGGGTTTGAGGTGAGTCTCTTGTAAGCAGCATATAGATTGGTCTTGCTTTTTAATCCATTCTATTACTCCATGTCTTTTGTTTGGTGCATTCAGTCCGTTTACATTTAGGGTGATTATTGATAGATATGTACTTATTGCTATTGCAGGCTTTGGATTCGTGGTTACTAAAGGTTCAAGGGTAGCTTCTTTTCTATCTAATCATCTAACTTTAACTCACTAATTACACTATTATAAACACAGTCTGGTGATCCTTTATCTCCTTTTTCTTCTTCCTCCACTCTATATGTTAGGTGTTTTATACTGTACTCTTTTGTGCTTCCCTTGACTGCTTTTATGGATAGCTGATTTTATTTTTTGCCTTTAGTTAGTATTTGGTTGGTCTGCTTTCTTTGCTGTGATTTGATTTTCTCTGGTGACATCTATTTAGCCTTGGGAGTACTTCCATCTAGAGTAGTCCCTTTAAAATACACTATAGAGGTGGTTTGTGGGAGGTAAATTCCCTCAACTTTTGCTTATCTGGGAATGGTTTGATTCCTACTTCAAATTTAAATGATAATCATGCTGGATACAGTATTCTCGGTTCAAGGCCCTTCTGTTTCATTGCATTAAATATATCATGCCATTCTCTTCTGTCCTGTAAGGTTTCTGGTGAGAAGTCTGATGATAGCCTGATGGGTTTTCCTTTGTAGGTGATCTTTTTTCTCTCTCTGGCTGGCTTTAATAGCCTGTCCTTGTCTTTGATCTTTGTCATTTTAATCATTATATGTCTTGGTGTTTTCCTCCTTGGGTCCCTTGTGTTGGGAGATCTGTGGGCCTCCATCATAGGAGAGACTATTTCCCTCCCCAGCTTGAGGACATTTCAGCGATTATTTCTTCAAAGACACTTTCTACCTCTTTTTCTCTCTTCTTCTTCTTCTGGTGCTCCTATAATGTGAATATTGTTCCATTGGGATTGGTCATACAGTTCTCCTAAAATTCTTCCATTCTTAGAGATCCATTTATCTCTCTGTGCCTCAGCTTCTCTGTATTCCTGTTCTCTTATTTCTATTCCATTAACAGTCTCTTGCATCTCATCCAGTCTTCTCTTAAATCCTTCCATTGTTTATTTCATTTCTGCTATTTCCTTCTGGAATTCATCCCTTAGATCGTGCATATTTCTCTGCAGCTCCATCAGCATGGTTATGACTTTTATTTTGAATTCTTTTTCAGGAAGATTGGTTATATCAGTCTCACCAGGCCCTCTCTCTGGCATTAGAATGATTTTGGACTGGACCAGGTTATTCTGCCTTTTCACGGTGATAGAAGTGATTGTTGGCAAGTGGCATCTGTGTCAGCTGGGAGAACAAAGTCGCTTCCTGCTTGCTGGTCACTGTGCCCTTCTCTGCTGCCTGTGCCTGTTAACCATGCACAGGGAGCAGTCTTTGGGTTAATCCCCTGAGCTGCCATGGACGGGTTGGCCCTTGGGATAGCCTAGGGCACTGGCAGGGTTTGCAGGTGAGCAGTGTGTGTTCTCCTGCAAGAATGGCACCCCTGCATGCCTTCAGGACTTTGTGCTGGCTTCCTCTGCGTGTGCCAGGCAGCTGTGCACAGGGGGAAGCCTCTGGGCCTGTCCCAGTTAGCTGTGCGCTGGGAGAAAACTCTGTGTGGTTGTTCTAGGTGGGGCTGCTCCCTGGCTGGTCCACAGCAATGCTTGGTCAGCCAGTTTGCTTGCAGTGCCAGTGGTGGGGGAATGAATGGCAGGCTGCTTATCGCTGTGAGCAGTTTTGGAGCTGTGTTGCCACCTACAGGTTAGGGCACCTGAAGCTCCTTAAAATTCCCAGCCTGCTGGGCTGTGTGCCAGGACGATTTTTTTTCCACCTGTTAAAACCTTGTCCCTTTAAGACTTTTAAAGCACCCGCTTTTCTTTTGTCTCAGGACAGCTGGCTGTGGGGACCTGTTCACAGTTTCATTCTCAGGTTTTACTTTTCCGTTTCTCTAATATCCAGTACACCATGCAATGTGTGTCTGTGCTCCCAGTGCAGATTATTACTAGGGCTGGTTATTTAGCAGTCCTGTGCTTCCACTCCCTCCTCACTCTGATTCTGCTGGTGAGCTGAGGTCAGGGGAGTGCTTAGGTCCCACTGGGTCATGGCTTTGTACCTTACCCTTTTCATGAGATGCTGAGTTCTTGCAGATGGAGATGTAGCCTGGCTGTTGTACTGCATCTTCTGGTCTCTCTTTTAGGAATAGCTGTATTTGCTGTATTTTCAAAATATGTATGGTTTGGGGAGGAAATTTCTGCCGCTCTATTTATGCTGCCATCTTTACCTCTCTTCCAGTTTTCCCACAAATTTGTAACCTTGTATAACTCTTGATCACATGGTCCTTGAATTTTCTTGATACTATTTTGGAATTATTACTGGAAGTCCAAAATACCATAGGCACCAGATATGTGAATTGGGAAAATTCAAATGATAGTAGATAATGATTAAAAATTTGCAACCACTTCCGGAAAGATGGCAGAGTGAGCAGGGCGGTGGAAATCTCCTCCCAAAACCAAATATATTTATGAAAATATAACAAACACACCTATTCCTAAAAGAGAGACCAGAAGATATAGGATGACACCAGCCTGCACCTGCACCTGAGAGGACTAGGCACCCTGCGAGGCGGGTAAGATATGGAGCCACGACCAGGTGGGACCCAAGCACTCCCCCACCCCAGCGCACCGGCGGAAGGAGAGGATTCAGAGTGGGGAGGGAGTGGAAGCACAGGCCTGCTAAATAACCAGTCCTGGTGATCTGTGCGGGAGCACTGACACACTTTGCGTGGTGTATCGGAGACTGGAGAGACAGAGGTGCAGATTCTAAGATGGCAGGTCAACCCAGCCAATTCCCCGGGACAAAAGAAAAGCGTGCACTTTTTTAGGGGGTCTTAAAGAGACAAGGGCCCAAGGGAGGAGCAGGATCGTCCCAGCGCACTCAGCCAAGCAGGCTGGGAGTCCTTGGGAATTTCAGACCCCTTGGACTGTGGCTGGGAAAAGCAGTCACACCGAGACTTCCCATAGGAATCAGCAGCCTCCCATTCGTTCCCTGCCCACCCAGAGTCACAAAGGGCCCGGTGGAGCAGCATGGCTGCAGAATAGTGGAGCAGCAGCACGACCTACAGGATAGTCACAGAAACTACACCCAGCAGGCATTTTTTTTTTCTATTTTCCCTTTCTTCTTTTTTTCTTTTTCTGACCACTTTTATCGCCATCAAAAGACAGTGAAATGTGGTACAAACAAAGCTTACCCAGACAACCCCAGACCAGACTACCTCAGAGAGGGAGCATAATGGGATGGACATGCACAATCTTCAGAAAAAGAATTCAATTTAAAAGCCTTAACCATACTGATGGATCTACACAGAAATATGCAAGAGCTAAGGAAGGAAGTGAGGGAAGTGAGGAAAGACAATGCAGAGATGAGACAAGTGATTGACGGGCTTAGCAGCAGACTGGACGAGATGCAAGAGACTGTTAATGGAATAGAAATCAGAGAACAGGAATACAGAGAAACTGAGGCAGAGAGAGATAAAAGGATCTCTAGGAATGAAAGAATTTTAAGAGAACTGTGTGACAAATCCAAACGGAAAAATATTTGCATTATAGGAGTACCAGAAGAAGAAGAAGAGAGAAAAAGGGATAGAAAGTGTCTTTGAAGAAATAATTGCTGAAAACTTCCCCAAGCTGAGGAAGGAAATAGTCTCTCAAACCATGGAAGCATACAGATATCCCAACACAAGGGACCCAAGGAAGACAACACCAAGACACATAATAATTAAAATGGCAAAGATCAAAGATAAAGACAGAGTATTAAAGGCAGCTAGAAAGAGAAAAAATATCACCGACAAGGGAAAATTCATCAGACTATCATCAGACTTCTCAACAGAAACCTTACAGGCCAGAAGAGAATGGCATGATATATTTAATGTAATGAAACAGAAGGGCCTTGAACAAAGAATATTGTATCCAGCATGATTATCATTGAAATTTCAGGGAGAGATTAAACAATTTCCAGACAAGCGAAAGCTGAGGGAATTTGCCTCCCATAAAACACCTCTTCAGGATATCTTAAAGGGACTGCTCTAGATGGAAGCACTCCTAAGGCTAAAAAGACGTCACTAGGAACTATAAAATCATAGCAAAGAAGGCAGACCATCCAAACATTAACTGAAGGCAAAGGATAAAACACCTAGTATATAAAGAATGGAGGAGGAAGAATAAAAAGGGAGAAAAATAGAATCATCACACTGTGTTTACAATAACTTAACAAGAAAGTTAACTTAGACTGTGAGATAGCAGAGAAGCTACCCTTGAACATTTGGTAACCACGAATCTAAAGCCAGCAATGGCAATAAGTACATAATTATCGATAATCACCCTAAATGTAAATGGACTGAATGCACCAATCAAAAGACACAGAGTGACTGAATGCATAAACAAGCAAGACCCATCTATATGCTGCTTACAAGAGACTCACCTCAAACCCAAAACATACACAGACTAAAGGTGAAGGGATGGAAAAAGATATTTCATGCAAACAATAGGGAGAAAAAGGCAGGTGTTGCAGTACTTGTATCAGACAAAATAGACTTCAAAACGAAGAAAGTAGCAAGAAATAAAGAAGGACATAACATAATGATAAAGGGGTAAGTCCACCAAGAGGCTATAACCATTTTAAATATGTATGCACCCAACACAGGAGCGCTGGCATATGTGAAACAAACACTAACAGAATTAAAGGAGGAAATAGAAAGCAATGCATTCATTTTGGGAGACTTCAACACACCACTCAATCCAAAGGACAGATCAACCAGACAGAAAATAAGTAAAGACACAGAGGCACTGAACAACACACTAGAACAGATGGATGTAACAGACATCTACAGAACTCTACAGCCAAAAGCAACAGGACACACATTCTTCTCAAGTGCACATGGAACATTTTTGAGAATAGACCACATACTAGGCCACAAAAAGAACCTCAGTAAATACAAAAATGTTGAAATTCTACCAACCCACTTCTCAAATAACAAAGGTATAAAATTAGAAATAAATTTTAGAAAGAAAACAAAAAGGCTCACAAATACATGGAGACTTAACAACACTCTCCTAAATAATCAATGGGTTCATGACCAAATCAAAACAGAAATCAAAGAATATATGGAGACTAATGACAACAACAACACAAAGCCATAACTTCTGTGGGACGCAGCAAAGGCAGTTCCAAGAGGAAAGTATATTGCAATCCAGGCCTATTTAAAGAAGGAATAACATTCTCAAATAAATAGTCTAAAGAACATAATTACTAAAATTGGAAAAAGAAGAACAAATGAGGCCCAAAGTCACCAGAAGGAGGGACATAATAAAGATCAGAGAAGAAATAAATAAAATTGAGAAGAATAAAACAATAGAAAAAATCAATCAAACCAAGAGTTGGTTCTTTGAAAAAATAAACAAAATAGATAAACATCTGGCCAGACTCATTAAGAGAAAAAGAGAATCTACACACATAAACAGAATCAGAAATGAAAAACGAAAAATAACGACGGACCCCACAGAAATACAAAGAATTATAAGAGAATATTATGAGAATCTATATGCTAACAAGCTGGAAAACATAGAAGAAATGGACAACTTCTTAGAAAAATACAACCTTCCAAGACTGACCAAGCAAGAAACAGAAAAACTAAACAGACCAATCACCAGCAATGAAATTGAATCAGTAATCAAAAAACTACCCAAGAAGAAAACCCCTGGACCAGATGGATTCACCTCTGAATTCTACCAGACATATAGAGAAGAAATAACACCCATTCTCCTTAAAGTTTTCCAAAAAATAGAGGAGTGAATACTTCCAAACTCATTCTATGAAGTCAGCATCACTCTAATACCAAAACCTGACAAAGCCCTTGCCAAACAAAAAAATCACAGACCAATATCCCTGATGAACATAGATGCAAAAATACTCAACAAAATTTAGCAAACCGAATTCAAAAATACATCAAGAGGATCATACACCATGATCAAGTGGGATTCATCCCAGGGAAGCAAGGATGGTGCAACATTCGAAAATCCATCAACATCATCCACCACATCAACAAAAAGAAGAACAAAAAGCACATGATCATCTTCATAGATGCTGAAAAACATTTGACAAAATTCAGCATCCATTCATGATTAAAACTCAACAAAATGGGTATATATGGCAAGTACCTCATCATAATAAAGGCCATATATGACAAATCCACAGCTAACATCATACTTAACAGCCAGAAGCTGAAAGCTTTTCATGTAAGATCAGGAACAAGACAGGGATGCCCACTCTCTCCACTGTAACTCAATGTAGTACTCAAGGTCCTAGCCACAGCAATCAGATGAAACAAAGAAATACAAGGCATCCAGATTGGTAAAGAAGAAGTCAAATTGTCACTATTTGCAGATGACATGATATTGTACATAAAAAACCCTAAAGACTCTACTCCAAAACTACTGGAATATCTGAATTCAGCAAAGTTGCAGGATACAAAATTAACACACAGAAATCTGTTGTTTTCCTATACACTAATGATGAACTAACAGAAGGAGAAATCAGGAAAACAATTCCATTCACAATTGCATCAAAAAGAATAAAATACCTAGGAATAAACCTAACGAAGGAAGTGAAAGACTATACCCTGAGAACTACCAGACACTCCTAAGAGAAATTAAAGAGGACACTAACAAGTGGAAATTCATCCCATGCTCTTGGCTAGGAAGAATAAATATTGTCAAAATGGCTATACTACCTAACGCAATCTACAGATTCAACGGACTCCCTATCAAAATACCAACAGCTTTCTTCAATGAACTGGAACAAATAATTCTAAAATTCATATGGAATCACAAAAGACCCCGCATAGCCAAAGCAATCCTGAGAAGGAGGAATAAAATGGGGAATTACGCTCCCTGACTTCAAGCTCTACTACAAAGCTACAGTAATCACGACAATTTGGTATTGGCACAGAAACAGACCCACAGACCAGTGGTACAGAATAGAAAATCCAAACATTAACCCAAGTATATACAATCAATTAATATATGATAAAGGAGCCTTAGATACACAATGGGGAGATGACAGCCTCTTCAACAGCTACTGTTGGCCAAACTGGACAGCTACATGTAAGAGAATGAAACTGGACTACTGTCTAACCCCATACACAAAAGTAAACTCAAAATGGATCAAAGACCTGAATGTAAGTCATGAAACCATTAAACTCTTAGAAGAAAACATAGGCAAAAATCTCTTAAACATAAACATGAGCGACTTCTTCATGAACATATCTCCCTGGGCAAGGGAAACAAAAGCAAAAGTGAACAAGTGGGACTATATCAAGCTGAAAAGCTTCTGTACAGCAAAAGACACCATCAGTAGAACAAAAAGGCATCCTGCAGTAAGGGAGAATATATTCATAAATGACACGTCAGCTAAGGGGTTGACATCCAAAATGTATAAAGAACTCACGCACCTCAACAAACAAAAAGCAAATAATCCAATTATATAATGGGCAGAGGACATGAATAGACACTTCTCCAAAGAAGAAATTCAGATGGTCAACAGGCACATGGAAAGATGCTCCACATTGCTAATCATCAGAGAAATGCAGATTAAAACCACAAGGAGATATCACCTCACACCAGTGAGGATGGCCAACATCCAAAACACAAAGAACAACAAACGTTGGCAAGGATGTGGAGAAAAGGGAACCCTCCTACACTGCTGTTGGGAATGCAAATTAGTTCAACCATTGTGGAAAGCAGTCTGGAGATTCTTCAAAAAACTGAAAATAGAAATACCATTTGACCCAGGAATCCCACTGTTAGGAATTTACCCTAAGAATGCGGTAGCCCAGTTTCAAAAAGACAGATGCACACCTATGTTTATTGCAGCACTATTTACAATAGCCAAGAAATGGAAGCAACCTAAGTGTCCATCAGTAGATGAATGGATAAAGAAGAAGTGGTACATATACACAATGGAATATTATTCAGCCATAAGAAGAAAACATATCCTACCATTTGCAACAACATGGTTGGAGCTAAAGGGTATTATCCTTAGTAAAATAAGCCAAGCCAAAATAGACAAATATCAAATGATCTCACTCATATGTGGAGTATAAGAACAAAGAAAAAATCTGAGGGAACAAAACAGCGGCAAACTTACAGAAACCAAGAACGGACTAATATTTACGAAAGGAAAAGGAATTGAGGAGGATGGGTGGGAAAGGAGGGACAATGGGGAAAAGGGGGCAGTACGATTAGCAGATGTAATGTTGGGGGGGCATGGGGAGGGCTGTACAACTCAGAGAAGACAAGTAGTGTTTCTATAGCATCTCAGTACACTGATGGACAGTGACTGTAATGAGGTTGGTGGGGGGAAGCTGATGAAGGCGGTAGTTTAATAACCATAATATTGCACATGTAATTGTAGATTAATGATAGCAAAATACATTATAAATAAAAAAAAACATGAACAGCATGGCTCCTGTCCTCAAGGAATTCACAGACTAGAAGCTAGAGAAACACATGAAATTTCCATATGTCTCCAAAGGCATTGTAAGAGTGTTACATACAAAGCACTGTGGAGACACAGAGGAGTAAGTGTTTCAGTCAGCATTGGGAGGCAGATACAACCAGAAATGTGACAGGTATGGAGGTTAGTTCTTGTAGGTTGATTAGAATGAAAGGCAATCAGAGCAGAGGGGGAAAAGTCTATTTTTTTCTAGAAAATATATAGAAATAATTTAAAAGATCTAAACCTTCTAGAGCCACAAATTCAGGTCTTTTAAAACTTATTCAGGGAAGGAATTATTCTTGTAATTACCTCTAACTTCATCTCCTTATAATACTTTTTAAGCCCTCTCCTTTCTTTTTTCATGGAGAAAAAAAATGGGAACAGATAGTTCACATGATATTTAGATTTCCATTAGAAATATCTCCCAACCACTCTGTTATTTTATGGAAAACAAAACAAAAAGTCTCCCCAAATCACTTTAACCCAATGCACACCCATTCATCACTTAGTCTTTTTGTTTTAAAGTGAATACTAATCTACCTCCATTAAAAGCTCCCAGGGGGCCTTAGCTCCAGTGAACATGAAACAGTTTTAACTGATGGGCTTAGGGGATGGAAGAAGTTGTACTCGATGTCAGCAAGAACACTCTTTGATAAAACTAGCCCTAATCAGAATCCTTAAGATTTGGAAAGAGAATCATGTTTGTCTTACTGTCCAGGGACTCTCTTATTTCCTGTTTCAACTAAATGATTTAGGAATGGTTATTTCCATGGTATTTCTCCCTATTCTGGGCACTAAATCTCAAGTTATTCCTGACTGTGTTTCCAGGAGGGCTGAATAAACACCTAAAGCTTTAGCAGTATTAAAGTTCTTATAGCTTTCCTGAGGTGTACTTCCAGCTTGCTTTTGTTCTATTATCTCTTTCCCTGATGAGCTTTAAATATATATACATATTTTTTCTTCTAATGCATTATATTGGCAATGACTATGAAATCCATATTCAAAAACTCTCAAATAATATTGATAAAAAGAGAACAAAAAAATGTCTATGAGATAATTTTAGAAATGGGGCTATAGGGAATGTTTCTAGATAAGGTAAAACTAAGGTCCTATGACTTGCCGAAGGTCAAGTAGCTATTTAACAGCAGGGCTTAGAATCCAGGTGAAGGAACCAGGTCCTCTGTCAGCTACATCACAGGCAGCTACATTCACTACTCACAACTCAGAGGCCACCGTTCCCACACAAAAGACAACACACCCTGACTGTGTAACAGGGACCAGGCTTGGAACCAACTGGGAGGTGGGGAGGGGGCTCTGATAAAAAAATTTTTTGCAACCAAGCAGACCTATGTTAAGATCTTTAAAAGTTTTGTAATCTTAGGTAAATTGTTAACTTAGGTGAGTTTTCTCACTTACTAAATGAGACCTAAATTATTGGCTATTGTAAGAAATCAATAAAAATCAACTAAAAGGAAATTGTGCAGGTCCAGTGATTCAGTTGTTTGGTAGACCGGTATGTGCGCAGACATTGCGGTGCTCCCTCTGCCCCCAATCTGCCCCATGACACAACAAAATACTTACTTTCATTGAAGGAAAAACACGATATTTCTAACTTTCAGTGATGTGTCCTCTTCCTCACTTCCCATAGCCTTTAATATCTGGGTAGCATATTTTTCATTTAATTAAATGTGATTGTGACTTGTCCTTTGATTGTTTAATATTTATATTTCTTGCTTTCCCACTTATTTATCCCTCTCAGCAGTTCACATCACATGTCCACTCCAGGCTAGATTGCAGTCTTCTGAGGCCTGAGACCTAGACATAAAAGTTGCTTATGGACTTTCATCAGTTTATAGTGTCTGGTAAAGGTTTAAACATATAGGCACTGATAAGTATCTGCAGAAATTGATTCCCTAGTCCTGGGGCACAAATAAAAGTGATCCAAAATAAACTGTTTTGCAGGTTAGAGTGGTGAGTGTTGGAGAATATCTGGCTTCATTTCCAAAGAAACTGGGTTTCATTCACAGATGAAGGTAATGATCTTGTGTAAGTGATGTCTTACTTGCTTCAATTTGCAGCAAATTAGCAATATAGAAAAACACATAACCTCAGCTCCAAATCCTTTTTACTCCACAACTAAACTACATTGTCATAGAAGCAATCACCTGACACAGATTTTTTAAGATAGGTGAATGAATATTTTCCTCACCTTTTTGTTTTTACCATAATCTTTCCTAACTAACCTAAAAAATATCAAGAAGAATTTAAAACAGTAATCAGCACTTCACTGGCATATATAAATGAAGAATAATGTAATATAAAGGGAGAACTTTTATGGTTTTCACATTAATTTTAAAAAATGAAAGCTGAATATGATGAACCTCCTGGTAAAAATAAAACTTACATATCTTCCACTTTAAGGAACAATCTCTGGTACCAAGAGTTCAAACCAGGTCCCTGAGCACCTTCAAAAATTAAGTCACATTCTTTGTTATTAAAACTTACTTACACACTTGCAAAGGTAATTTTATTTGTCATTTTTTCTTTTTTTATTGTGGCATAATTTACATAAAACATATCCTAACTTCTCAGTTCAATAAGCTTTAAGATTAACATCAATTCATTCAATCACCAGCCAAGAGAAGATATAGAACATTTCCATCACTCAGAAAGTTTTTTAACAAAATCCTTTTATCTCAATCTCTCCCAAAAGTAATTACTTTCTGACTAAATGATAGATTATTTTACTTGTTTAGAACCCTACGTATTAGGGATCATATAATGTGTATTCTTGTCTCTGGCTTTTTTACTTAGAACAATGTCTATGAGATTCAACCATCGCATGTTAGTTTGTTCCTTTAATTACGGAGTTGTATCAATGAACACAACAGTTTGTCCATTCTCTTGATGGACATTTAAATTGTTTCCAGGTCATGGTTATTATGAATAAAACTGCTGAAACATTCTTGAAAATTTTGTATTGTGGGAATTCTTTTCTCTTGGACATATTTGAAGGGAATTGCTAAATTGTAGGATAGATGTTATCTTTAATGTAAGAAAATGGAAAACGTTCCCAAAGTGATTATAACTTTCCATAGACCCACCAATAATGGAAGGAATTTTCAGTACCTTTACATTCCTGTCAACATTTGGTGTTGTCAGACTTTTTTATTTTAGCCTCCTAATGGGTGTGAAATTATTTCAAATGATGGTTTTACTTTGCTGATTACTACTGATGTTGAACATCTTTTCAAGTGCTTAGTGGCCTTTCTTATATCTTCAGTGAAATGTCTGCTCAAGATTTTTAATCTCTAAAAATTGCTTATTGTGAAAAAATATATATACTATAAAATTTGCCATTTTAGTATTTTTAAGTGTACAATTCAGGTATTAATTATATTCACAATATTGTACAGCTATCACCACTATTTTCAAAACTTTTTGCATCAACCCAAACAGAACTCTTAACTATTAAGCAATAACATCTTTTCCCTTTTCTTCAGACACTAATATGATCTAAAATACTTTCTGCCTCTATTAATTTGCCTGTTCTAGATATTTCATATAAGTGGAATCACATAATATTTTTCTTCTTGAGTCTGGCTTATTTCACTTAGCATAATGCATTCAGATCATCTGTGTTGTAACATGTATCAGAACTTTATTCCTTTTTACGGCTAAAAAAATATTCCATTGTATGTATATATTTTGTTTATCCATTCATCTATTGATGGATACTTGGCTTGTTTCCACCTTCTGGCTACTGTGAATAATGCTGAAGTACAATGAATAGCATTGATGTACAAGTATCTGTGTTCCTGTTTTCAATTTTATTGGGTATATAACTAGGAAGAATTGAGTCCATGGTAATTCAATATTTAGCTTTTTGAGGAACCACCAAACTGTTCTCCATAGCACCTGTACCATTGTACATTCCCACCAGCAGTGTATGAGTATTCCAACTTCTCCACATCCTTACCAACACTATTTGCCACTTATTATTATTTCTATTATTCCCCTAATGGCTAATGATGTTGAACATCTTTTCTTATTCTTAATGGTCATTTGTGCATCTTCTCTGAAGAAACATCTATTCAATACCTCTACCAATTTTTTAAAATTTGTCTCTTTGTTGTTCCATTGTGGAAGTTCCTTATTTATTCTGGATATTAAGTCCTTATCACACATATAATTTGTAAATATTTTTCTCCCATTCTGTTGGTTGCCCTTTCATTTTCTTGATAATGTCCTTTGATGTACAAAAGTTATGGTTTCGATAAAGCCCAATTTCTCTTTTCTCTTTTGTTGCTTGTGGTTTGGTATCATATTGAAGAATCTATTGCCAAATTTAAAGTCATTAAGATTTTCCCCAATGTTTTCTTTTAACATTTTTTGTGGCTCTGCTATTCAGCCCAGTCGTTGGCCCAGTCTAAGTTAATTTTTACATATGGTGTGAAGTAGGGCTTCAAATTCATTCCTTTGCAGGTGGAAAAGCATCACTTAACCCAGCACCATTTGATGAAGAAATTGTTCTTCCCACATTGAAAGGATGTGGCATTCTTGTCAAAAATAAAATGGATATAGATGTACAGGTTTATTTCTGAATACTCAATTGTGTTCCATTGGTCAACATGTATATCTCTATGCAGTTACAACACTGTTTTGATTACTGTAGCTTTATAGTAACTTTTGAAATTGGGAAGTGTGGGTCTAACAAATTTGTTCTTTCTCAAGATCGTTTTATATATTTAGGGTTCATTGCAAACCCATACAACTTTGTGGATTAGCCAATCTATTTCTTCAAAGAGGCTGTTGGAATTTTTATAGAAATTTCAATGAATGTGTAGATAGCTTTTAGTAACATTGACATCTTAACAAGATTAAGTCTATTACCCATGAATAGAGGATGTCTTCCATTTATTTAGGACTTCAATAATTTCTCTCAGCAATATGTAATACTTTTTTGGTTTTGTTTTGTTTTGTTTTTTGTTTGTTTTTTCATAAACTGTACAATTTAATTAAATTCAGAAGATTCAACATCAATACAAAACTATCCATGTACAATCCATGTTTAGATTTTATCATTTATCCCAATAACGTCCTTCCTCCCCACCGCCACCCCATCCAGGATCCCATCCAGAACTGAGTATTGCAATTGTCTTGTTTCTCTTGTTAATTTTTTTTGGTTTATTTTTTTTGGTTTTTTTAAATAGCTTTATTAAAATGTAACTTACATAACAAAAATATCAATTCAGTAATTTTTGGTATATTTACAGAGCTGTGCAACCACCACCATTACCTAATTTTTGAACATTTTCATCATTCCAAAAAGAAACCTCATGCCATTTGCAGTCACATCCCATTTCCACCCTCAGCTCCAGACAATCATTAATATACTTTATTTTGATTTGCCTATTCTGGACAGTTCGTATAAAAGGGATCATATGATATACACTCTTTTGTGTCCAGTTTATTTCACTCAGCATGCTTTGGAGTTCATCCATATTGTAGCATACATCGATAAATAAAATGTGATCTATTCATAAAAATGAAAAATTCTCTTGTTTATTTTTAATCTGGAATAGTTCTTAACCTTCATCGTCTTTCCTGCCATCAACATTTTTGAAGAGTTTTTCTTTATTTTATTACCTCCCTCATTTTACTTGATGCATAGTTGAGAGAGGACCAATTAGACTGACCCTAAAATCTCTTTCCTTACTTCTTTATTAAAAGTCAGAGTTCTCTCAAAGAAAGAATATGCTGGTACCAGCTCTGGGGCTTCAAAGGCACCCCTCTTCAACATCACCACTGCTCAGCCAGGCAGGTCACTTTCCCTGTTACAGGCTGCACATATCCTTTGACCCCTTTTCATCTGGACATAGCATTCTGGGAGGAGAGCCTGGAGGCTTGTCTACTCAAATGCTTTCTTAATTTAATTTTATTTTTTTATAATTTATTTTGGTATCATTAATCTACAATTACATGTACAATTTATGGTTATTAAACTACCCCTTTCATTAGGTCCCCCCCACCAACCCCATTACAGTCACTGTCCATCAGCATAGTGAGATACTATAGAGCCACTACTTGTCTTCTCTGAGTTGTACAGCCCTCCCGATGCCCCCCCAACATTACATCTGCTAATCGTGATTCTCCTTTTTCCCCCTTATCCCTCCCTTCCCACCCATCTTCCCCAGTCCCTTTCCTTTGGTAACTATTAGTCCCTTCTTGGGTTCTGGAAGTCTGCTGCTGTTTTGTTCCTTCAGGTTTTTTCTTTGTTCTTATACTCCACATATGAGTGAAATCATTTGATACTTGTCTTTTTGGGCTTGGCTTATTTCACTCAGCATACCCTCTAGCTCCATCCATGTTGTTGCAAATGGTAGGATTTGTTTTCTTCTTATGGCTGACTAATATTCCATTGTGCATATGTACCACATATTCTTTATCCATTCATCTACTGATGGACACTTAGGTTGTTTCCATTTCTTGGCTATTGTAAATCATGCTGTGATAAACATAGGGGTGCATCTGTCTTTTTCAAATTGGGCTGCTGCATTCTT
Organism: Smutsia gigantea; assembly: GCA_032199065.1. Lineage (NCBI taxonomy): Eukaryota > Metazoa > Chordata > Mammalia > Pholidota > Manidae > Smutsia > Smutsia gigantea. Next base: position 119,929 of record JAVSCE010001330.1, on the reverse strand, counting down.
AGGGTAAATTCCTAGCAGTGGAATTCCTGGGTCTAATGGTATTTCTGTTTTGAGTTTTTTGAGGAACCTCCATACTGCTTTCCACAGTGGTTGAACTAATTTGCATTCCCACCAGCAGTGTAGGAGGGTTCCCTTTTCTCCACATCCTCGCCAGCATTTGCTGCTGTTTGTGTTTTGGATGTTGGCCGTCCTCGCTGGTGTGAGATGATATCTCATTGTGGTTTTAATTTGCATTTCTCTGATGATTAGCGATGTGGAGCATCTTTTCATGTGCCTGTTGGCCATCTGAATTTCTTCTTTGGAGAAGTGTCTATTCATATCCTCTGCCCATTTCTTAATTGGATTATTGCTCTTTGTTTGTTGAGGTGCGTGAGTTCTTTATATATTTTGGATGTCAACCCCTTGTGGGATACGTCATTTACGAATATATTTTCCCATACTGCAGGATGTCATTTTGTTCTACTGATGGTGTCCTTTGCTGTACAGAAGCTTTTCAGCTTGATATAGTCCCACTTGTTTATTTTTGCTTTTGTTTCCCTTGCCCGGGGAGATATGTTCATAAAGAAGTCGTTCATGTTTATGTCCAAGAGATTTTTGCCTATGTTTTTTTCTAAGACTTTTATAGTTTCATGACTTACATTCAGGTCTTTGATCCATTTTGAGTTTACTTTTGTGTATGGGATTAGACAGTAGTCCAGTTTCATTCTCTCACCTGTAGCTGTCGAGTTTTTCTAACACCAGCTGCTGAAGAGGCCATCATCTCCCCATTGTATATCCAAGGCTCTTTTATCATATTAATTGACTGTATATGTTTGGGTTAATGTTTGGATTTTCAATTTTTTACACTGGTCTGTGTGTCTGTTTTTATGGCAGTACAAGTCTTGATTACTGTGGCTTTGTAGTAGAGCTTGAACTCTGGAACGTAATTCCCCCTGTTTTATTCCTCCTTCTCAGGATTGATTTGGCTATTGGGGGTCTTTTGTGGTTCCATATGAATTTTAGAATTATTTGTTCCAGTTCATTGAAGAAAGCTGTTGGTATCTGATAGCGATTGCATTGAATCTGTAGATTGCTTTAGGTAGTATAGCCATTTTGACAATATTTATTCTTCCTAGCTAAGAGCATGGAATGAATTCCCATTTGTTAGTGTCCTCTTTAATTTCTCTTAGGAGTGTCTTGTAGTTTTCATGGTACAGGCCTTCACTTCCTTCGTTAGGTTTATTCCTAGGTATTTTATTCTATTTGATGCAATTGTGAATGGAATGGTTTTTCTGATTTCTCTTTCTGGTAGTTCATTGTTAGTGTATAGGAAAGCAACAGATTTCTGTGTGTTAATTTTGTATGCTACAACTTTGCTAAATTCAGATATTAGTTCTAGTAGTTTTGGAGTGGATTTTTTTAGGGTTTTTTATGTACAATATCATGTCATCCGCAAATAGTGACAATTTGACTTCTTCTTTACCAATCTGGATGCCTTGTATGTCTTTTTTTGTGTGATTGCCATGGCTAGGACCCCAGCCCTATGTTGAATAACAGTGAGAGAGTGGGCATCCCTGTCTTGTTCCTGATCTTAGATGAAAGTCTTACAGCTTCTCGCTGTTAAGTATCATGTTAGCTGTGGGTTTGTCATTTATGGCCTTTATGATGTTGAGGTACTTGCCCTCTATACCCATTTTGTTGAGAGTTTTAATCATGAATGGATGTTGAATTTTGTCAAATGCTTTTTCAGCATCTATGGAGATGATCATGTGGTTTTTGTTCTTTTTCTTGATGTGGTGGATGATGTTGATGGACTTTCGAATGTTGTACCATCCTTGCATCCCTGGGATGAATCCCACTTGATCATGGTGTATGATCCTCTTGATGTATTTTTGAATTCGGTTTGCTAAATTTTGTTGAGTATTTTTGCATCTATGTTCATCAAGGATATTGGTCTGTAATTTTCTTTTTTGGTGAGGTCTTTGCCTGGTTTTGGTATTAGAGTGATGCTGGCTTCATAGAATGAGTTTGGAAGTATTCCCTCCTCTTCTATTTTTTGGAAAACTTTATGGAGAATGGGTGTTATTTCTTCTCTATATGTCTGGTAGAATTCAGAGGTGAATCCATCTGGTCCAGGGGTTTTGTTCTTGGGTAGTTTTTTGTTTACTGATTCAATTTCGTTGCTGGTGATTGGTCTGTTTAGTTTTTCTGTTTCTTGCTTGGTCAGTCTTGGAAGGTTGTATTTTTCTAAGAAGTTGTCCATTTCTTCTAGGTTTTCCACATTTTTAGCATATAGATTCTCATAATATTCTCTTATAATTCATTGTATTTCTGTGGGATCCATTGCTATTTTTCGTTTCTCATTTCTGATTCTGTTTATGTATGTGGATTCTCTTTTTCTCTTAATGAGTCTGGCTAGGGGTTTATCTATTTTGTTTATTTTTTAAAAGAACCAGCTCTTGGTTTCATTGATTTTTTTCTATTGTTTTATTCTTCTCAATTTTATTTATTTCTTCTCTGATCTTTATTATGTCTCTCCTTCTGGTGACTTTGGGCCTCATTTGTTCTTCTTTTTCCAATTTTAGTAATTGTGTTCTTTAGACTATTTATCTGGGAATGTTATTCCTTCTTTAAATAGGCCTGGACTGCAATATACCATCCTCTTAGAACTGCCTTTGCTGCGTCCAACAGAAGTTGTGGCTTTGTGTTGCTGTCATTAGTCTCCATATATTCTTTGATTTCTGTTTTGATTTGGTCATGAACCCACTGATTATTTAGGAGAATGTTGTTAAGTCTCCATGTATTTGTGAGCATTATTTTTTTCTTTCTAAAATTTATCTCTAGTTTCATAGCTTTGTGATCTGAGAAGTTGGTTTGGTAGAATTTCAGTATTTTTTAGTTTACTGAGGTTCTTTTTGTGGCCTAGTATGTGGTCTTTTCTGGAAAATGTTCCATGTGCACTTGACAAGAATGTGTATGCTGCTGCCTTTGGGTGTAGAGTTCTGTAGAGGTCTGTTAGGTCCATCTGTTCTAGTGTGTTGTTCAGTGCCTCTGTGTCTTTACTTATTCTCTGTCTGGTTGATCTGTCCTTTGGAGTGAGTGGTGTGTTGAAGTCTCCTAAAATGAATGCATTGCTGTCTATTTCCTCCTTTAATTCTGTTAGTATTTGTTTCACATATGCCGGCTCTCCTGTTTTGGGTGCATATATATTTATAATGGTTATATCCTCTTGCTGGACTGACCGCTTTATCATTATGTAATGTCCTTCTTTATCTTTTGCTACTTTCTTCGTTTTGAAGTCTATTTTGTCTGATACAAGTACTGCAACACCTGCTTTTTTCTCCTTGTTGTTTGCATGAAATATCTTTTTCCATCCCTTCACTTTTAGTCTGTGTATATCTTTGGGTTTGAGGTGAGTCTCTTGTAAGCAGCATATAGATGGGTCTTGCTTTTTTATCCATTCTGTTACTCTGTGTCTTTTGATTGGTGCATTCAGACCATTTACATTTAAGGTGATTATTGATAGATATGTACTTATTGCCATTGCCAGCTTTTGATTCGTGGTTACCAAAGGTTCAAGGGTTGCTTCTTTACTATCTGGCAATCTAACTTAACTTTCTTGTTATGTTATTGTAAACACCGTCTGATGTTTCTTTATTTCTCTCCCTTCTTATTCTTCCTCCTCCATTCTTTATATACTAGGTGTTTTATTCTTTGCCTTTAGTTAGTATTTGGATGGTCTGCTTTCTTTGTTATGATTTTATTTTCTCTGGTGACATGTTTTTAGTCTTAGGAGTGCTTCCCTCTAGAGCAGTCCATTTAAGATATCCTGTTTAGGTGGTTTATGAGAGGCAAACTCTGTCAGCTTTCGCTTGTCTGGAAGTTGTTTAATCCTTCCGTCATATTTAAATGATAATCGTGCTGGATACAATATTCTTAATTCTAGGCCCTTTTGTTTCATTACATTAAATATATCATGCCATTCTTTTCTGGCCTGTAAGGTTTCTGTTAGAAGTCTCATGATAGTCTGATGGGTTTTTCTTTCTAGGTGTTCTTTTTTCTCTTTCTAGCTGCCTTTAATACTCTGTCTTTATCTTTGATCTTTGCCATTTTAATTATTATGTGTCTTCGTGTTGTCTTCCTGGGGTCCCTTGTGTTGGGAGATCTGTGGGCTTCTGTGGACTGTGAGACTATTTCCTTCCCCAGCATGAGGACGTTTTCAGCTATTATTTCTTCAAAGACACTTTCTATCCCTTTTTCTTTCTCTTTTTCCCCTGGTACTCCTATAATACGAATATTGTTCTGTTTGGATTGGTCACACATTTCTCTTAATATTCTTTCATTCCTAGAGATCCTTTTATGTCTCCCTGCCTCAGGTTCTCTGTATTCCTGTTCTGTGATTTCTATTCCATTAACAGTCTCTTGCATCTCGTCCAGTCTGCTGCTAAGCCTGTCGATTGCTTGTCTCATCTCTGCATTGTCTTTCCTCACTTCCCTCACTTCCTCCCTCAGCTCTTGCATATTTCTCTGTAGATCCATCAGTATGGTTATGACTTTTATTCTGAATTCTTTTTCAGGAAGATTGTGCATTTCCATCCCTTCAGACTCCTTGTCTGGTGTCTGGGTCTGGATAAGCTTTGTTTGTACCATATTCCTCTGTCTTTTCATAGTGATAGAAGTGGTCGCTGATAGTTGCCATGTGGTCAGCTTGTCTGTTTAAGACTTAAAAAATAGAAGGAAAGAATAGAAAGAAAAGAGAAAGAAAAGAAAGAAAAGAGAAAAAAACAACAACAAAAAAAGAGACGCACACCGGGAGTAGATTCTGTGAGATTCTGCAGGTGGCACTGTTGCTCCACTATTCCGCAGCCATGGCCGCGCCACTCCGCAGGGCCCTTTATCACTCTGGCCAGGGAGGGAATGAATGGGAGACTGCTGATGTCTGTGGGAAGTCTCAGTGCAGCTACTTTTTCCCAGTCGCCAGACAAGGGGTTCGAATTTTCCCAGGACTCCCAGCCTGCTGGCCTGAGCGTGCTGGGACGATCCTGCTCCTCATTTGGGCCCCTATCTCTTTAAGACCGTGAAAAAAGAGCACGCTTTTCTTTTGTCCCGGGGAGCCGGCTGTGAGGACCCGGTGCATTCCCTGCCTCAGATCCTGTGCCCTCTGTCTCTCCAATTTCCCATACACCGTGCGATGTGTGTCAGTGCTCCCGGTGCAGATCACCAGGGCTTGTTATTTTGCCGGCCTGTACTTCCACTCCCTCTTGGCTCTGAATCCTCTCCTCCCACTGGTGTGCTGGGGTTGGGGAGTGCTCGGGGTCCGCAGGGACGCAGCTCCGTATCTTACCCGCCTCGTGGGGTGCCGAGTCCTCTCAAGTGTAGATGCAGGCTGGGTGCTGTCCTGCATCTTCTGGTCTCTCTTTTAGGAATAGTTGTATTTGTTGTATTTTCATAAATATATATGGTTTTGGGAGGAGATTTCCGCCACCCTGCTCACGCCACCATCTTCCTGGAACTTCATATGTAATAGTTTTAAGTGTATAAATCTTTCACCTTTTGGTCAAATCTATTACCAGCAGTTTATCCTTTTACATACTATTATAAATTGCTTTCTTAATCATCTTTTTATATTGATCTTTGCAGTTGTGTAGAAACCCAACTGACTTTTATATGTTGATATTGTGCTCCACAACTTTGCTGAATTCATTTATTATCTCTAGTAGCTTTGTTGTAGATTATTGGGATTTTCTATATATAGGATCATATCAGCTGAAAATAAGATAGTTTTACTTCTTTCTTTCTAATTTGAAGAACCACCATTATTTCTTTTTCTTGTCTAATTGCTGTGGCTAGTCCTTCCAGTAAAGTGTTGAATGACATTGGTGAAACTGGGCATCCTTGTCTTATTCCCAAATTTAGGAACAAAGTTTTCAGTCTTTCACCATGGAGTAGGATGTTATCTGTAAGTTTTTCATAAATGTCCTTTGTCATGTTGAGGAAGTTTCCTTATATACCTAGTTTTCTGAATTATTTTTATTGTGACAGGTGTTAGATTTTGACAAATGCCTTTTATTTGTTGTCAGTTGAGATAATCATGTGTATATTCCCTTTATTCTTTTAATATAGTGTAAAAATCAATCAAAATTGGTTGATTTTATTATGTTGAAATATTCTTGCGTTCCTAGGATAAATCCCATTTGGTTAGCATGCATGATCTTTTTAATATGCTCTAGGGTTTGGAGTGTTAGTGTTTTGTTGAGTATTTTTGTGCCTATGCTCATAAAGGACATTCATCTATTATTTATTTTCTTCCGATGGCTTTATCTGGCTTTGATATTGGGATAATCTGGCCTTGTAGAATGAGTTGGAAGTATTCCTTCCTCTTCAATTTTTTAGAATAATTTTAGGGTTATTAGTGTTAATTATTTAAATATTTGATAAAATTCACCAATGAATTTGTCTGGTTCTGGATTTTTCTTTGTTAGGAGGTTTTTCGTTACTGATTTTATCTCTTGTAAAATTTGTTGAGATTTTAAAATTTTTAAATCATTTTAGGTTATTTGTGTGTTTTTAGAAAATTTTCCATTTCATGTAAGTTTCTAATTTGTTGGTGTATAATGATTCATAGCATTCTATTTTAATTATTTTTATTTATGTAAGGTAGATATGTCTCCACTTTTATTTTGATTTTAGTTATTTGTGTCTCTTCAACTTGACATTCCAGCTAAAGGTTTGGCAGTTTTGCAAATATTTTCAAAGAAACAATATATGTTTATTGAACCTTCTCTATTTGTTCTCTATTTTATTTATCTCTGCTTTAATCTTTATTATTTTCTTCTTTCTGTACCTTTGCATTTACTTTGTTTTCTAGGTTCTTAAAGTGTAAAGCTTGGTTGCTGATTGGAAATCATTCTTGTTTTTCAATGCAAGTGTTTACAGTTAAATAATTTAATGTATCATAATATAATACATATATTACAGCCATATATACATAACCATTGATATATACCAATATGTGTATATACACATATAACTGTATATAAAAATACATATGTATACACACATAAATTAAAAAAAATATATATATATATATATGCATACATGTATATATGAATTACAAAATGTCATAGCATTGGTTTCACTGTGTTCCTGTAAGTTCTGGTGTGTTGTATTAGATAGTATCTTTATTTTCATTTAGTTCAAAATTGCTTTTTTTAAATTTCCCCTGTGATATCTTATTTGGCCCAATAGTTATTTCAAAGTGTGCTGTTTACTTTCAATATACTTGGGAATTGTCTATCCTTCTGTTGATTTCTACTATAATTCCACTGTGGTGTGAGAATTTTCTTTGTATTATTTCTATTCTTTTAAATTTAAACTGTGTTTTATAACCACAAATGTGTTCTATCTTGGTTAATGTTCCGTGGAAGCTTGAGATAAAAGTGTATTCTGTTTTGGGAAGAGCATTCTATAAATGTCAATTAGATCAAGTTGATTGATAGTGCTGATCAGATCAACTACATTTGTAATGATTTTCTGTCTGCTTGACCTATCAATTATTTTTAAAAAGGTGTTGATTTCTACAACTATGAGAGCATATTTGTCTCTTTCTCCTTTCAGTTCCGTCAATTTGTGCCTCATGCATTTTGACAGTATGGTGTTAGGTGCATACACATTTAAGATGATTTCTTCTTGGAATTATTATGTCATGCCTCCTTATTTCTGATAAATTTTCGTGTTCTGAAGTCTGCTTTGTTTGAATTCATATAGCTACTCCAGCTTTCTTTTGATTAGTGGTAACATGGTACACCTTTCTCCATCTGTGTACAATTTATCTAAGTCTTTATAATTAAACTGGATTTCTTGTAGACAAAACACATTTTTTTTTTATTTCTCTCAGTTCTCATGCTTCTTCCCCCTCTTATGGAGAATGACTTCCTTGCATTTGGAGTAAATGCCTGTGCTTCAGGTGGTATCTCTTTCAATTTTCGTATCCTGTCTCCAGTCTTTAGTTCACTATCCCCGAGCCCTTGGCAAATCCTTGAGAGAAAGGGCTGGAGGATGATTCAGATTCATTCTGTAGCTGGCCACGACTTGAAATTCTAATCTACTGTGATTGTGTATAAGCTGTTAAATTACCTAACATTTTGCCTAGTTTCTCCTTTTTCCTGTCTATAGAAGATTCCACCTCCTACCAATCTGAGATGAAAATACCCAGGGGTCTTCTTTCTTCTATGAAATACTTGTCATTTTCTGGAGACTAGTTAATTTAATTTTTTGGTATCATATACTTAGTTCCTTGATGAGTTAAAAAGAAAACATGATTTTGTAGTTTATCCAGATTATTTTGTCAGGATAAAGTTATGGTTTCTTGTGTTTTCTACCTGCCAGATCAACCCTGGAACCAAAAATATATCTCTATGGAGAGAACCATAACCTACACATACCAGCATTTTGTCTCACATTAAAGCACCAGGTTTTACATCATAAGAAAGAAAGGAGATTATTTTTGACCTTACCTAAAAATACTATGAAACTCTCATTTCCTTTTAAATGTATATTATAGATATATATACATCTTTTTTCTTGACATATTTATAACTATAAAATTTACTTTCTCTGGGGGTTCATATAAACTGTATGCTCACTATGCAGTGCGTAAAGCATCACTTCTTTTTGAAAAATAATTCCCAATCTTCTTAATTATTGGTTGTGACCTTGCTTGAATCAGTTGTTCATAACTCTAGCCAACATTTACTAAAGTATGTAATGATGTCTTCATACTCTCCCTAGAGGTATATTTTTAGTTCTGTACTTCTAGAGCTATAAAATTCTAATTAAAATGTTATTTGAGTATTTATGTAGAAAGGGATCACTTATATTTTCACAGATGGTTCCCCTCCATTGTCAGATACCTATATTTGTTGCTGTACTGTTTAAATTCTGTGGCAGCCTCATCATAATGTCATGCTGCCATGGGGATAGATATGTTTTTGATTTACTATTATTTTAGAGATATCTACAGGTCTGTGCGTGTGACTTAATTAGAGCATGTACTGCTTCTCCACCCTGCATAAGAGTCACTCAGATGCTTGGCTGTGTATGTCTCCGCTGACCAGGAATGGAGTGCTTGACGTCTCCTTCAGCTTTGTATTGTGGATTCCTGAAACAGTGAGGCCTCCTTTTTAAGACTATACAGCTTCTATACTACACAAATGTGCCTAATCAACATGGAAAATCAGGGTTGAAAGTGATTGCTAGCTCTAGTGACCAAGATTTTTTACCCTGGTTGAAGGTTTAAAGAAAGGTAAACTCACAACTTATCTCCCTGGGGATTGTGCTTTTTTTTTTTATTCCACAAAAGCAGAATGTTCTTGAGTGTAGTCCGTTATACATAGTAGGTACTTAATATACAATTTAGCTGAATTGAATCCCATGAAGCTTTAAATGACAGTTATCTCTCTTTGTTAGTGTTCTCAGACACCAAAAATGCTGTCAGAAGTCCCTTTTCTAGAGTCCCTTCCTTGAACATGAGTGCTTCTGTTGTATTCTTACAGCATCAAAATATCTTCTGCCCTCCAGTCAGCAAGTGTAGAAGACATAACACATACATTCTTATTATAGATAAAATTCTCATCATTCTATATATATTTCTGAGTTTCTTGAGATCAGCTATAAAACAATAAAGAAGATTCCATGCTTCTGACCCTTTATTCAAGGGTCTGTAATGTAATAAACCTACATAAATGACATAAATTTGTGGTACTTGTATACAGTTGTATACAAGCTCAAGAAAAGCTATGACTGTGGCTAATTCCAAAGACTATTAAACCCAAATCATCTTAAACACACATTTACTAAAACACTGGATCCATATGAGACACTGACTCCACACTGAGTTGCAAGAAAGCACATTTGCTTTTTACCTACTAAGCTTCATTTAGTGCACCAGGTATGAGTATAAATGAAAAGAATAAGACATAGTTCCTGCCCACAGGAATACTATACTTTAGTTAGAATAAAAGTGGGAGAGATAACGTCCAATTCCTTTGCAGCAAAAACTGTATGAAAATGCACTTTATTGTCTGCTTTCATGAACAGCTGACAAATCTGATTCAGAATTCCACAGGAAGGAAGACTTCTGTGAAGGTCAAATTCCTTCTTGAGCTGTAGAGTCAATTGCCTTCTGATTTCTCAAGGCTTCATTCTAGCAGTTATCTCTTCTCTACAACCTTTCTTGCTCTTCTTTATATGTCCTTTGAAAATATCCCCTCACTCAGCGCATACATCTCTTTGAGGATCTCATCACATGTACTCACACACGTGGAGGACAGCAGCAATATTCTAAGTCATCTCCCTGAATCTAAGCATGCTTTCCTACCCACACTGCCATACTTCTAAAATCCAAATATGACCACATTACTCTCCTACTCAAAAATTTCAATCTTTCTGCAGAATAAAATATTTTGCCTGACATACAGGCTTCTTTATGATTGCACTCCATTTATCTCCCTAGTCCCACTTCCTTACCCCATCTCTTTTGTTTTTTTAATAATTTACTTCGGTATCATTAATCTAAAATTACATGTGCAATATTATGGTTATTAAACTTCCCCCTTCATCAGGTCGCCCCCACCAACCCCATTACAGTCACTCTCCATCAGCATAGTGAGATGCTATAGAATCACTACTTGTCTTCTCTGAGTTGTACAGCCCTCCCCCGTGCCCCCCAACATTACATCTGCTAATCGTAATGCCCCTTTTTCCCTCTTATCCCTCCTTTCCCACCCATCTTCCCCAGTCCCTTTCCCTTTGGTAACTATTAGTCCGTTCTTGGGTTCTGTGAGTCTGCTGCTGTTTTGTTCCTTCAGTTTTTTTCTTCGTTCTTATACTCCACATATGAGTGAAATCATTTGATACTTGTCTTTTTCCGCTTCGCTTATTTCACTGAACATAATACCCTCTAGCTCCATCCATGTTGTTGCAAATGTCTGGATTTGTTTTCTTCTTATGGCTGAATAATATTCCATTGTGTATATGTACCACTTCTTCTTTATCCATTCATCTACTGATGGACACTTAGGTTGCTTCCATTTCTTGGCTATTGTATATAGTGCTGCGATAAACATAGGGGTGCATCTGCCTTTTTGAAACTGGGCTGCTGCATTCTTAGGGTAAATTCCTAGGAGTGGGATTCCTGGGTCAAACGGTATTTCTATTTTGAGTTTTTTGAGGAACCTCCATACTGCTTTACACAATGGTTGAACTAATTTGCATTCCGACCAGCAGCATAGGAGGGTTCCCATTTCTCCACATCCTTGCCAACATTTGTTGTTGTTTATGTTTTGGGTGCTGGCCATCCTCACTGGTGTGAGGTGATATCTCATTGTGGTTTTAATCTGCATTTCTCGGATGATTAGCAATATAGAGCATCTTTTCATGTGCCTGTTGGCCATCTGAATTTCTTCTTTGGAGAAGTGTCTATTCATGTCCTCTACCCATTTCTTAATGGCACTATTTCCTTTTTGTTTGTTAAGGTGTGTGAGCTCTTTATATATTTTGGATGTCAACCCCTTATCAGATACGTCATTTATGAATATATTCTCCCTTACAGAAGGATCTCTTTTTGTTCTACTGATGGTGTCCTTTGCTGTACAGAAGCTTTTCAGCTTGATATACTCCCACTTGTTTATTTTTGCTTTTGTTTCCCTTGCCCGGGGAGATATGTTCATGAAGAAGTCGTTCATGTTTATGTCTGATATTTTTGCCTATGTTTTTCTCTAGGAGTTTTATGGTTTCATGACTTACATTCAGGTCTTTGATCCACGTTGAGTTTACCTTTCTCTATGAGGCTAGACAGTAGTCCAGTTTCATTCTCTTACATGTAGCTGTCCAGTTTTTCCAACACCAGCTGCTGAAGAGGCTGTCATCTCCCATTGTATATCCAAGGCTCCTTTATCAAATATTAATTGACTGTATATGTTAGGGTTAATGTTTGGATTTTCTATTCTGTTCCACTGGTCTCTGGGTCTGTTCTTGTGCGAGTACCAAAATGTCTTGATTACTGTGGCTTTGTGTAGTAGACCTTGAAGTCAGGGAGCGTAATTCCCCCTGTTTTATTCCTCCTTCTGAGGATTGCTTTGGCTATTCGGGGTCTTTGTGGTTCCATATGAATTTTAGAATTATTTGTTCCAGTTCATTGAAGAAAGCTGTTGGTAGTTTCATAGGGATTGCATTGAATCTGTAGATTCCTTTAGGTAATATAGCCATTTTGACAATATTTATCCTTCCTAGCCAAGAGCATGGGATACATTTCCATTTGTTAGTGTCCTCTTTAATTTCTCTTAGGAGTGTCTTGTAGTTTTCAGAGTACAGGTCTTTCACTTCCTTCGTTAGTTTATTCCTAGGTATTTTATTCTTTTTGATGCAATTGTGAATGGAATTGTTTTTCTGATTTCTCTTTCTGTTAGTTCATCATTAGTGTATGGAAAGCAACAGATTTCTGTGTGTTAATTTTGTATCCTGCAACTTTGCTGAATTCAGATATTAGTTCTAGTAGTTTTGGAATGGAATCTTTAGGGTTTTTATGTACAGTATCATGTCATCTGCAAATAGTGACAATTTGACTTCTTTTACCAATCTGGATGCCTTGTATGTCTTTGTTTTTGTCTGATTGCTGTGGCTAGGACCTCCAGTACTATGTTGAATAACAGTGGAGAGAGTGGGCATCCTTGTCTTGTTCCAATCTTAGATGAAAATAGGTTTTTCAGCGTCTCTTAGATTAAGTATGATGTTAGCTGTGGGTTTGTCATATATAGCCTTTATGATGTTGAGGTACTTGCCCTCATACCCATTTTGTTGAGAGTTTAATGGAGCAGATGCTAATTTTGTCAAATGCTTGCTGGAAAAATCTATAGGTGATCATGGGTTTTGTTCTTTTTGTTGATGTGGTGGATGACGTTGATGGATTTTCAAATGTTGTACCATCCTTGCATCCCTGGGATGAATCCCACTTGATCACGTTGTATGATCCTCTTGATGTATTTTTGAATTTGGTTTGCTAATATTTTGTTCAGTATTTTTGCATCTAATTTCATCAGGGATATTGGTATGTAATTTTCATTTTTGGTGAGGTCTTTGCCCGGTTTTGGTATTAGAGTGATGCTGGCTTCATAGAATGAGTTTGGAAGTATGCCCTCCTCTTCTTTTTTTTTTTTGGAAGAGGCTGTGTTAAGGAGAGATCGGTGTTATTTCTTCTCTATATGTCTGGAGAGGCAGTTCAGGGTGAATGCATCAGGCCCAGGGGTTTTGTTCTTGGGTAGTTTTTGATTACCAATTCGATTTCGTCACTGGTGATTGGTCTGTTTCTTTTAGTTTTTCTGTTTCTTGCTTGGTCAGTCTTGGAAGGTTATTTTTCTAAGAAGTTGTCCATTTCTTCTAGTTTTTCCAGCTTGTTAGCATATAGATTCTCATAATATTCTCTTATGATTCTTTGTATTTCTGTGGGGTCTGTCGTGATTTTTCCTTTCTCATTTCTGATTGTGTTTATGTGTGTAGATTCTCTTTCCTCTTAATGAGTCTGGCTAGGGGTTTATCTATTTTGTTTATTTTTTCAAAGAACCAGCTCTTGGTTTATTGATTTTTTCTATTGTTTTATTCTTCTCAATTTTATTTATTTCTTCTCTAATCTTTATTATGTCCCTCCTTCTGGTGACTTTGGGCCTCATTTGTTCTTCTTTCCAATTTCAGTAATTGTGTCTTTAGACTATTCATTTGGGAATGTTCTTCCTTCTTTAAACAGGCCTGGATTGCAATATACTTTCCTCTTAGAACTGCCTTTGCTTTGCGTCCACAGAAGTTGTGGCTTTGTGTTGTTGTTGTCATTAGTCTCCATATATTCTTTGATTTCTGTTTTGATTTGAGTCGTTAACCCATTGATTAATTGGAAAGTCATTGGTAAGTCTCCATGTATTTATGAGCCTTTTTGATTTCTTTCACAAAATTTATTTCTAGTTTTATACCTTGGTGGTGAGAAGTTGGTTGGTAGGATTTCAATATTTTGAAATTACTGAGGTTCTTTTGTGTTTCTAGTATGTGGTCTATTCTGGAAAATGTTCCATGTGCACTTGAGAAGAATGTGTATCCTGTTGCTTTTGGGTGTGAAGTTCTGTAGATGTCTGTTAGGTCCATCTGTTCCAGTGTGTTGTTCAGTGCCTCTGTGTCTTTACTTATTTCTGTCCTGGTTGATCTGTCCTCTGAGTGGTAATTGTGTTAAGTCTCCACAGGATAGATGCATTGCTGTCTATTTCCTCCTTTAATTCTGGTAGTATTTGTCTCACATATGCTGAAATGTGTTAGTGCATATATAATTTTTTATGAAATAGTTCACTATCTTCTTGGAAATTGGAGTGGACTGACCCTTTTATCTGTTAGTAATGTCCTTCTTTATCTTTGCTACTTTCTTCGTTTGAAGTCTATTTCTGATACAAGTACTGCAACACCCTGCTTTTCTCTTTGTTGTTTGCATGAAATATCTTTCCATCCCTTCACTTTTAGTCTTTGTATATCTTTGGATTTGGTGAGTTTCTTGTAGGCAGCATAGATGAGTCTTGCTTTTATCCATTCTGTTACTCTGTGTCTTTTGATTGGTGCATTCAGTCCATTTACATTTAAAAGGGTGATTATTGATAGGTATGTACTTATTGCCATTGCTGGCTTTAGATTCGTAGTTACCAAGGGTTCCAAGGGTTGCTTCTTTACTATCTAACAATCTAACTTAACTTTCTTGTTAAGTTATTGTAAGCGTCTGATGTTTCTTTATTTCTCTCCCTTTTTATTCTTCCTCCTTCATTCTTTCTATAATAGGTGTTTTATTCTTTGCCTTTAGTTGGTATTTGGGTGGTCTGCTTTCTTTGCTATGATTTTTTTTCCCTCTGGTGACATCTTTTTAGCCTTAGGTGTGCTTCCATCTAGAGCAGTCCATTTAAGATATCTGTAGTGGTGGTTTATGAGAGGCAAACTCTCTCAGCTTTTGTTTATCTGGAAATTGTTTAATCCCTCCATCATATTTAAATGATAATCGTGCTGGATACAATATTCTTGGTTCGAGGCCCTTCTGTTTCATTACGTTAAATATATCATGCCATTCTCTTCTGGCCTGTAAGGTTTCTGTTGAGAAGTCTGATGATAGTCTGATGGGTTTTCCTTTGTAGGTGATCTTTTTCTCTCTAGCTGCCTTTAATACCCTGTCTTTGATCTTTGCCATCTTAATTATTATGTGTCTTGGTGTTGTCTTCCTTGGGTCCCTTGTGTTGGGAGATCTATGAGCTTCGGGAGGCTGGAGGCTGCGAGACTACTTCCTTGAAATAGAGGGAAGGAAAGTTTTCAGCAATTATTTCTTCAAGACACTTTCTGTCACCTTTTCTCAACTATTTGCATTTCATCCACTGGTACTCCTATGTCACGGATGTGTTCCGTTTGGATTGGTCACACAATTCTCTTAATATTCTTTCATTCCTAGAAATCCTTTTATCTCTCTCTGCCTCAGCTGCTCTGTACTCCTGTTCACTGTTTTCTATTCCATTAACAGTCTCTCGCATCTCATCCATTCTGCTGTTAAGCCCGTCGATCGCTTGTCTGATTTCTGTATTGTCTTTCCTCAGTTCCCTCACTTCCTCCCTCAGCTCTTGCACATTTCTCTGTAGGTCCATCAGCATGGTTATGACTTTTATTCTAGATTCTTTTTCAGGGAGGCTGTGCATTTCCATCCCTTCAGACTCCCTCTCTGGGGTTGTCTGGTTGATTTTGGTCTGAACCATATTCCTCTGTCTTTTCATGGCTGTATAATTTGGTCACTGATAGTTGCCACGTATGTCAGCTGGGCTCTTTAAGACTTTAAAGAAGAGAAGAAAAAAAAAAGAGAAAAAAAGAAAGAAAGAAAAAAGAAAAAAAGAACGAAAAGAAAAAACAAAAAAACAAAAAAAAAACAAAAAAAATGCCCACCGGACGTAGATTCTGTGGGAATGCTCTAGGTGGCGCTATTGCCCCACTATTCCACAGCTGTGACTGTGCCGCTCCGCAGGGCCCTTTATCGCTCTGGCAAGGGGTGGGAACGAATAGGAGGCTGTTGATCTCAGTGAGAAGTGTTAAGTATGGCTACGCTTCCTCAGTCGCCAGCTAAGGCGTCTGAAACTCCCCAGGACTCCCAGCCTGCTGGGCTGAGTGTGCTGGGGCGATCCGGCTCCTCCGCTGGGCTCCTGTCTCTTTAAGACCGCTGAGGAAAGCACGCACTTTTTTTTTCCTTCCCGGAGCCGGCTGCAAGCACCCTGGCGTGTTCCCCGCTCAGATCCTGCCCCTCTGTCTCTCCAATCTCCGCTGCACTGCGCAATGTGGGTCAGCGCTCCCCGCGCAGATCACCAGGGCTGGCTACTTCGCGGGGTGCACTTCCACTCCCTCCCGGCTCTGAATCCTCTCCTCCCGCCGGTGCGCTGGGGTGGGGGAGGGCTCGGGTCCCGCCGGGTCGCGGCTCCGTATCTTACCCGCCTCTTGGGGTGCCGAGTCCTCTCGGGTGTAGCTGCACGCTGTGCGCTTTCCTGTGTATTCTCGTCTCTCTTTTAGGAATAGATGTATTTTCTGTGTTTTCGTAGATAAATATAGTGTTGGGAGGAGATTTCTGCCGCCCTGCTCACACCGCCATCTTCCCGGAAGTCGAGTGCTTGATTCTTACCTTTTACCATCTTCTCTGCCAGCCCAAATGCAATTCATCCTTTATGACCCTGCCCGAGTCTCCCATCCTCCACAAATCCTTTTCTCGAATTCACCACCCTGCAAAGCTCTCTCTCCCCTTCTCGGAATTCTTCTGAGACTGTCTGCCCTCTGCGTCACTCATGGGATCACCGGCTCCTGCCAGCGTGGATCGTTAGTTGACTATCATCTGTCAGTATCTTTTTGGTAAAAGATCCCAAGGCCTTGAAGGGCAGGACCTCCCTCTTACACCTCTTTTGTGTGTCCCTCAGGATACAGCATACGTGATACTTGTTAAATACTTGTTGAAAATCTAGATCAGTGACTAGACGGACGGACAGACTGAATGGTGGATGATGGTGTTTAATAGGTACTTAATGAATGACAATAAACAAAATGATAAATTAATAAGATTATTCCAAGCAATTTGGTGTCAGCATTTGCTTAGAAAATACAGCAGTAGCTTACAGCTTCTGTAAATATATATATATATATATATGCACACGCACTGCTCGAGCATGACAGCCCTCAGGCGATTTCACTTCATATTCATTTTACAGATGGTAAAACGAGACACAGAGACGAGAGACAGACCCAGCCACTCTCTGGCCAGGAAAAGACGCAGAAGGAACCAGAGGCTCAGCTGGAGATACACAGCACACAGTCCACCTCGAGGGGTCTTTGCTCATTTAGACACGGGATGCACTGAACTCACCTTGGACACCTTCCTGGGGGGGCTCACAGGCTCCCCGGGGTGGAGTGGGGGGCTTAGAGAAAGTAATTCTGCCCCTCAAAAAAGAAAAAGGGAAAAAAGACATGGCTAATGTTTCTTCTGTGTCATACCCCAAATTACAGGTATGACTGGTGGGCTATTAAATACAAAACTGACTTAGTAAGCTCTGGGGTGAGGGGCATTGTGGGGGAGGGTTATTCTCTACGTACTTTTGCAATGTTTAGCATTAAAAATTACTCGAGTCAAAATTATTTACCAGTATGGTAATTCCTTCCTAGACATTGCTCTCGACTCAAGTCACTTTCCTTACCAGTGCCGCCCTATAGAGTAATTGGCTGCAATTAGCGATGACGTGTCATTCCTCTTAGAATCTGGCTTCAGCGTCGTGAAACGTCCAGATCCTTTTCTCTTTCCCAGTAGGGACCCGGAGCTTCTGCCAATCTTGTCCTCCTCTTAGAGGGAAGAGGAAAGTACTCCCCCAAGGAACACGGAAGGGGCCTGCCGTCACTTAGCCCAGAGCTCCTCAGAGGGTAGTTCAAAAGCCAGTTGTAGGTGCTACACAGATGTGCCTTAGAGATAGCTAATGCCTGAGTTTATTTTAACATACAGTAGAAAAAAATACGACTTGCCCACCCACCCCATGCATGTTGGATAGTTTGGTTAGAGTGAAGACAAACATTGAAAGTTAAGCCAACAGAAAGTAAAATACAGAACCCACAAATACAGAACTTGAAATAAACTGAAGTTTGGGAAAGACTGAGAGCCACACACCCTCATCGGATGGGACCAGAAACAGAGGCTCAGAGAGGCAATCTCGGGGACCAGAATGCAGCTCTGGTCACTCCCAGACCCCGGTTCCCATCCCCTAGACCATCTCCCCGCACCCCGGAGCTGCTGGCAGGGTCAGTGAGACTGCATCTAGGAAGCCACACTGCAGGGCTGCCCCCTTCCCGAGCCTTCTCCTATTCTTCCCCTCCAAGGTCCTAATCGCCCGGGGAAGTAACTTAGACTCAGATAATCGCCAAATCCCCATCTTCCCCATTACGAGTGGCTCTCACACTCACCACACGGTGCGTGTCCTGTAGCCCCGCTCCCTCCTGGCCCCTTTTCAAACCAGTTATGCCAATGGTTGAATAGGCTTCTCTTTGCTGGTTACAAATATGATTTTGAGAAGTACTTCCTAGGAGCGAGAGAATGGTTCGAATGGTAGCATCAAAGGGTCATCGGGCAGGGAGACAGGACGGCCTCTGACCGCCTTCAACCTCAAACACCAGCTGAAATATGGTTTGGGGTTCAGGCGCCCCACTCTGTGATTTCTACGAAAGGGTTGTTCGATTAACATTGCTTTGCAAATCATCTCCAACTAATGAACCCTCCTTGCTGACATGACCCTTCCTGTACTCTGGCCTCCTTGCTGACATGACCCTTCCTGCGCTCTGGCCTCCTTGCTGACATGACCCTTCCTGCACTCTGGCCTGAGCTGCATGCACCCTGTCCTGATGACATTTTGTAAGGACAAATGCACTCACCAACCCCAGTAACACAGGCGACCGGGTCCCTGGTGTCCCCGAGGCCAGGACCTTCCAGGGAGCCAGAAAGAAGACAGCACTCCTTGGTCAGCCTGATCCACTCACCAAAAACCTCTCTTAGGAGTTAGGGCCTTGGGGACTCTTGCCCACTGAGAGCTTGGGAGCCTAGCAGTATTACCCTCATGACTGTTCCTTCTTTATCAGGAAGCCTCTGGCCGTGGCTGGCATCCCGAAGCCCCTTCTTTACCCAAGTCTGGGCCTCACAGAGGAAGGTGCCCACTTCCCTGGCCTCCCCTGGCTCATCCCCCTGTGCCTTCCATGTGTTTCTCCAGAAAATGAAGCAGAGCTCTCCGGGGGGGGGGGCAGGATTAGCAGGTTTCAGCGGCTGAGGCAAGTCAAGTCTGGGCCAGACCCACCCCTCCCAGGCCCCACTTTCCTTGACTGTAAAGTGAAGGGACCTGGTTTAGAGACAGTCTAAGGTGCCCATCACACAGCCCCTGACCTCTCCCAAGGGCCACGCTTTTTCACACATTTTTCTCTTGCAGTTTCTGTCTGTGCCTCATAACCTGCATTCCTTATGAATGATAAAAGCTCTCAGGGTTCACCCGTTAGATGCCCTCACAAAAGAGCGCTTCAGAGTTCCTTCCTGGCCTTGACAAAGACTTTAAAGCTGGGAGAGTGACAGAAATCGTTTCTGATACCCAGGAAGGCCTGGATATCAGAGATGGAGGGGCACAAGGAAGGACGCATGTATAGGGAGTATGGGCTGCAGAGACAGGCCGACGTCGGCTCCAAGCCCAGCTGGGCCACGGCTGTCCCAGCACCATGAGCATGTTAGTTTCTCTGAGCCTCAGTTTCCTCGTGGGTGCCTCCGTTACAGGGTTGATCTGAGCAGTAAATGAGATCATTTACGTGGCTGGCATGTGGGAGGCCCTCAATGAATCCAACTGGGATTGCTGGGAGCAACTCTTTACTGGGAACAGAACTGATCCCCTTAAAATCAGTCAGCTTCCATTTAATAACTTTCTCTCAATCCCCAGATTTAAACTGCGTGTTGAGTTGTATCATCCCAAAATAAAAGAGAGGAGGGTGAGAGACCGAACTGGGTGCAGACTAGCCAAAAAGAGCAGTCAGGGCTGCCCTGACCCCAAATGGCAAGGACCAGAGGGCCCAGGAAGTCAGGGCCCCGGTTCAGAGCTGCTACTGAAACCTGGAATCCTTACACCCACCTCTGCCCCCATCCCTTTGCATCCCTTCTCTTTCAATCAAGTACTTCAAAGAGACGCCTCGAGATGAGAACTGAATTCTCTGCTCACTCGTCTTCATGCGAGGACACCAAAGACTGCGTCTTCTCCTCCAAACCCGTTTCATTAGCTGGGGGGACCTGGGCTCAAAGGCAAGTTCAGGGGCTGATGAAATTCAGATGGGAGGCTGCGGAGAGATGGCAGCATCCACAGGAAGATGAGAGGAGCTCACCTGGCAGGGCTGCAGGACTGGGGAGAAGAGAGAGGGGCGCCCAGGGAGAGCGGCAGACAGGGGCCCGGAGAGGCCGGAAGAGGAGACTGAGATGAGACAGAGCCCGAGAAAGCATTTTATTTTTCTTCTTTAAAGAACGGAAAACAAACACTCAAGCTGTTTCAACTGACGGGAAATGTTCATCTGCTGCAGGCATTATTAGGACAGGAGATAAGGAAACCACAGAGATAGGAAATAATTATTTTGTATCTGTCTTTATAAATGAAAATGAAGAGCATTAGCTTAAATAGGATTTAGATTTCAGGGAGAGAAGGGAATGAATTAGGAAATACTCTGATAGCATAGGAAATGTTTATTAAAAGGTCAGGGGGCTCTTGAAACTCACAAAACTTAGTGGGCCCGATAAAACAGACACTAAGTCGGGGAAGAGACCCGGAGGGCCAGAGCTGTCGGGTCTGCCACATGGATGCTGTCAGGTGACCCAGATCAGGGCAGAGAAAGGATGGAAAAGGGGACTGAGCCCTGGGCCTGAGTAGGTGACCTAACTCAATGGGTCCGAGTCAGACACACCCACGGGGACCCCTCCCGTCGCCTTGCCTCCTGGGTGTGCGGCCAGCCAGGCCAGGTGGAGCTCTCTGCAGCATTTCCTTTTTTTTTCTTTATTAAGGTATTATTGATATACACTCTTATGAAGGTTTCACATGAAAACACAATGTGGTTACTACATTTACCCATATTATCAAGTCCCCACCCACACCCCAATGCAGTCACTGCCCATCAGTGTAGTAAGTGACACAGATTCACTGTTTGCCTTCTCTGTCTGCAGCATTTCTTTACTCCTTCCAGGGAAGCTGCTGGACAGTGGTGGCCGGGTGCAGCCATGGCATCAGACTGCCTGGGTCCAAATTCTGGCTCTACCCCTTTCTAGCTGCTGACCATGGGCGAGTTATTTATCTTATTGGAACCTCAGCTTCTTGGCTGTAAATGGGAAATCTAATGATCATACCTCTCTCTGCAGGAATTAAATAACCTAAGAAAGTTCTTAGGACGGTAAATATATAAATAAGGAAATGCAGTGCCCCCAACGCGATCATTACAGGCATCCTGGCTCACTGTCAAAGCCAAGTGAGCCCTTCTTTACATCTAAGCTGGGTCCCTCTTGCTGCCATTTGAGCCTCTCCTGCCTGGAACAAATAGGCCTTCATGTCCACTTCCCCCCCGTCTTCCTGCCCTTCACCTTGAACTGTCACAGAACTGGCTCTTCCTTACCTCTTCCTATCCGACCATTCACCAGCACCCTCAAGAGCCCCAGCAATGCTGGGGTGGGAATTTTTTGCCAGCTGAAACCAGGCACTGGCCACTTTAAAAGTTCTCACGGGAGAGAGAACCTGTGGCTCCAGGTCAGCAGGGATGGAATCAAGTTCAGATTCCCGACACCAAATCTCCAGGAACCCAGTTTCTGCCATTCTGCCTCCACCACTCTGCACGAACACAGTAAGTACCCAGGACTTTCCGCTTTCCAGGGGCAGAAGTCCACACCAGGGCCCCTCTGCAGTGTCTTAGCTTAGCATTTCCCCGAGTACATCTGGGGGCGCTAAAAGCTCTCTGCTGACAGAATCAGATAATCAGCCAACAGTCGACCCTGCCCCACCCTGAGCCTTGGGACGGATACATAACAATGTCACCAGGCCTGCCTTCCAAGGGCCTTAACCAGCTTACTGCCTCTGAGTGCATCTGCCCTGGGTAATTATTCCAGGCTTGTGCCCGTGGAGAGGGCTAAGTGTCATGTCACTGTGATCCTCTGGGAAGACCTCTCCTAGGCTCCATCTGAAGGGGTGCCTGAGTCCTCTGCGGGCTCTTGGAGAAAGCAGCTTACTCCTGCCCAGGCAGGTAGCTCCCATAGATGGGTCCCAGAGCAGATGGATGAAGGCTGGCCCCAGGGTCCATGGAGGGGTGGGGGGCATCCCTGTGCCTCTGCTCCAGGAACCCCAAGCTGGAGTCAACCCCTCCCAGCCAGCCTTGCACATAGCCACCAGCCCACTCATCCAAGTCCATGGAAAACTGATAGAGTAGAGGAGTAAAGAGGCCTGGGACATTAGTTGCCTCCCAGCAGGGGTGTTCTGGGGAGGGTGGGGTTCTTGATAGGGCGGTAAAATCGTATCGGTGTTTGTGTGCAAAGCTAGGAAGGTAAACGGAGCGGGTGCCTGCAGGGTGGTAAGGAGGAGCAGAG
Source organism: Smutsia gigantea (assembly GCA_032199065.1). NCBI lineage: Eukaryota > Metazoa > Chordata > Mammalia > Pholidota > Manidae > Smutsia > Smutsia gigantea. The sequence continues at coordinate 97,242 of JAVSCE010001330.1, read as the reverse complement.
TGTTCGTGATGATGAAAATACCAGCAGTAGTATTAATACCTTATTGCAGTGATCAGAGTGGAAGTTGGAGGCTGACCTGGGGTAGAATCCCAGCTCGGCTACCTGTGGGCTGTGGACTCTACTTAGCCTCTCAGTGTCACCTCCATTTCTTCATTGGCAAGCAATGAAATGATAATGGTACCAACCTCAAGGGCTATTTGTGAGAATTAAATGAGCAAGTGTTCATAACAGTGGCCAGCACACTGTAGAGGGCCAGCACATTTCAGCCCTTCTCAAACACTTTGATACTAATTCAGTATTTTATAGTTTAGAAAGAGTACTTTTCTATGGATTAACTAATTCAATTCTCACTGCATCCCTGTAAGGAAGCCAGTATGAGCTCCAAGTTTTAAATATGGAACATTGAAGTTAGAGAAACCTACTGACTTGCCCAATCGTTCACGTCTTAAAACAATCAGAGGCCAGTCGCTTGCACAGGACTTTGACCATCTGGTTTGGTATCGAGCACTCAGCACCAAACAAGCGTCATTACCCTCTGGTCGGAGGGTCATGTCAGAGGAGTAGGATTAAGGTTCATGCTCACCCGGCCAGCCACTGTGCCTGAGGCCAACCGGAACATGGCCCTGCCTGGGCCGTCTGCAGGCTTGGGGATAGATCAGTGTCACAGGGCGAAGTATTTCAAAGCCACTAGGATTCAGGGCTCTGTTGCAGCTCAGTGGAAAGTGGAGGGGAAGGGTGACAGTGTCACCCACGAATCATGCATGGAGGGGGCTGAGCATCCGTTTCACCAAGACCTAAATGCTCCCCATCTTTGATTTTCCCTTCTGGCTGCGCCATTCCCTACAGCCGCTGGTCCCAGGGACTTCGCCGTAGCCATATGGCCGCCCACTAAATTGCCTGTTCTTGATGGAGAGCAGAAAAAGGAGGGGGCTGGGGGCAGAGAGAAAAAGGAAGATAAGTCAAGGGGAGGGGATTAGGGAAGATGAAAGAGGGAGATGAGAGAAGGAAGATCTTTCACGGGACTTCTGTTCCGCAGACCGCCAGGGCCCCCGGACTCGGTGAGGTTCAGTTGCAGAACTTTCCGGTCTACTGTGTGGCTGTCACAGACTGAAGTCTCCTCTCCCCAGGAAGTGGGAGTGGAGGAGGCCCAGGACCTCCCAGAGGGGAGACCAGAGGCGGGGACCTGCCCCATCTGCGAAGGCAGAGAGGAAAAACACGGTGGGGGGCGCAGGAGAGGCTCGGCAGGCCCCCAGACCCAGCTGCGTGCTGAGCACAAACAGCCCCAGCAGCATGCATGCAGGGATGTCACGCAGGCAGCTTCCAGCCCAGCTGTGAATCTGGAAAAAAAAGAGGCCTACAGAACAACTTGTTGTGGACACCACGGAAAGGGCAAATGTCGCCCTCACCACCGCCTGAGCAGTTAGGGTCCCACTGGGCCTCTGCAGGGTCAGAGGGTCAGAGCCAGCAGCTGCATTAAGGGTGGAGCAGGAGAAGGGGCGACATGAGAAAGACGTGTGAGTCACAAGTCACCCCTTGGTGGGGGAGGCAGGGGTTCTGCTTTAAGGGGGAGCTCTAATTCCACACCCAAGGAAGGCGGGCAAGGACAGTCACAGCTAAAGAGATTTCCAGTTGTCCTATCCTTAAAATCAGCAAGTAGACTTCTCCAGAACAAACCGCCAATGGCTTGGTTCTCTTTGGGCCGACAGCAGAAGCAGCTGAAGCTGATTTTAATGAGACATAATAATATCCTCTCAGTTCCGCGAACTGTAGACTGAGCCCAACGAGGAAACCTGCTCAACCCCCAAAACGATCAGACTTGTCAAAATATGATCATTTTGTTCCTTATTATAAATGAAAAGAAGATATGATTTAAGTGTCATCCTCTGGGCGTGTGAGCCGGATTCCTATAAATCAATCATCCACAATAAACTCTTTGCAGAGATTTCACTACAAATATGCTGGCAACAATCCCTTTAAACAAAACATAAAAGTATTACTGTATCTCTCCAACATCAAAATACCTTTAGAAATGCATTATTGGGGGGCTGGGGTGACTGCTTAAAATACGCTGTTGACAGTTTTGCGCCTAACAGGCAACGTCAGCGCTGCCTGCCCACAGGAACCCTCCTGCTTGGCCTCGTGTTGGGCACCCCTAGTGAAACGGGGGAAGGGGAAGTGAGCCGGGGTCCCTAGCCTTTGCAGATGTGACCCCTGGACCTCCAAAGTGGGTGCCGTTCTATGGGACAGTGGTGAACGAGTGTCAAGCTACAGTCCGCTGGGGCAAGATTTGCGGCTTTGTTACCTACTAGCCATGAGATGGGGGCAGATCATTCCTCCAGGGGGGTATAAGTGAGGACAACGGGACAATAGCATGTAGCTCAGGGTTGGTATGAAGAGTCAAGAAGGGTGACCCGCCAAAGCCCTTAGAATGGGGTCAACCCTGGGAGCCTGTTGTCATTATTAGGAGGCCAGCAGTTTCCTGTCCCGAGGGAAGGACCATGGGGCAACGCCGTGCTTGTGTTTCCCCGCAGACCATCATGTGTCAGCATGGATGCCTCCGCTTTGTTATCTCCAGGGAACTAGCCTTGCAGGGCATGGTGAGGGGTCCGATACCGCATAGCTTTAAACCCCCATCTTGCCCTGAGGTGCCTGCATCCCTTCATGTTAGAAAAAAGACCACCGTATGGGGCAGGGGGTGTGGGCTCAGAGGTTTTCCCCAAAGGAGGATTTGTCAGCTGAGCCCCGGGCTCACTGCCGCCCACCTCCCCACTCAGCTCGGCGGCATCCCTTCCGTGCCACATTCCGGAGTGCTCCAGTCTGTCCGCATGTTAACAGCCTTGTACCTCAGTCGAGATAGAGTCTGAAAAGTCTAATATCATGTCAAATGAGAGAGCCAATAAAACTTGACATTATTAATATGATGTCAAGGGTTTTTTTCCCAACTGCTTAGGGAAAAAACATTGTGTCCCATTAAGTGTAGCTCCCTGCACTGAGAAATATCAAGTGACTTTTCAATGACTACCAGCTGGAACTATTAGTTTTTCTTTGTAAGCGTGGATGCTGTCAATTCTGAGAGGCCAGTTGAGAACCTTTTATGAAGATGCTGGATGAGCCCATGCAATCAGAAAAGCTTTTAGGTTTCCCTGGGATTTCTCTTTAAGTGGGGCTTGTATGGAAATGGGGATATGAATTATTAAAAGACCTAAATACATTTGGCCCAATGAGCATGAGCTTTTGTACTCCTTCTGTCCATTTATTCCCAAAAGACTGCAGGAGCCTCTCCGGACCATTTGGTGTGGACTTAGAAACAAGGCCAGAGCCCCAGAAAGTGGGAGAAAGAGGCCCCCCTGCCCTACCCTGCTACCCCTACTCCAGCCGCCAGTGGCCCCTCAGTGGGCACGAGCTGCCAGCTCTGCGGGGGCCCAATGCCGGCCGGGTGAGGGGCCGGGTGTGGGTGCTGACAGCCGCTCCAGCCTCTGCTCACGCCTGGCTTCTGGGAAGGAGGCCGTCAGGGAACTGTAGGGGGGCCTCTGTTTCCCTTGGCCCTGGTCCAGGGTCGCCTTCCAGCACGTGGCTTTCCATGCCGGATTCCCTTCCCGGGAAGAGGTCAGGCCTGTTGAAAAGCTGGCGTGACTCATGTCTGAGCTGGGAGGTGCTGCACACAACGCCTGGCTTTTCAGGAGTAGCTGAGAAAAAAGGTCTGGAGGCTCAGATCTAGCATCTGGCCTGAGTCCCTCGCACAACCACAATGATTTTCTTCCCTTTTTTCCTGAGGTCAGGGGTAACAGAAAGGAGCTGCTACTGTCATTTATGCTGTAAGGACAAATCCCCCACTCCCCTTCCTGGGCCCGTGGCCTGATCTCCCAATCCCTAGCTTCCAAGGGTGGGGAGGACTCTTGGGCTGCTGAAGCCCAACTAACATCTGTTCCCCCAACGGCCCGGAAATCAGTATTTCTCCAAAGCTTCCCTGAGTCCAGAGAAGCACATTCTTTAGCATTCCCCCTCATTTTCCACCCCACACCCACACTATTTGGCGGCTCACCCCACTGTCTCATCGCCTTCACTGTGGGGTGTCCTTTATCTTCCTTAGCGGTGACCCCTTTTTAGAGAAAGTACCTGTGTTTTCATTCCTAGGAATACAGGGGGCTGACTAAAGAGACAGTTGAAGGCTGACTCTTATTTATGTAAGGCTGGAGTATTTATTGCAGGGTCATGTTCCTTCCAGGAGATCAAAAGAGAGGCCCGGGCAGCAAACAGAGCAGTCCTTATTTGTGCTCTCCTGCTGTTGCAATGGACATGCCCTTTGCCCCCACCATCCCGCACCGTCTGGGGCCACCTGACCCTTGGAGCTGGCAGACGGAAGGTGGCTTGTGCTTCCTAAATTTCACCCAGCACTTGGGAAACCCCTGGAGAGAAAGCCCCGGGGGAACCCTCCTGGCCCCTGAGCACCCACACGCTGACAGTGGCTGCCAGCAGAGGTGAGGGGGAAATCCGTCTCTGGAGTCCTCTCCACCCTCAGAAGCTCAGGATCGGGAGACCAGGCCACGGGCCAGGGAAGGGCAGCGGGGGACTTATCTTTACAGCATAAATGACAGTAGCAGTTCCTTTCTGTTCCCACTGACCTCAGGACAAAAGGGAAGAAAATTATTGTTTGTGGAAGGGACTTAGGGCAGATGCTAGACAGAATCTCTGCACTCACGAGATGGCGGCCTTGACGAGCTGGGGGCCTTTTCCACGGCTGCTGGTCTCTTTACTCTGAGTCCTTTCCATCACCTCAGCTTATATCTGACAGTGCCTACCTAGCCCCTTTCCTTTTCTAGGACATGATCTAAGAGTTTCAACGAGCTGAGCTGGGGTTCTGAGGCGAGAACATGAAGAAGATTAGAAAGAGGTAAGTGAACCTTGGATAAGGAATGAAGTGAAGTGGGGTTACCGTGGCGATAGTGTGGTATTATAGAAAGGCTAGGAGACTGGGAACAAGGGCCTCCACACAATGGGTCAGGAGCAAATTCATCTCTACCCTCTAGGCTTTCGAGTCACCCTCACTTAAGTGAGGAAAGTAAGACCTGCCTGGCCCCACATTTGGAATTGTTATGAACAAGTGAGACAACAAATACAAACATCTTGGGGGAAAAGAGGTTAATTACTTTTAAAAATATGGGGCATTAATACTCTTATTAGCCCAACTTTCTAACCAGAGGTAGAATAGAGGTGCTGGGTGGTAGAGTGAGATGATAATTGAGGTCCCTTCCAGCTCTAAGAGTCTATGGAAACACACTCATCTTTCCCCCTATAGGTTTCCACTAACCTACTTTTCATTTGCAGCAGGGCAAGGTAGCAGAATATATGAACTGGCAACTCTCCGCATACTTAGAAGGAAGACTGACATTAGGGACACATGCTACAGCATGCGTGAGCCTTGAGGACATCATGCTAAGTGAAATCAGTGGTCACAAAAGAGAAATACAGTGTGCTTCCACTGATACGAGGTCCCTAGAGAAGTCACCTTCATAAAGACAGAAAATAGAATGGTGGGTGCCAAGGGTCGGGGAGAGGGGTATAGGGAGTTAGTGTTCAGTGGCCCAGTCTTAGTCTGGGAACATGAGCGAGTTCTGAAGATGGATGGCAGTGAGGGTAGAACAGCAATGCTTATGTGCTCGATGCCATGGAACTGGACACTTTAAAAAGTCTGTGTTATATATACTTCACCACAGTAAAAGCACACACAAAAACTGGCCTTGAGTTACACAACTATTAAGTAATGAATCCGATTCAATCCCAGGACTAAGTGCTAGCCACTAACATGTACCGCGACACAGTGACCTGCCACCGTCCCTCTGCGAGCTGGGAAAGCTATCCTACTTGTTGTCCCACGGTAGCAGCAGGAAGGCAGAGCTCACCACTGGTGCAGGGATGTCATCAGTACCCCTAGGTATCCAGTACTGTGTGCCCCACAAAATCTGGGGCTCTGAGAAAGCACGGGGGCTGCACGATTTCAGCTGGGATATCCCCACACCACCTTGGGCCCAGCAGTCGGGGCCTTCCTCCAAAGGGAATGGGGGGAATTGTTTCTCACTCCCTCTTGCTGCAGCTCAACCTTCCTTCACCTTCCTGCTTTAATGTCTTAATCAAGTGGCAGATGAGAGGAACTGATCCATGCAAAGGACAGAAGGTGCGACAAGATGTGCGGAACCCACTGCTGCTCTCATCCCCCGCCCCAGAGTCGCGTCCCCACCAAAGAGAAAGTCAAGGGAGACAGAAAAAGAAAGAGGCGAGAGAGATTTTGTACCCTTAAGCCTCCACTGCAGCAGTTCAAAAGACCGATCTTTAGTGAAAATAAATTTAAAGGAGAATTTTTTATGTATATTACAGTCTCTGGTGGTAGACAAGAGCGCTGCTGGCGGTATATGGAGTTATGCAAAGCCAAAGTGGGATTACTTAAAAGTGTCTGTAGTGCTTTGATTAACTGGTGTGTATTTTATTTTTTATATGACACAATCACAGGCCTACATTGATAAAATCTTGCTATTATTGTTTGACACTTGAATCTCCCTTTTTCCTATGAATTGGAAGTGTGCTTTGTTCAGTCTGGGGCAAGGGGCAAAGGATCAGGACAATCCCAAAAGGGATAAGATGGAGACATGCCCATGCCAGATCTTTTTTAATGCAATTCATAAAAGCTCCAGGACCTATCAGAGAGAGCTAAGAACTGGGAGATCAGACATGGTGACTCGAGGACTTGGCCATGTGCCTGGGCTATAAAAGAGCCCAAACTACTTTCTGAAGTTCCCTGTGCCCGTCTGGAAAATATTCCCCCACTAATACATCCTCTGGGAATAGGACTGCATGCCGGTTATTAAGCTTCAAGCCCACCTGTCTATGTTTTGCCTCGGGATGCTGGGCTGGGACTCTGCAAACTGCCTGTCCCCTTGGTCAGCTGGCTCCTGTTGGTTGCCAGTAGGGGGAGCTAGACCGAGACCAGAAAGCTGGCTGAAGGGAGAAAGATGTGCTGCCTCCTATTCCGTTTCTCCCAAGTGTCGCCCCAGCGGCAGGAGTTGTTTCCAGTCTCCAGCTTCATTTGGCTCTCCAGCACCAGCCTCCCCGCACCCCATCAGAGGCCCCGTGCCAGCTGGGAAGAGCTCTTCCTCGGAAGTCCGAGGCCCAGCTCTGCTGAGGCCCCTCTCTGAACTCCTAAGATGCTGGCAGCAGTGGGTCACCCAGCGCTCTGAGCCTTGGGCCCTCCATTCGAGCTCCAGGTACATCAATTGCACTCCCTCCTTGAAGGCCTCAGCTCAGCTCTGCAGGGTCTCCCCTGGGAACTTTTATGTTCTGATAGCCCCGGCTCTCCTCTTTGTTCCCCCAGACCTAGGCAATAACTGCTTGCCTCCGTTGAACCAGTCTCCTGCGGAAAATCATTTCTGTAGAAAGGCCGAGCATGGTTTCCAACGGGACCCCAGCCATACAAGTGCCCTGAAACACACGTGTCCCGAGCTCTCAGGACCCCATTCTCCCTGGTGCCCGAGGCAAGGATGATGCAGCCCAGGGCTTGGGCGCGGCTGGGCTGCAACTGAGGCTCCCAGAACCCCAGAGGAGAGACCCGTGGAGTCCCACCAGAGAATACTTCTGAGGATGGCTCAGCCGCCTTCGGTCAGAGCCCTCAGCGCCACACAGGAAGGGGCCAAGGAAGGACTGCCCTGTAAGGTGAGGCAGGGGAAACCCACGGAGTCCTGTGCTTCCGGGGCCTTCCTGCCGGGAGGTGGGCGCAGGCCAGAGTGTGTCTGGTTTGTGTGCAGAACGGGCATGGCAGCCATTCTCCGGGCTGGCTTTCCCCACCTGAGCCTCCCGCCATCCCTCTGGGGAGCACGCAAGGACAAACCCAGAGACGTTTTTCTGTCTAATTTCCAGAGCTCTCTCAGGCACTGGGCTGACTCCCCCTCCAGCCCAGCCCCAATACCCTGGCTTCATGCACTCACACCCTCACACACTGCCCACGGGGGCCTGTCGGAAGCCTGGGCAGAGAGTCCCATGCCCGCCCACTCTGGCCCGTCATCCTCTTCCACTGGCGTCTAAAAGTAGGAGCAAAGTCTCTGTCTTCGCTCATCCCAGAAAAGTGTCTGACGGCATGGACACCAGGCTCCTGGGTCCATGGCCATGGCCACTCTGCCTCCCTGGCCGCCCTGGCACAAACCTGGAGCTTTCAGGGGTCAGTTCACTTCCCTTCCACCTGAGCTTCATCTGAACTTCATCCAAACGTAGTAAGGAGGCCTCTGTTCTTAAAGCAAACCTGTGCCATTCCTTTAGCGCTGAGCTAGTCTTCTGGTTCCCGCAGGTGGACCTCCTTCAGCAGAGACAAGTTAGAAGGCTGGCCTCTTACGAGCTGTGTGACTTTCGGCAAATGAATTGTGCTCTGAGTTGCTAGCTTTCTCCCTTGAAATTCCAGGTGAAGACCATCTGTTTCACAGGGTTATTGTGAGGGTCAAATGTGATGATATATATGAACGCATTTGTGCACAGCGAACTCCTACACAAATGGGAGGGGATATTATTGCAGCAGTTGCTATCCAAGTCACTTGCTACATTATTACTATCTAAGCCCTCCTTCTGGTGCTTTAAGCTCATTTCTTCCTGCTCTGTCTGGCTGGGTAACGGGTATAGATTTCTCCCTGGGCTCTAGGTACACAGACAGAAGAGGGCTGAGGCAGCCATGTGTCTCCAGCCCTGGTTCTCAGAAGCCCCTCCAGGCCTCTGGCCTGCCCAGCTCCCCAGTGCGGGGGCCCAGACTGTCCCTGGGGGACCATACTTTCAAGCCTATCCAGTTCCAGCTGTGGAGCCTCCTTGGGCCAGGCTGGCAGGAGCCCAACTGGCGTCTGCATGAATCATAACGGCCTGCAGCCCATTATGCAGGTCAGGGTGGCCGCCAGAGGAGGCCAGGGCCCTGACCTCAGGGGGCCCGGGATTATTTATTGCCTTTGGCTTCATGGGCTAATTTGGGCCTCTGCCCAGCCCTGGGGAAATGGTTTCACCCCCCTTTCTTCCTCAGGGACAATGCCACTCTTCATGTTCTCCTTCATAGGAATAAATGATGGGGAGGGAGAAAAAAATGTAAGTACGCCCATGTACTAGGTCCTATTCTAAGATCTGCAGTTACAAACAAGAGCCCAAGGGCTTACAAGGGGAATGAAAATCATTGCCTGCGGGAACAGTGTCAGCCCCTTCCAATCAATCCAGTGCCGGGCTGGGGGGCCATCACAGCTGAGGAGGCCTGAGGGGGGTAAGAATAATCGGAATATTTCTTAGGGAATATCCATTTTTCTTTCTTTTTCAACACGGGCTTTGCCGAAAATGAGAAAATGGATAAGTAAAAGGAAGAAAAAAATCACCCATAATCCCTACCTGAGGATAAACACTGCTTACAGGTTGATATATGTCCTTCTAGACATTTTTTGATGCATATATTTATATGCATACAATTCTAATAAAAATCCAATTATTCTGGGTGTACTTTTCTAACCTACTTTTTTCACTTCATTTCCTATGTCAATAGATATATATATCTTCATTATTTTTAATGACTACTAAGTATTCTATTGTAGGAATATAAAAGATAATGTGTAATTTTTTCCCCCAGCCCTCTATCATTGGACTTTCCAGGGATTTCCGGTTTTGTGCAGTCTTAAACAACGCTGCACTGAACATCTTGGCACTTACCTCTTCATGTATATGTGCAACTGTGTCTTTAGGATCAATTTCTAGAAACAAAATTACTAAATCAAAGGATTAACATATTCCTAAAGTGTTTATTATGCTCTGACCAATCCCCCCTTAAATTCCGCACCAAGATACACTCACAACCAACACGAGAGTATTAAGTTTTAAACTGGGCTCTGGAGGCAGGGAGAGATGTGAACTACACAAGAGGCATGGGGACCAACCTGGCAGTGAGGACAGCAGGTAGGGAGCGTAGACATGGGGTCTAAACAACTCATTCCTTGATTCAACCAACATTTATTTAACACCGACTGCGCCAGGCACTGCACTCTGCTCTGAGGTACAAAGACAAAAAGACCTTTCAGAAACACCCAAGAATGGACTTAGAAGGGCTACGGGTTTGCGTTACACCGAACATTGGTGATGGAGAATGGAAAGCACTGGAGACGTGCCTAACAGTGATGGGCACTGACAGCCCAGCTGAGCAGCAGGACAGGGCCTGCTTCTGACAGTCCATGGAGTGATGCTCGGGGGTTGAGAATGAGGCCCTGCATCCCAAGTACCTGGACTGCAATCCTGGGGCCACCATCTAGCCATATGACCCACATGAGCGATTTAACCTTGAGAGTCTCATTTCTTCAACTATAGTACAGGGACGAATGGCCACCTCATTTGGCTGTTGTGAAGGTAAAAGAAGCTAAGGATGTTAAGGGCTTAGCATGAAGGAAGTGCTCTGTGACCAGCAGCCATCATTCTTGCGTTGAAAGGCGGTGGAGAGCAGCTTGGTGCAGGTCTGAGAAGATGGAATGGCTCCGTGTCCTGGGCCCTGTGGGAGGCATGGCTCTGGCCTGCCCCCACTCTCTGCACACCTGTGGGCCCCTTTCTTGGGTACCTCACGAGGCTTGTTGGGTGGTCCAGCTGGCTCTCTGAGAAGGCAAAAAAGCAAAAGGAAATAGAGCTAAAGAAATGAAACAAGAACACCCCCACGCCCTGTGTGACCCAAACATCCTGAAAAGGGTCACCGCTGTTTCACTGCCACACTCCTCACAGAGCCCCCACCGCCATCTCGGCGGGGCTCCCGGCCAAGCTCACCACGGCCTCTCCAGAAGCGTCGAGTCTTCCACGCAACAGGGACAGCCAGGCATCCCTGCGGGCCTCGGATCTGCCTATGGGTCCAGCGACCGCCTGTCAGTCTCCCTCTGTGTCGCTTCCAAGAAACGACTTGGAGATGTGACACCTCGAGGCATCGATTCCATCTGAGACTGCCTGGACAGGCCTCCCAGGTCCTGAATCGCCAGGGCTGAGTGACGGCCAGGCGCGAGCGGTGGGGGGCCCTCCCTGCCTGGCTGGGATCTGGGTCAACCTCACTGTCAAAGCCCACTCCAGGCTTTCCCTCAGACCAGGCTAGTTCTGCCATCTGTGGCTCACTTCTCAAGGAAGAGGGTGATGTTTTGCTCACCCGTCCATCCAGGTATTTAGCAAATATGTCTAGGTCAAATCCAGTGTCAGGAGGAGGCTCAGAAGAGGTCTGAAGTCAGTGTCACAAGATCTGGGTTCCAATGCAGGCTGTCCACCAATTTTCTTGTGGCTTTTAAAACAGCAGCTAACTGGGTGGAGTAACTGTGGACATCTCTGCTCCATGGGTGAGACGATACAGACAGCAGTCATGGAAGTTAACATACAAGGGGAGATCTTCAAGATGGTCAGGGTGAACTGTATTTACATTCATCCTTTGAACAAATGCCTATTGAGTGTTCATTATGTGCCAAGCAGCTATGCTCATGTTGGGGAAATACCAGCGGCCATACAAAAACATCCGACCCTCCCGGGGAACGAGACAGATAGTAAACGACTCAATAAGTATAATTTAGAGTGTTGGTAGTGGTAAGTGCTAGGGAGGAAAACAAAGCAGAAGAAAAGGAATGGCAAGTATTCGGGTTTAATTTTAAATAGGGTGGTGAGAGGTGACCCCGTGGAGAACGTGATATTTGGCCACTGAGAAAGTGATATTTGAATGAAATAAAGGAGCAAACCAGGAGGCTCTCTGGGGAAAGTGTGTTCTAGGCAGAAGAAACAAGCAAAAAGAGCCTGAGGTAGGCAGGACCCCCGGGAAACACAAGTGCAATGTGGCTGGGACAGAGGACAGACCAGAGAGGCACAGGGCCTCCCCTCCTGGAGGGCCGCATGGGAATGGACTTTGGGTCTGATTCTGAGGGAGATCCTAGAAGGCTTTGAACAGAGGAGTGAGATTAGAAATATCCTAGCGCAGGACCCTCCTGGCACTAGAGTGAGAATAATGTAAATAATAATAACAGCTAACAATTGCAGAGCAGGAATTAAGAGCCAGGCACCGTCTGCATTCTTTGGGCATCTCTGCTCCATCAGCCCTCAGGCCCTCAGAGCAGCCCTATGCTGCAGAGTGGGACGTTCCCACTTTGCAGGTGAGGAGACAAAAGCAGTGAGAGGTCAGGAGTGACTTGGTTGGACCACACAGCGAGGAAGGGACAGGACCAGGTCGTGGACCTACCTGAGCAGGACACGGCTCCAGGCTCTGTGGCCTCCCCGCTCTGCTCTGTGCGAGTCGGCGCAAGGGGGAGGCAGCAGGCAGACCTGGAAGTGGCCGAGGCTGGGCGCTCTGTGGTGGTGCTGGAGGTTGCAGACCCTGGCTGTATCTGAAGGTGGACCCCACCGATCTTGCTATCAGATCCGATGTAGGGTGCAAGTGGAAGAGGGGAGTCACGTTCTTGTTTGTTTCTTTTTAACCTGAGCAGCAGGGACAGCTGGAGTGGCTTTTAACTGGGGCGGAGGACACGGAGGAAGCAGCAGGAGTCTGGAACACGCTGTCTGGACCCCCTAGTGGACATCCAAGTGGTGGGAGGTAAGAGCTGGAGGGAACGGCGGGGGACCTGTGGCTCTCAAGTCTCTGCCCAGTGTCGTAGAGCTGGTCAGCGAGCAGGGCCACACCCTCCGCGTTTGAGCTTCCCTTCTGTGCGCTCCTGGGCGCCTCTCCATTCGCCAGGGGGAAGCAGGTGTGCGGTTTACCAGGGTGGAAATCAGGTGCTGGAGGAAGCTTCTGGTCACCTCTTCTTCCCAGGCGTGGGTGGCTGTGTGCTCGGGCTCTGGGCTGGGGCAGGCCTGGGTGGCAGGGGGCCGGGTGACCCGGGTAACTCTCTCCCAGGTGGTGAGGGAGAGCCGGCTGCCACCACGCGTCCCTCCACAGAGGTCTGTCCCACGTGGACTGCGAGGCAGGTGATTACACGGGGTACGCAGCCTCTGCTGCGGGGAGCCAGAGAGACGCCGCTGTTTGTTTGGGCGGGAGCTGCTATTTAAAATCAGGCTTTGTTTCTGAAAATGAGACAGCTGGGGCTACATTTGGTGGATAAAGACATTTTGTTGAACTTTCAAAATGGGGTATTATTTTCCATTTACACTTATTTCACGGAGAATTGTAAGAAAATGAGATTGTAGACGTGTCTGTGATACGCAGTAATGAGTGACGGATCTTTGAAGGTAAAAATATCTCTAGGATATTCTTTCTCTCTTCTTTTCTTTTTTTTTCTTCCCTCTCCTCTCTCCGTCCTCTGGGCCTCAGGTTGGATGGATTTAGGTTTTGTTTTGTTTTGTTTTTTAATATCGAAATAGAGAGTGTCTCTAGTGGGAGTATAGACTGTTCTCTGCTCAATGTTTGTCTTAATAAAGGTTAAAAGAAATGAAATAATATTAAAAAGGCTCTCAGGGGGCAAGAGTACCAGATGCTCCCAACTCCCTGGATTGCTGGGGAAGGAGTTAGGATGACAGGTCTGGGGAGCCCACAGGCCCCCTGAGCAGCTGAGCCCACCAGGACACCCACCCCGAGGCTGGAAATCCCAGGGAACAAACAACAAGGGGTCCAAGGGCTGCAGAGGAAGAGGACAAAGGAAAGGAGAGGAAGTCAGATTCCAGGAAGGTGCTGCTTCTCTCTCCCCACGCTCTCCTCTCCTCCAGCGACCGGCGCTGCGAAGGGGACGCATCCCAGAGGAGTCCAATTCAACATCTTTCCCCCTTGTTGCTTTCTACCTCCTCTTAATTGCTTTGGAAGGAAACCAAGAAAAGAGAAACTAGAAGAAAAACATTCAGCTTGATTTTCTTGGATAAGAACTTAGATCACGAAATCCATTGGTGCTCATTGAATAAATAAATGAATGAATCATGAGCCCATCAGCCACTGTATCAAAGAACTAATACTTGAATCAGGGAATGAATTAGGGAATCAGTGCATCTGGCATAAACTCTCAGATTTCTTAACCTCCTGCTCCCAAACACAAACCTCCTCATCTTTGTCCTTTGACAAGGTTGATATCCTCAAAAAACAAATACACATGCAGTTTATCACCATCAAAGGCCTGTATCCAGCTACCTCCTCATTAAAATATGGGAAAGACCCCCACCCTCTGTGCATAAGTACTAGGTAGTAGAACAAGAGTTTTAAAGGAAGGAAAGGAGATACAGTCCAACATACTGAGCTCAAACCAGACACTGCACACTCGGAACCTAACTTAGTCACAGGGCAGGGTTAAATTTTAGAGGGCTGTAAGTTTTGGAGGTCATTTCACCATGCCTTCCTCCTCAGCATGATTCAGGCACCCCTGCCTTCCCACCTACCCCCAGGGCCCGACCGCTCGGGTTCAGGGGGAGCCTCTCTGGAAACGGCTGTGTCTGCTTCCTCTTGGTATCTCCCAGCATCTCCCAGCACTGTGGTGGGAACATGGCGGCCTCTTGAATTGAATTCAACATAGTCATGTCCAGAGTTCCAGGCTTTTCCCCGAAGACCATCATGCTTCATTAGGCTACAGCAGATGTCAGTCGATGGTCATTCGTAAATAGCAAGTTTGTTGTTTAAAACCAAATAGCCTGGAGTCATCCTTGGCATCTCCCTAGGACATAATTCTTAAGTTCCACAGGCACAGGTGAACCAGCCTAAAAGATAGAGCAACCTGCCAATTAACTCTTCCTGACAGCTTGAAAGGTGGCTGAGAACTTGTATGTATAAGATTCCATTAAGAGACAGGGTCCTGTGTTTTGATCTGTGGTCAGTAAGATCATAAGGAGCAAGAAAGGAAGAAATGTCTGCCTCTGAGAGCATAATTTATATTTGATAAATTGAGACAGGCCACCTGAGGGTCAAATATGGAGTAGGAAGCCAGAAGAAATTCTCTAGTCTGGGAAGAAAGCAGAAAATGAACCAGAGGTCCCGAACAGCCCAGGGATCATTTTCTTGGGCTCTGTTAGGCAGAGGACAGGGTGAGCTGCTTCAAGACTCTCTCTGTCTAATGGGAAGAGAAAGAGACCAAGTGGGAGAACAAGATGGGAGAGGGGCGACAGGCTCTGTGTGAGTGACATTTAGGGGGGCCCCAAGCCCTTTTCCTTACCTGACCTCCTTTCCTGACAGCAGACCACATGGGGGCAGAGCAGCTGGGCCCGAAGACTAGAGAACCCCTCAGTGTCTGCGAAGGAAGGGGTTGGGGGACCCCGGCCCAGCCCCCTAACCCTGCGGATGGGGAGACTCAAGCTCAGAGAGGGGAGAGCAAATTGCTGAAATCATCTTTTTTTCTACAGCGCTCTCGAAGTTCCTCCCCACCGACACCATCCTCACCCAGAGGCGGACAGTCCAGAAAAGGTCACCACTTCTCAGATAGAGTTTTCCTTTCCTCCTGCCTTTCAAAGGAGTCCCAGATTCTGAAAATACAGTCTCCAGCCCTGGACGAGTTTGGCCACTGGAAGGGTGAGGAGGGGTGAGGTGAGGGGCTGGGCCCTCGCTGCCTGGGAAGTAAGGAGAGCCAGCCTGGTGCAGGGGGCCCATGCCCGGCCCCCTGAGGAGCACCCAGGGAACCTGTCAAAGATGCTGATGACCTTGCCTCACCCCGAAAACTCTGGTTCCACAAGTCTGCGTGGGAATCTCTACTTCTCACCAGCACCTTAGGTGATTCTGTCTCCTAGATTTGGGAGCTCTGTCCTGGAGGAAAGACCCCCCCCCACCCCGAAACCAGGGAAGCCCTGCCTCTCTCAGGTTTGCATGTGTGGGGCCGGTTTCTTATGTCCATCTCCACAGAGGGAAGGAGTCCCCACTCCCAGCTTCTGACCTCCACAGGGAGTCGATGAAAACAGACAAGATCAATGGATCTTTAAAGATGCTGGGCTCCTCTAAGCTGCTCTACCTACCTGGGGTCCCACCTACTGGGGGTCCTGCCTACCTGGGGTCCTGTCTATCCAAGGTACTATCTAGCTGGTGTACTGTCTAGCTGGGTGCTACTGATTCAGATTCTAATTATTATTAGTTCTATCACTCATTCAGCCCTTGGGGGAAGGCTGATGGCACCCAGCTCTGTGCGTGCTCCGGAATGACTCTCCACCCCTCGGTCGACCTTTTGCCAGCCCACCCAGAACAGGTACCTTGGCAGCTGACCCCCATTCTGGACTAGCCCTTGATTTAAGACCATGGCAGACTAATTAAAGATGATTGAGGCTGCAGCATTTAAATGGAGACGCACTGCCACCCAGGTGGTAATTAATCACCACCTTCGCCCACCCCACCTCTTCTTGGCCCCCCAGCCAGCATTTGGTTCAGACCAAAATGGGCCTTTATATCCACATGCACAGGCAGACTTCCAGTTCCCCCAAAACCTCACAACAGTTGACACGCTTTAATTAGCACCCAGCTCCCCCCGCTGCTCCTCCCGGAACATGGGCCCTCACGGCAGCAGAGGCCCCCACCCATGGCCTGACCATCTACCTTCCCCAAGTCTACCGTGGAACATTCTAAAAAAGATAAAGAGCAGCTCTCCCCTGTCGGTAAATGTCAACCATCTAGGTTTCCTGCACCAGCCCTGGGTTTTGCGTGCTCATGCTATTCTAAGCTGATAACACGGATAACCCATCTGGTGGTGGCCTGCCTTCGCTCCCAGGGAGGGCAAGGGATTAGAGCTGTTTCAACGCTGGGACACGCAGAGCTTGTAAAGAGCCTTGTGCTCTGAACGGGGGACAGTTATGTAAGTCCACCAGCTCTGCAGGACAGCAGGCTCCAAGTGGCATCTAATTACAGGGAGGCTGATGGCCCCAGTTGCAGATACTGTCACAGGCCCCAGGTCTTGGCCTGCTGATGTCCCGCCAGCCGTTGCACTAAAACGGAAATTAAGCGCGGTGTCATGGCCATTTAGGGCATTAGGAATGGAAAGCACCAGGGAGCTGCTTCCTGGCCCCTTGCCCACCTTATTAACAAGGCACAAACAAGGACCTGCACTGGGAGAGGGAAACAGCTGAGAAAAGAGACCTTCTCTGCAGGTAGAGATATGAGGAAAGGAAGGAGATGCAGGGAGCCTGTGTCCCAAATCACCTTGACTGAGAAAGAAATTGGCTTGATAAATGAGGAAAAATCATCAACCTCTCATGAAACTCTTGAAAGAACATTTTCTAGGTTGTAAAGTTTCTCCAGGGGTTGAATGTCCACTCTAGCCCCACACCACCACACACACAGTGGAAGGCTTGGGACAGGCAAGGGGCCCCATTAGCGTTCTTTGACACCCACCTCTTTTCATTTGTAACCTGCTTGAGGCCTTCAGGCTTGTGAGTCCCTGCAAGGCTTCAACCTGCCAAGTTCTCTAGCTGTGACTTGGGAAACCCTGGCCTTGGCCACCATCCAGCCCTGGAGACTAGGGCTATTTGCTAAGTCAAGACCACAGGCCCAGGGCTGGAGGGAGCACTGAGAGCTCGCTGCCGGGCTGCTCACCTGCCGCCCTCACCCCACACACCCTGATTTCCTCTCCTTGCTCACCCTGACCTTTATTTCTGGCCATTGTCCTGGCCACATGATTGACAGGCCCCACCCAGAAAATGCAGTTGGGCAGATTTGGGTAACACAGCAAAGAGAATGAGCACCGTGGACCCCCCTGCCTCTTCTCCACCCCATTCCACACACACTTTCCTCACCGCCAGCCCAGGTAAGGCTGGGGTTGGGACGGTCCCCAGAACCCCTAAACAGCCAGCCCGAACCTTCCACACAGTGCGCTGCTTTCCTATTTCTTTGCTAAGAGCTGTAGCAGAGGTGGACTGGGACGTGGGAAACACCAGCTCCCTTTTGATAGGGGGAAAAAATTAAAAAGCCCGTTTTTCTGTCCTGTCAGGTCTATTTAAGTATTTAATGAGGTGAGATAGTACCAATAAATTTAACATGGCACAATAACTCTGATGGTGTGGGCCACAGACTAATAAGCTTCCATCCCAGGGACAGAAGAGTGATCTAGCCTTCGCTAGATCTTATCGGGTTTGATTGCTTTGTCCAGATATTAAAAAGGTCGAGCAAGGACTTTCCGGCGCTGCCACAGATCTGTGTGCAGCCTGGCGGCCAAGATAGATGAAAGCCAGGCTGCGGAATGCAAGGCTGTTTATTTTAATTGACAATTGAGAGGAGTGGAATAGGTGGAGGATGGGTGGGTGGGAGCCACAGTGGGGGTTGGGGGTGGCCTGTGATTAGGTGGCTGGATTGTATGTGTATTTTCTCCTTCTCTTCAAAGCCTGTAGCAAAGCTTCAAATTGGAGGGTCTTGTCCAATTGAGTGTCTGCTCCTGGGGCTTCCAAGAGTCTCTTCCCCACTAGTCTTGAGCAAGGAGACAGGCCATTGACCTGTGTGTCACCAGGGCTATTTGTCCTTGCCTTCCATGGGGTGAGGCCCGCTGCAGACATGTCCCAGTCACTTGTGTCCAGCCCAGGCCACTGCTCCCATTTGCACAGTTTGTGCTCTCCCCATTCCCGCAGATTCATGGGGCTGTCACTAAAGCTCTTTGAGGTCAGAGACCACATGCTCCTCTTGAATCCCCCCACAGCAGGCCGCAAAGATCAGAGCATCTGAAGTGTGATACGCACACTTGGGGGTAAGTGCAACAACTTTACACTCGACATACGAGTGGACATTTTTAAGTTAACGTTTAGGTTTTTATATTAATATATATTGTGTGTATTATTAACAACACAACTAATAGGTCAGACATCATTTCACACATACTGCCCAGGATGAGGCAAAGGCAGACAGATGTAAGTTCTACACATGAGTGGAGTTCTGGGAAATTATTGAGTAATGGTACAGGGAGTGTCCAGCTGAGTAAAGTTTGGGGTGAACTGTTTTAGCTCCTTGGTTACCTGACTGGTTTTTTGGTTGATAGGTTTTTCTCCCCCAACATTTTGCTGTTAAAAATTTTCCAACATGGCAGAAAAGCTGAAAGAATTGTACAGTGAACTTCCTTATACCCACCACTTAGATTCTACAGTAAACATTTTGCTGGATTTGTTTATCACATACCTGCCCATCTAGCTGCCTCCCAGATCCTCCATCCATCGATCTTAAGTTTTTGGGTGCATTTCAAAGTATACGGCAGCCATCAGCGCACTTCACCCTTAAACACCTCAGCATGCATATCATTAGAGTTCAATATTTGTTTATCGGTCCTTTTTTTTTAATGGAAGTAAAATTCGCATGCCTACTTAAGAAATGCACCTAAGTGTATTATTCAATGAGTTTGGATAAATGCATACAGCTGTGTAACTCCAAACCCACGAAAGTACAGAACATGACTTCACCCAGAGTTTCCTCATGCACCTCCCAACTAAGCCCCATTCCCATCCTATAGGCATGGCCACCGTGATTTTTTCACTGCATATTAGTTTTGCTTGTTCTAGAAGATCGTATAAATGGAATAATACACTATGTACACTAGTGTACGCCTTCTTTCGCAACGAATGCAACACGCTTTTGAGGTCCATCCATGGTGATGTGTGTATTAAGAGCTGGTTCCCTTTTATTGCTGAGTGATTTCCCTATGTACGTATCCCAGTTCCTGTTGATGGGCACATGGGCTGACTCCAGGTAAAGGGCTATAATCAGAAAAGAGAGGCTGTGAACTTTCTTCTACAAGTCTCTGTGTAGATACATGTTTTTATTTCCCTTGGATAAATAACTAGAAGTCGTATTGCTGATTATAAGATAAGTGTACATTCTTCAGTTTTAGAAAAAAGCTACCAGATCTTTTTTCAAAGTAGCCGTACACTACTACCAACAGAGTATGAGAATGATAGTTGCTTCCCAGCTTTGCCAGTAGTTGATGTTTCCAGTCTTTGTAGTGTTAAACATTCGAATGGATGCACAGTGGTATCTCATTTTGAGCATTTTTTCATGCGCTTATTGGCCATTTGTAAACTTCCCTTGGTGAAGTATCTGTTCACATCTTTTGTCCGTGTTTTTGATTATGTTCTTTGTCTTTTCGTTACCCAGCTGTAGCAATTCTTTATATATCCTGCAGACATTCTTTGTCAGATATGTTTTGCAAATATAGTTGACCCTTGAACAACATAGGTTTGAACTATGTGGGTCCACTTATATGCAGATTTTTTTCAGTAGATGTATTGGAAAATTTTTTGGAGATCTATGACAATTTGAAAAACTGTTTTTTATTTTTTTCTTTTCTCTAGCTTACTTTATAGTAAGAATATGGCAATTCAATTATAATATACAACATACAAAATATATGTTACTTGACTGTTATAAGGTTTCTGGTCAACAGTACGCTTCTAGTTAAGTTTTGGAGGAGTTAAAAGTTATACTCAGATTTTTTACTGTGCAGGGGGATCGGAACCCCTGACCCTTCATGGTTCAAGGGTCAAACTGTATTCCCTCTCATTATGTGGCTTTTCTTGTCTGTCTTTTTTTGGTGAGCAAAAGTCTTATATTTTTTTAATTTTTAATTTATTATTAATTTTTAAAGTTTTATGTCTATTGCTGTCAGTGTCCTAAGGTATCTTTACCTACTCCCAAGTCACAAAAATGTCCTAGGTTTTCTTCCAGAAGCCTCATAGTTTTAGCTTTTACATTCAGGTCTATCCATCTAAATTAATTTTTGTATACAGCATGAAGCAAGTTTCAAGGCACATTTTTGTCCTCGGAATAACCAGCTTCACTGAAACCTGCTGACAGACTTTGCCTGTTAGAGGCTTTTGCACTTTAGTCAAAAACCAAATGATGGTGTATTTGTAGGTCTGTTTCTGGACTCTCTGTTCTGCCCCACTGATGGATGGATTTGTAAGAACAAGTTCTTAGAATGTTAGAGCTTGAAGGAAACTTAGAAATTCTCTAATCCTTGGTTTGTACAGAGCCCTTCGCAAACCTGATGAATATTTTGGACCATCTCCAAAGAAATTTCACATAGATGTAAACGCTTGCATATAATTTTAAAGGGGCCATAGACCCTTGAAGCCTATAGCTCAACCCTCATATCTTACAGAAGAGAAAAGGTAAGCCCAGAAAAGTAATGTGATTCATGACAGGCTACAGAGTTTAGCTAATGACAGAGCTCAGGCCAGAACCCAGAGTCTATTGCTCTGCCACACTGCCGTCCTCAAAAATGAGTAAGTCACAGTCTCTCTTATTCAGGAGCCTACATTTTACTGAGGAGGTCAGGCATGTTCACACCTAACCATAATAGGAAACATAATCATATAAGAACCAAGCCAGAAACAAAGAAAAAAACTGAAGAAACAAAACAGTAGCAGACTCACAGAACCCAAGAATGGACTAACAGTTACCAAAGGGAAAGGGACTGGGGAGGATGGGTGGGAAGGGAGGGACAAGGGGGAAAAAGGGGCATTACGATTAGCAGACGTAATGTTAGGGGGGCACAGGGAGGGCTGTACAACCCAGAGAAGACAGGTAGTGATTCTATAGCATCTCACTACGCTGATGGACAGTGACTGCAATGGGGTTGGTGGGGGGGACCTGATGAAAGGATAGTTTAATCACCATAATATTGCACATGTAATTGTAGATTGATGATACCAAAATAAATTATAAAAAAAACAAATTCAATGCAATAAAAAGCACAAATCTGAAGTGCGCAAAAAAAAAAAAAAAAAAGAACCAAGCCAGAAGTGTGTGCTGCAGGATCACGGAGGTCCTGGGTAATCAGGGAAGGCTCCGTGGGAAGTGCGCCTTTGAGCTGGACCCGAGAGAGGCGGAGAAAGGGTGCTCCTCCCCAGAGTATCCAGGGTGAACAAAAGCTCTGGAGCAGAAAAGACCAAGTTCCTTGAAGCTACAATCTGAGTCTGTGTCAGTACGAAGCAGTAGACATTGGCATATTAATAAAGCATCTTGGCGGCCATAGGACTACTCACATCCCCACTGATGGAAGAAGAGCGAAAGGCTGGGAAACTTCCTAAACTTTGGTATTTTTTACACTTTGTCCCTGAAACTATCACAATTATGAGCTGAAAACTATTTCTGAGTGTATTGTGAAAGGCAGGCTGAACCACCCTAAGGATAAGAAAAGGGGAGTTGGGGGAAGGAAGAAATTGAACAGGAAGAATTCTTAAGTTGGTGTCAGCACACCCCCAGTGGAAACCTGTCTGTAAAATTTACTAATTCTGTGATCTCACACAAGTCATGGAACCTTTCTACCTCTCATTCCCTCATTTGTAAAATGGGACTAATCATAACGCTGACCTCACGGGTTGTTGTGATATGTCAAAGAACTAAAATACATGAAAACACATGCCCCTGGGCAGAGAAGTGTGGAAAGGGGGGAATCATTATTGTGAAGAATGACCTTGGGCCTCAGCTCTAGGAGCCCACCCTCCACGTGCTGGGCAATGACTCGGGGAGGACACTGGTGCCGACGGAAACAAAGGTCCCAAACCTCCAGCCAATCCCTGAATGACGCCTGCCCTCCCCAGAGGCCAAGCACTGAGTAGAAACTCCAACCTTGCCTACACTGATAGGCTCCATCTTTGATGTTTCCCATTCAAAGCTGCCCTTGAAGCTTATTTAAGTCTACCTCTACTGTACCTTTGGAGGGTCTTAGGGGAGGAGGGGAGGAAAAACACACATCACTGTTACCTCCCCAGACTATATCTAGTCTATCAGTCAGGATAGGCTAGGTCACGCTGCAGTAACAACCATGACGTCTCACTGAGCTGTGCCAGCAGGGGGCACACTTTTGCAGATAATACAATAGAATATAGAGCAGAGCTGGGGACTTTGGTCTACGGCTCCTCGCTCTAGGACTAGACTAAGAGAGCAGCCACCACTCCAAACACTAGCACTGTGATAAAAAAGAAAAGGTAGTTTTGGAAGATGTTGCATCAATAATAAAATGTTCTGGCCTGGAAGTGGCACTTGTGACCTCCGTTCACAACTCATTGTCACATGGTCACACGTTTGAACCCAACCTGCACAAGGCCAAGAAATGCAACCCTACCAAATGTTTAGAAGGCAGAGAACTGGAAATAGATCAATCACTCATGATTTCTTGGACTCTTCCTTGGACCCATGCTGTTTCATGTTCGGTGGCTTCATATATTCAGTTTCTTCTGTTTGGACTGCCATTATCTCTTCCTAGAAAGCGTCTATTCATTTTCTAAGACTCAAGTGTCTCCTCATCTCAAAGCCACTCCGGAACCCAGTATCACACTGCATTGCAATGTTGAATTTATCTACGTATTTCCCTACTACACTGAGAACTCCTTTGGGGAACAAAATGAATGTGTGTAGGCTGAATGAATGAATTCTGGTTCTCTTTGCTCAGGATGGCCTGATGTGATTCCCCACCCCCTTCTCATAAACGGCCCTGCCTGTCACAGGAGGAGAAAAACAAGTTTCGCTACACCATTTCCCAATGTCGTCACCATAATAGTTAACCTTTAGCGAGCACTGACTTCTATCAGGCACAATGGAGTGTTATTTACACCATCCAACTCAATCCCCATGACATTCTAAGGGCCCTGCGTTGGAGATTATCATGGTAAAGTTTAGAGATGTTTGGTGACCTGCCCAAGGTCACATAGCTACTAAGTGAGAAAAGCAGGCCTGGACCCCATGTTCACCACAACCTAAAATCTATGCTTTTAACCACTCACTGTGTGCCCTCCACACGTTTCAGAGCTAGGCCACTGGGTCAGGCCCATCCCTCTACTCCTCAGATCGGACAACAAAGGAAAGGGAGTCCCTCTGCCCACAGTCCCTCATCAAAATGTGTGCAAAGATTAGAGAACCAGAACGAAATAGATGCTCCCTCTCACCCCAGTTCCACCTGCTCTGGAGCCCAGAGCAACACCCATCATAGGACCTGGCTTGCTCGGACCACGACAAAGAGAGGGCTGGTCTGCAGAGCTCACGGAATTGGGATTCTTTAGCCTGAACAAAGGAAACCAAGAGTGACTTAATAGGTGTTGGTTGATGACCACATGTTCACTATATCCACCAAGGATAAAACAGCACTGACACTTCAGCGCCGGGGAATTCCAGGTAGGCAGCAGGAAGACTGTCTTGGCAGTGAGGAGTATGAAATACCTCTGACCATTGAAGGCTGATGAAGTCTTTCTTGGAGTCCAGGGTTCCTACTCAGTTTTGCATTTGTTGATATATGTACCCGCTTATTCCTTGTTTCCACAGTAATTTACTAGCCAGGCACTGTGCTAGGTGCTAGAAATACAAATCTGAGTAAAAATAATTCTCCACCCTGGAGGCTCTCCTCTTGGGATCTTTTTCCAGATGTAAAATTTCTTTGAAAGATACACAACTCATAACACTTTAATGCAGATACATTTTTACATCTCCCAGGGAGGCCCTGGTTACCACTTGGTATATATTGTGGAGATGGTAGAAGCTGCAAAGAAAAGGGGAATTTTTACGTGTCTCTGTAAAGGATTCTGTTGGTCCCCTATTGCCGCTGTGACAAATCACCACCAGTTTCGTGGCTTAAAACAACACACGTTTTTTCTTTTCCACTGCTGACGGGCAGAAGTCTGAAACCAGCTTCCCTTGGCTAAAGTCAAAATGCCAGCTGAGCTCATTCTTTCTGCAGGTTTCAAAGGGAGACCCTTGCTCTTAGCATCCTCAGATTCCGGCGGCCACCCACATTCCTCGGCTTGTGGCCCCTTTTCCCAGCCTCGAAGCTTGCCCCTCCAGTCCCTTCCTCCTGTCATCACGTCTGCCACCTCCGGTTCTCAGTCCTCCCATTCCCCATTCACAAGGGCTGTTGTGACTACATCAGACCCCTCCAGATCATCCGAGATAATCTCTCCATCTTGAGATCCTTCATTTAATTACACCTACAAAGTCCCTTTTGTCATCTAAGGTGATATTTCCAGGTCCCAGGAATTAGGACATGGACATATTCGGGGGGCCGTTATCCAGCCTCCTACAAGGACAGACACACTGTTACAGCAACTTGTCTTAGTTGGCAGTTGTAGCCAGGACACTCCCATTCTCCTGGAGGCCTGCAGGAGGTGTTCTGGCCGATACCACATGACTAACTGGTGGTGGCGGAGTCATTGCATTTCTCCTGTGGCCAGCCCCACGGAGGAATTCAGGTATTGTACTGCCTACAGGCAAGAAAATGGACAAAACAAACCTTTCATATCCATTCCAATTCTATAATGACGGCTAACACTAAGTGTTTATTATGTGCCAAGTACAATGCTGAACACTTTATATGCATTATTGTTTAAAGCTACTTAAATATCAAAGTAATCCAGGTCCATAGTTTAAAAAAGCAAATAGTACTAAAAGACTCAAACATTCTCACTCAGGCAGAAATAGCCATCTCCTGATCTCCCCCTAATCATCTCCTCAGTCCCACAGAGGTAACCTCTCTGAACTCTCACTACTTTCTAGTGGTATTTACCTACAATTTTTAAATAACATTTATATTGCTATTTCCTGAGTTTTCACTTTTAGGCAATTTCTACTAAATTCCTTTTATTGTAGTTGAGGATTTCACTCTTGAATACACTGTCCTCTTCTTCCTATCTCTCCCCTCTCCTTTCAGTGTAATTATATCACAACTCAGGGTTAAATTAGTAGTCTGTATTTGTCCTTATATGACTGCATAGTATTGCTCACCACTGGGTCAGGTAGCTTACCATAATTCTGTGTCATCTCCCATACATTGTTTTTCCTCAAGTTTATAATTACCTTACTCTTTTTATTTGCTATTTTATGGGACCCAAGTCTTCCTTTCTTCCCACCAAATATTCCAACTGATCAATCGCCTGGCAATAATTTTCAAACCATTTATATCTATCAATTCCTTTTCTCCCCACAGTCCCCCAACCTCCCACTCCAATCTGGACATTTCCCCTTAAAGCTAGGTATAGGGCTGTTGTCCCACGACTTCACTTTTGCCATTTTTCTACAATGGGTGCCCAAAGGCCACCCATCAGATAAGTGTCAGACCTCGTATTTGAACCAAGGTTTGTCTACATCAAGACCCCACCCCCTTAGCTACCATGCATACAGCTTCTGTGAGTCAAGCACTCTAAAGGGCGACTCTAAAGTATGAGCAGGAGGTGGTAACTACACGGAAGCATCCCGTTGGTGGTTGCCTTGCTTTTGAACTCTAGAACTTACACACAATTTCCAAACAGATGACAGTTCTCAAAGTGTTGCAATTTGCTCTTCACACCTGGAAGAAACAGCACGCAAACAGGGATTTTTTTTTTTTTAACCTCACAGACATTTCCCCGTGCGTTCGTTGCCACCTCGGGAATCTGTCTTTCCTACTGTAAGGCTTTGTTCAGAAGCAACATCTGGTGGCTGCGGCGGCTTTTTCCTGATTTGCTTGTTTTCTTCATCTTTCCCACGAAGTCTGGGAGGACTCCCAGTGGGCACACAGCCTGCTGAGCCAAAGGGGCAAGGCAGCTTCTACCTGAACCACATAGCTCCGCCCACTCCCCCCCCACTCCCTGTGCACTTACACACATACACACACACACACACACACACACACGCACACACACACACACACACACACACACACACACACACGCACGCACAGACTCCCTGAGCATCGGACCCAACCCTGTTGAAGATGAGACAAGGGTTTGGTCAGTATCAAAAGATATGGGTGTTATCAATCTATTTTGCCTGGAAGCAAAAGATGAGTGAGGGGCACAGGAGCAGGGAAGAAGAGAGGGGCATTCTGACGGGATCTGCAGCCACTCCAAATATTCCTGACTGCCGTCTTGCATCTTCTCCTCTTAGAGCCCCCAACTTCCCCACAAACACAGACACATACCATGGAGAAAGCAAAATTCCCAGCAGATTTCCCCATCTACCTGGAGGACACCACAGAGTCCCCAAAGGGCATAAATCTTTTCCGAAGCAGTCCTGCCACCTCGCTCTCTGACTTTCCCCCTTCACCTTTTTTCCTTTTCTTCTCCCTCCCCCTTGTTTTCCTCTGGTGCTCCTTCCTTTAAAATAAAAAAAAACACAAAAGCAGCCACCCTCTTGTTTATCTGTGTGTGCTCTGGTGCGGAGCTCAGGGACCTCCTCAGAATAGTTTATTATGGCTTTTCTGTTTAGCTTGACTGCAGTATAGCAGAAGTAATACAATCATGTCTCAGCTCCATATGGTCTCCGAGGCTGACAAGCAGAACAACCTCTGCTTTGTTTGTGTTTTACTTATGGTCTTATGTGCACCACGTGGGGCTGCTGTGCTAGGCCCATCCCGCAGGACAGATCAGAGAAGGCGCCAGGCTCTGTGTCGGCTCTCCCCACCCACTTCCACTGATACACACACACTCCACAACTCAGGGCACGGTGCAGATGAGAAGGACTGATCAGGCCCAGAGCACACAGGGGCCCGCAGGAAGGCAGTGCTGGGGCGTGGGGGAGAAGAAGGAAGGGAAGGGATATTCACATGTGTAGTAGACACATATGTAATCCTCGCACAACTCTTTAGAATATATATTGTTGCCCCATTTTCTCGCAAAGAAAACTGAGGGCAATAATCTACTTGTCCTTTTCCCTATTAAATGGTTGACCTGGAACTGAACCCTTGTCTGTTTGATTCCCCAAAGCCACTCACAGTCTGCCAGGATGTCTTTGTTACAAGAGGGGGCAGAGGGGGAAGCATTCCTAACAGCTGTTCTTAGCGAAGAGCCGACACACTACAGGCAATGCCACGGATGGGCCACCGCCCTCCCAGACCTCAAACAGAACACAGCATGGAAGGTCGGAGGGGCTCAGCATCGCCTGCAGACACACTCCAAGCAGGTAAAGGTCCCCCAGCCACTGGAGTGATGCAAGTACTGTATCTCAAAAGCATTTTGAAAACAGTGAGATTTCAGGATAGTATAATGAGATTTTACCTAAAAATGCAGATAGGATGACTCCACGGGGAGGCATTAGGAATATAAGGGAGGTGGAAAAATGGAAGACCTAAGCCACAGTCAAAGACAAAGCCTGTGGAGGACAGATCTACTGACCAGATAGTTTAGCTTTTTCTGGACAATCTTGATTCTAAATATTCTCTGTAATAAAAGAGAACCAGACACCTACACCAAATGAAATGAAAACAATAGCCAACATCTCTCCCACACCCTCTGTGAGCAGACTCTGTGATCTCAGCACAATTCACTCGCACTCATCTCATTCTTTCAACCACCATGATGTAGATGCTGTATTAACAGTAACGGGCACACAGAGTGACCGATAAATATTTGTTGAATGAATCACCGGCCCCATTTTCTAGACTAGAAAACTAACCCACAGGGATATTTTATAACACATCCAACATCACAGAGCTGGTGCAGGGTTGAATGGGAATATGAACCCAGACAACCTCCCTCTGCCACATACCTGCCAGGCCGCCGCCCAGCACAGCTGGCGTGTTCAACCCGCCCATCCTGCGGCCTCTCCACGAAGCCCTTGGTCTGATCCTTCTCCCTGAAGCAACACCAACTCCTCCATCAGCTCATCTGGTCCAACTGAATCTGGAACATGACCAGGGCATGTGTAAAAGTGGCCAAATGGCCCTGGGGAGCTCCGGCTGCAAGGGGCCCTACAAACGTAGAGGAAGCGCCAAACTGGCAAGGCCAGGGATTGGAGAGCATGGAAAACAGCCCAGGCCATGGGCTCCACCATTCAGGGAGAGCCAGCAGTGCCACCCTGTACCCACGGCCTGGAGGAGAGGTTGGGAGGCCATCTCCCTGTTAACGGGAGGGCGCCTCCCCAGCGCTGGAAAGGTCATGGCCCCACAGGCCATGGTCACCTTCTTCCATCTCCATCTTCAGACCTCAGGCCTGACTCACAGAGAGGGATGCTAGACCCCGTCAGTATCCAGGGGCAACAACCCATTTTAGGGGTATTAGCTGTCCACATGGTAGTGATGATAGCTAGAAATCGTATAGCACGTCTCTGCCAGTGACGTTGTGTACATTTACTCATGTATTCCTCTCATCCCCTTTGTGAGATTAATTTTATGAACCCCATTTTGCAAATGAGGAAACTGATATGTTAGAGGTTAAAACCAAGGTTACACAAATAGCATCCAAATGGGAATAAAGAAACGTCATGGAGGGCCTTGAGGAAGAAAAGACATTTTTTAAAAATCATGCTTGGGGGCTTATCGCAGGAGAAAGTAAGGAGGGAGGGTCCATTCTTTCCTTGGAAACAGTAGAGGGTTATGGAATGGATGATATGTGTGTGAGCATCTGTATTTTCCTGCACAAGCTAATTGGACCACCTGATTCTCTTCCACCATCTGTCTCCCACACACACTGTCATCTCCCCACCCACCCCAGCAGCCAGTCACTATAGCAGCCTGGAGCCCAGAATAGTCCCTAATGTCACCAGGGCCTAGAAGAGATGGCTTTGCTCTCTATGCACCCACAACAGGGTGCCTCTAAAAAAGAGGGTGCCTAGCATTCATTCCTTCTACAAATACGTACTGAACACTTACTGTGTACCAGGCACATTTCCAGACATCAGAGCAGACCAGTGAACGAAGCAGATGGAAGAAAAAAAACAGCAGCACAACACAACCTGCCTTCATAGAGATGATGTTCTGCCGAAGAGACATGGAGTGTTAGAAGCATCAGTCCACTCACCTTCCTCAGAGAAACCCATCCACCAGGGAGCCCAGAGATAATGACAGAGCTTCAATTGTCAGCTCCTTCAGTGGGACCTGTTGTCACATCCCCCAGCACCTGCCCTTCCTTCACCAGCCTTTTGTTCCTAGAGTGTGAGACAGACAGGGGCAAGTGTCCAGTTCTGCCTAAATCAAACCCCACCGCACCAGCGCCTCTGACGCAGGCCCCTCTGCAGACCGTGCACTCTAAGCCCCTGCTTCTTCATCGGATTGCATCATAAATGTGTAATGCCAGTCTAAGAAAAGCACCCAGCCCAACCTCTCTGCCTTGCATCATAACAACCTTATCAAAGGGTTTTTCTCTGAGTACAGAGAACAGAGAGCCCTCCAGGTTTTGATTCATAGCAGGAGAAGGCTGGATGTGCTGAAAGCTGATTGAAATCAGCGAGGTCAACAAAATACAGCTGAGAGTGCACAATAATTGGGAGAGAAGCATCGCTCCCTTGTTTTTTTCCTGATCCCTTGCACTTTCTAGCTCCTGCTTTTTCAAGGGAAGTCTTTGTCTTACACACTTTATTCGTTGGCGTGTGCTTTATTTGTATAAACTTTGGGGTTTTGCTGACCCCCAGTTTCCTCTCCCTTTGCCCTGTAACCAACTAGCTCTTTTGGTGGGGGGCAGGGATGGAGACTGAAGAGAGGGCTTTAGACTCTGGCTTTTCATGTCTGGAGGAAACACACGTGCGCACGTGCACACACACACACATACACACACATGCACGCACGCACTTCTGTTTTGTTGCAGGAGAGGAGAGCCTGCTCTCTCCCCACAGCCCTTCGATGCTAAAGGAGGGCTGCTTATCAAGAGCACGACTCTAATTCAAGAGCACGTGACTGCACCATTCCAAGTCAGCATGTGCACACCCACCCTCGCGCACAGTCCCTGTGCAGATGTTCTGTCTGGACTGAAAGTTCCCTGAAAGCAGGAGCTTTGTCTTGCTCGGTGTACCCTGAATTGAGCACAGAGCTCAGCACATCGTTGGGGATCAGTAAGTGTCTGACGGATGAATGCTCAGCCCAGACTTAGGGATGGTGCCGAGAGGCCCCCAAGGCTCCGCTGTGCAGGGAGAGATGACCCAGGAAGTGAGCTTTAGCCCTCATGGGACGAGAGAAGAGTCCGCCTGGCCATCACCCAGAGGAGAGATGGGGGCTAAACCAGAGCCTCGGAGAGCACTGGAAGGCACCAGGAACGTGACAGAAAGTGGCATTCTTAAAATGCCCCGTGAGTGGTGGTTCGCCCTGCAGTTGCAGGAGGGGCTGCCTGGGAGTCTGCACAGGCATCAGCCTCCACCGGATTCCAGCCTATCAGAAGGGACTCGGGTCCTGCTCTCCAGGGCATCCTTGACTTTTACACCCTGCGCTGGCTGCCCTCCCTGTGAAGACAGCTTAGTCTCTGGTCATGCAGCTGAACCGGGGAAGTCCTCATGACTACCGTCTAACCCACGGGCTGTCAACAGTAAACCCCAGAAAAAATTTCTTCTTGGATGGAAAGCCTTTCCTGAGGCCGTAAGAGGGACCCTAAAACGCACCCACTGCCATCCGTGAGAGGGAAGAGGAGACTTAACCGCAGAGGGAGGCTCACCTCCTGTTTGTCAATCCGTAAGAGTCTGAGCGGGGAAGGTCCACAGTCTGCAGCAACACGAGCCAGGTAAGCGGCCAGTTCCGGCGCCGTCTCTCACGTGGGCCATCGCAAGGCCCCCCTAATGGATCTCCCACCGTGCCCGCCTATCTTTCAAACTATACTAGCAACCCTCCCAAGACATAAATCAGACAGACAGTAACAGGCACTGGGGAGGATGTGGAGAAACTGGAACCCCCATACATCCCTGGCAGGACTGAAAGGGGTGCAGCTGTTCCAGAGAAGCTTCAAAGGGTCTGGCACTTCCACTCCTGGGTATTTACCCCCAAGCAAAATGAAAACCTATCAACACTAAACCGTGCACATGAGTGTTCAAAACAACGCTGTTCATAATGGCCCAAAGATGGAAGTCACCCAAGTGTCTATCAACTGCTGGATGGATAAGTAAAAGATGGTATAAACCGAACAATTGAAACATCACTCAGCAATATGGACGAATCTGGAGAGCGTGTTAATGAAAGAAACCAGTCACAAAAGGCCACATACTTCATGAGTCCACGTACAGGAACTGCCCAGCACAGCAGAGCTGCACAAACGGTAGGGGAGTGGCTGCCAGCGCCGGGGAGGCTGGCAGGACGGGCGGCGGGTGATCACGCCAAAGGGTGTGAGGGGTGAGGGATGCTGAAAATGTTCTAAAATGGGCTGCGGTGATGCTCGTCCACTTTAAATAGGTGAATGGCCCAGTGTGTGGATTATAACTCCATAGAACCGTTAACGAAAAAATAGAGGAAGAAAAGTCACATCTGCTCATTTCCCTACCAAAGATTTCCACTGGTTTCACACCCCCCCCAAATAAAGCCCAAGCTCCTCGGCCAGCCACACTCGAGAAGGTTCCTTGGCAATTTGGTTCTACTGGACTTTTCAGCCGCATCCTCCACTCCCCTTGCCAGGCGACCTAAACCGAGAGCCTGCGAGCCTCTCCTGCTCCGGACGCACAGACAGGCGGCAGCTGCCGTGAGAACCCGGACCCTTGCCCTGCGTGACTGCCGCCTGGGTGCCTCTTCTCTGACCCCCATCTGTCAGATGCCGGGTTATTCTCACCTCTTCTGGGAAGCCTCCCCAGCTTTCCCAGGGACCGTTTCTCTCAACGTCTGTCCCGCCACGATGCTCCGTTTGCAGACTGCTCTGGTGCTCAGCACGTTTGGATTCCCTGTCCACAGAGCGCCTTTCCACTAGCCTGGGCAGTAGGCACTTCAAGGACAGAATCTTTGCCTTATTTATCCTTATTCCCTTCTCTCCACCCCACATTTAATGTTCCCAAATATAAGGGAGGGGAGACAGACTGGCCCCTGAGGAACAGGACTGATCTCACCCGGCAGCCCTCAGACTGAGCAACCTTGGTTAACTATGTAACTGCAGTTTTCTCCCTCACAAAAGATAACCCCGAGGGGAGGGGGTCTGATAACCGTATGAAATAACAATAGTTGAGTGGTTACCCAGGGTTGGTCACCAGCTTTCAATGATTTTACATACATTATCTCATTAACCCTGGTCAGCAACCCTGGCAAGGGGCATTGGTATGCACATTTCAAGGTTAGAGAGCTCAAGGCATTCAGAAGTCTGCCTCCCACATCCCCCAGGCCCAAGCTTACAATCACATTGACAGTTTGCATGTGTAAACTGATAGTTGCTACTGATTATTTAACTTTCTTCCAATTTGCAGAGGACCCTGGAGGTAAACGGCACTTGGTAGCCTCAAAGAACCTTGTCCTGATGTATACTGTCTTAATTCCAAAGAGTTCTGCCTTTTAAAATCGGTTTACTGACCCGGAGACTTCCAGATTTTAACGTGAGGCAAACACACACACATTCCCGTCTGCCCACTGCTCTCTCTGCCCAGCCAGGTCTCGCTCATTGGTGGGACTCAACTCAAACCCAGTCTCCTTGAAGAGGTCTGCTTAAAGTTTTTCTGTAACCTTCAAGGCCTTGCATTCTGAACCACGTATTTTAAGCACACATCTCTAAATTCTGCCTTCTGTTCACAGACAAAAACGTCATTTATACCCCCACCTCCATCTTCTTACCCCCACAGATTTGGTGACATCCCAGAATACAGAGCATATCCTTACCTCTCCTTGAGAACTACGTTCTCTGTCATTACCCACAGCCCTACCGACCTCAACAGGCCTAATACCTTGTTTGCAGCCGCACTTGACATTTGACCCTTGACAGCAGCTGGCTGCCCTCCCAGCATGCCCTTCTGCCTCCAGAGACCTCCCCAAGGGCGTTCCCTCTCCCCACCCCAACACTCCTGTCCCACCTGGGCCTGCCTGAGGCTCGGGTGTGGCCCTGGCCTCTCCAGCCTTCGCAGCCTCTGCCTTGAAGTGTGATGTCTCCTGAATCTCAAGCTCCAGCCCTGACTTCTTTCCTTGGCTACAGCTGAGCGTCTCCAACTGCCTTCTGGACATTTCTACTTAGGCATCTCACTGTCACTTAAGGCTCAGTGCTTGTGGAACCTGGGAGTGCAACTTTTGTATAATGCAAGCAGCAAATATAAAATACCCTTTTTACCCACACCTCCACACTAATCTGGTCTCTATCGGAATGTCACCTGACCCTGTTTCTCCCACCTTAGAAGTCAGTTGAGGTGTTCACTTTTCAAGGAGATATCTTTATTTCTATCTATGTATTTCAGGCAATATATGTTGCCTATATTTCGTACCAGGACTCTTTCAACTGATCGTCAAGAACTCACCATTTAGTGCCTACTCTGTGCTTGGCACTGTGCTAGAAGCTTCTTGAGGTATGATGATGATTACTACATAAAACCTGTCATCAAGCAGATTACGGCATGTGCCATCTCAAAAACAGCACAGCCTGAAACCAGACTCATTATCTTCCCGCCTGGCTGACAATCATCTCAGTCGTCCGTGCTCACAGCAATGGGGTTCTTGCCTATTACTGCTCCATCTTTACACTGGTCCCCAAATCCCCCTGGGTCCTCTCTCCCTTACCCTCCCTCACACCCATTCTTTCCTATTCTTGGCCTCAGCACATACGCCAGGTCCACTGTTGCTTTATGACAAGACCCCTGCAACGAGGTCTCTCCTCTGCAAGCCTCGCCACACCCTCTTCCTCTTCTAAAGGACCTTGCAGATCTTCCAAATCAATGCTCACACACCCGTCCCAGGCACTCACCCCCTGGTCCAGCACTGTCACTCCCCACAGCAGCTTTCACAAAACTATGGAGTCCTAAAGTCAGGAAAAATCAGGTGGGTCTCTTAGCCAACACTACCCCGTGTCACCCTCTTCTCTACAGTGCAGCCTCCTCCCGAGTTTGTCCAGGAATGAGGGGCCCACTCCACCCCAAGTAGTCCTTTCCATTGTTGCCCTTATTGCTAAAAACCCTTGTCAAGTTGCCTCGGCTATCTCCTTATTCCCACCCATCGGTTCAAGTTGTCTATTACTATCTCCTCCCTTGCTTTCGTCTAGATTCCTAGTGATCCCGAGACTATGTCCTCAAACTCATCTCTACCCAGTCTCCCTGCCTCCCATCAACTTTGTCCCGTCTGTTCCCTTTACTGGGAAGAAAAGGAACAGGGCAGGAGGCTGATTATAAAAAGGAGGCTGATTGTAAAAAGGTTTCTAAAAGGCTCCAAAGGGAACCTTCTCTCCAAGCTTACATTTGACGTGTGTGTCTGTGTTCTGTGTATTCCTCTGCAGCTCAGTTAAGCTGGGCTCAGCTTTCTGTGTTCACCCAGTGTTTCTGGAGGACAAAATCATGTATCAGCAATGCAAATTTTTCATTATGCTTAATTTGTACACTAATACCCCAATCACGTTGGAAAAATTCACCTTTAATCAGGGAAATTTCTTCCAATAATTTACTACAGCGCACGCACACGGGGTCACATACACACAGAGAACACATTAAGAGCAAAGTTTAAAGATAGACCCATAGGTTAACACAAAAATAATGCAAAAGTTGGGTTGGTGTTTACTTCACTGTTCATTACAGTGGAATGTGTAACACTCCAGGCCAGTGGCTCTTCACTGGGGGTAATCACCTTCCCTCCCAGGGTACATCTGGCATGATCTGCAGCCATTTCTGGTTGTCACACTGTGGGACGTGCTATTGGCATCTAGTGCCTGGGGATATTGCTAAACATTCCACAGAGCTCAGGACAGGCTCAACTACAGGACAAAGAATTACCAGGCCCAAATAAGAGTAGGTTGAGAAATAGCTGCTGTAAAGCTACTCTTCTGTTTTTGTTTCCTCCGGTCCTGCCTGGATTTGACATTCTGCCTGTCGGTGAGACTGGTCAGGTGCTGGGAGGCTGCCAAGGGAAGGCCCCCCACCCCCACCGCCCTGCAGACCTAGAGGTCTGTGGCATGACCTCCTGTCCCCAGGCAAGCTCGTTGAGATAGTTAGGTCAGAAAAGCAGGCACTTGGCTGACTACCGGCTGCTGTGTCCAGGCTGAGTTTCTCCTGGGAGTAGGGACAGGGGAAGAAAAGAAAACAGACACCAGGAAGATAAACTCCCAGGCAGGGAGCCAGAGGGTTGTAGAGAAGTTGGGGCAAGAAAGTGGGGACGAGGTTGCCTATTATGGCAAGCCTGGGACACTTACCTTCCATCAGCCAGTGATAAAACCTCTCCCCTTACAGCTTAGAAAAACCTTACCATTTACAAAGTGTTCTGCACAGGTTACCTCATTTAATTCTCTCAGCCACCCAGTGGCATAGGGAGGGAACTATGACTGGCGTGTTCATAGAAGGGGAACCGGGTATCAGAGAGACTCCATATCTCAGAGTGACCTCAACACCTAGTAGGGGCTTGAGAAATATGTAAAAGAGAGAGGGAGGGAGAAACAGGGGTTAACAGACAGAGAGGAGGAAACGGAAAATAATGAGGTGGTGAACGTGGAGTTGGGACAGATAGAGGCTTCCAACATACTAAATGTTCACGAATGCTGTGTTCTCTATCCATCTTTGAGAAGATGAAGTCTGTGTTAGGAATATGACAGAGTGCGATGGAAAGAACTCTAGACTAGGAACCCAAAGTCCTAGGGTGTACCCCACCTTTTGCCCACCTACCAGGCTCCACTGAAAAGGGAGAAGTTGGCCCCTGTCATCTCTGGAGATCCTCCCAATTCTTAGATCTCTGATCTGCTCTTTCAACTTCCCGGGATGCTTTGAGCACTCCAGGGGGCCGCTGTTGACAACTAGAATAATACCTGGTCTCTTCACCAGGGCCCCCCAAAGACTCCCTGACTCAGCGTCTGCCTATCTTTCCGATGTTATCTATCATTCCCTGCTGTCACTCCATCCGGAAACGCTGGCTTCTTTTCTGTTCTTGAACACGCCAAGCTTACCCGCTCTGTAGAGCCTTCACCCTCCCTCGCTGTCCCCTGTTCTGAGAGCCCTTTCCCCAAATATTCGCATGGTCGCTCCGCCCACCATTTGGATTTCTGATTAAATGTCACCTTCTCAGAGCCATTCCTAACCACTCTGGCTGAAGTAATTCTGATGTTGTCCCCTCCCCATCTCTTACTTTCTAGCCTCTGATTTTGTATTACTTCTTCATAGATTTAGGAAGGAACACCGTTAATGTTTCCTTTCACAGGGAGGACCCTTCCACTAGACAGGGTACCACTATGGGTCTCTCCCCAGCCTTTACTCACTTCCCTGCCACGTGGGTGCATCTTATCTGATCGGCTAATTTGGGAAGTTGCTGAGACTCTGTGGCTCAGCCACTCCCTCTTTTTTGGAGATGTGGTTCGTGTAGAGGTCCTGAATGCTGATCTGCTCTGGACCAAGAAGCAGGCTTTGTGGTAAAAGTTCCGCCCCTCCGGTGGGAGGCCTGTGATAGACCACCACTGCCCGGGGCTGGATGTCTGTCTAATTCCAGGGTACAATGCCCATGGTTGCTGTGGTCCTGGACCACATCCTCCAACCGAGCTTTCATGACCCACACCGCTGGTGTTTGGGTCTCCGCCCTCTGACTCATGTGCCGGCTCCTCCGGTGGTTCAGAACCCGGGCTCGAACAGCTATGTCACTAATGGGTTTCATTACAGCACATTTACCTCTTCCTGAAATCATCCCATTTACTGGTTGATTCATGTATGAACACACTGTCTGCCCTCCCCTGCCCCATACACACACACACTCCCATCCCTCTCCCTGCCATCCCTACAGAATGTAAACTCCTTGAGAACAGGAATTCCCTTTTTTTCTCCTATATTTTGTGTCTGGAACCGTGCTTAGTTCACGTAGGTGTCAGAAAATATCTGTTGAATGAATAAAACAGACTTCCAAATGCCCTGGCACTGCTCAAGACCCCTGGCCTTTTTACTGCGTAACTGCTGAAGACCACAGCCCAGTGGTAGGTAGGGATCCATTCATGACTAAGGCTTGTTCAGAAAAATGAGAACTCAGAATTGGATTCTAGTGGATTTAAAGAAATTTTTAGAGTACATCTTAGAAACTGAAGTTGTCGCTAAGCTTCATATCCTTGCAATGATTTCCTAAGGTAAGGAAACAAGCATAACAAGGTTCAGTTATTTTCTGGGGATTTTGCAGTCGGCCAGTGGTGGTGCTCTGCCCTGCTGCTGCTCTGCTCCGTCCTGTCCTCCGCCTGCAGAGGCAGTTGGGCTCCTGCCATCCCTCCATCTGGAGAAACACTGAACGTGGGTTTCCCAGCCCAGGTGCTTGCTTGGTCCGGCAGCCCCTGCCGGGTTTCAGCGCCATTCAGTTAAAGCCCTTGAGCTACCGTCTGCAAGCTCAGACTTTGCCAGGCTGTGAGTAGAACCTGACTCCAGCATGGGGCGTGTGAGAGGTCCATCCGCAGCAGGAGGCACACAGTCTGAATTTTGCTGTCCTAACCCCAAGGACCTGGTGGGTTTGGGTCCCCTACATGGTCACCAAGCTCCAGCTGGCCCCACTCATGATGCCCAGGCAAGGCAGTGGGCTCCTGTCCTGGTCTGCCGGCTGGAGTCAGAGCTGCAAGATGACCTTGAACTCTTGGCCAAGGTTGCATCATCTTACCCAGCCCTTGCCCGCCCTCTTGGCCCCCCTCAAGAACTCTGTCTGAGCCACCGAAGTGGTTCTGTGGCAAACTACAGAAACCTTCTTGAAGCAAAGCTCTGCCTCCTGACTGAGTTCTAGACTCCCCATTGTCTGCAAATTCCTGATTTGGAGGTCAGACCTCACCTGGCGCCAGGCTGATTTCACTCCTCTCCTTGGGAGGTGGGGCTAGGATTACTTACCCACCTTTACTCAAAAGAAACCCACTAGGCCTACCCAGTCCACCTGCCAGCCTCGTCCTGAGCCTTCCCTCTTGCCATCAGCCCCTGCAACCTCCCTCCCCGGCCTTCACGGAGCCACTCCCAGTTAGGCCTGCCTTCTGCAGCCAGAGGAATGGCCCCTCCTGCTGGGGGGCTTCTTCCCTGGGGCATTGGCT
Source organism: Smutsia gigantea (assembly GCA_032199065.1). Classification (NCBI taxonomy): domain Eukaryota; kingdom Metazoa; phylum Chordata; class Mammalia; order Pholidota; family Manidae; genus Smutsia; species Smutsia gigantea. Next base: position 58,551 of record JAVSCE010001330.1, on the reverse strand, counting down.
GGCCACTCTCCAAGCAGGCCATCTTCCCGAGCAGTGCAGCTATCTGCCTCCATTTCTCGGCTCCGCCCCCAGGCCCTTCTGGTAAATTTCACATTTGAAACAAATATTGATTTCCTTACTAATGCCCCTTGCCAGGGTTGAAGCCACACACACACACACACACACACACACACACACACACACACACACACACGCCACAGGAAACAGAAAGCAGTGCTTCTGGAAATGAATGAGGTGAAGCAGAGAAAGCACAAAAAAAAAAAACGACATGGCTTCTGGGCAAAACGCACCAGCTGCTATTATTTTCGGAGTCTCTCAGTGACCCTGGCGGTGTGGTGAGTGTTAACTGGGGGTGAGAGACCCAAAGGGCTCTTTTCCCATTTTCAAAAAAGCGCTCTAACTTTCCCATCTTGTTGCCGGCAATGAGAGTGAAGGACCGGGGTGCGCCCGGCTTCTGGGGCTGTGGGGCTCCCAGCGTCATCGCGGCCCGAACCCCGCCCCAACACCCTGTCCCTCGGGGGCTAGTAAGCAGTCCTGAGAAAGTCTGTGCACCTTGCTGATTGCATTTGGCTCAGAAACACATTCTCTTTGTCACCCCCACCGCAGCAAATGCTTTCTGATAACCCTCGTGTCCGCCTGAGCCCGGAGCAGACGGGCTTGCTGGGAGTGACAGTGAGGACGTGGTTCCTCCAGGGGATGGGAGGCCCAGGACCCAGTCGGTTCCTGTCTCAGGCTCCGCAACCTTCTCCCGCCACAGTACTGGCCTCTGGGGCACCTGCCTAGTTCCACAGCTTCATTCTGCTCCCCGCCCAGGAGCTTCCTGAGGGCACCAAAGGCCAGGCTCACACTCCACAGAACCTGCAGGTAGCAGGGCAGGTGAGCGAGGCTTTCCCAGAGCAGAGTGACAGGCTCAGAGATCACCTCTGCCTGACTTTTCTCTGCACAAGGCTCCTCTGCACACAGAGAGCGAAGGTATTTCCTTGCCCGCCCCCAGCCCTCCTGCCTTCCCTGCCCCAGGCTTTTGTGTCCTTGAGGGTGAAGTTTCCCACTCAGATGACGTTTACCTCTGTTTCACAGCACAAAGGAGAAGTTGCTGGGTGCCATTATTTTTGTTACAACTCAGGGACAATGAAGCGATTAAATAGGACTTGTCATATAGGGAGGATCTTGGAGGCTTTACAGAGCAGGGTTTGGAAAGGAAAGGGCTGGCAGGAGGAGGGCCTGTCTCCTGCCCTGGAGAGGATGCCTGGATCCTCCAGAGGGGAAGCAGAAGCAAGAGGCCTCAAGTCTGCAGAGAGGCAGACCCCTGACCTCAAGGACCACAGCACCTCTGAGGAGGAAGGATTCAGGTGGGAGAGCTTCACGGGTGTGCGAGAAAACTGAGCACGCGGACCGGGCCCTTGGGATTATCCGCGAAGGCCTCCCGCGACCAAGCTACCAGCCTGTCTGCGTGGGCCTGGGCGCGGGGCAGCCACGTGGCCCCACCGCCCAGGACCAGCCTGAGGACGCCTCACTTCCACCTTCCGAAACCAGGGAGGCCCAAGGGCGTCTTACTGCGTGTGAGAACTCCCCCAGAAAGGCAGACCTCGGCCCCCTTGGGGTCTGCTCTGGGCGTGTCTTTATCACGTGCTCACCAGCCCACTGTGGGGGGGCGGCTGCTTGCCTCCAGAGAGCTTAGCCGCCCTGGTCCTCCCTGGGGGCAGAGGCAAGATAGGTCTTCAGTGGATCACACAGACTCCCAGGAGCCGCTCATGAATGTCCGCGGCGGGAGCCAGCGAGCACCTAACTGAGTCCCTTAGGAGTCTGGTCGGCCTCACCCGGTTACTGGGCCTCTCCACGCTTCTTCCCAGACTCTGTTCTCTGCCTGGCTGGTCTCTGATCTTTGGCTTACACTTGTGTCTACGATCCTGTCATCTCCCAATTAGATCTTGGTATTTTCCCTGTTAATGCCTGGCTTCAACCTACGTGCCTTGAGGACTGAATATGTGTTTTGTCCTTCTTGTATTAAATTGTAGCTACTTGTGTTTTCAGCGTTGTGGAGTCTGGCTTCACACCGGAACAAACAGCCATGTTCAACTCTTCTCTCTTGAGGCTTTGAGCACATCCGACTGGGCCACCCTCTTCCCGTCCCCACGGCAGCCATGCCCCGACCTCAACCACTTGCGCAGATTCCTACAGATCTTTGACCCTGGCTCATAAGTGTTCTCCCCACACAAACCTGTCGTCATCCCAAATGGCTTTAGTCTTCAAGTAGATGATTCATCTAATAACTCACCCTCCAAGTTTCTTGATTTCCTTTACTTTGATAAATTTAACCTTCCTTCCATTTAAGCCACCCATTTCCATGGCAACACTCGAGAACTCATCATCACCCAAAACTGTACCGTGGCCAGACTCTTAAACTCAAAGAGCCCGCCATCCAAACCCAGCTCCCAGTCTGTGATTCTCCGGGACTGTTCATCCTCCTCCTGAAGACCTTCAGGCCCTTGAACTCTCCCCATCTTCCCTCGGCCATTCTGACCTGCCTTCCTTTACCTCCAGACCCAGCCCTGCAGCCATTTCTCTAACAAGATTGGCAAACACATGGCATTATTTGTGCTAGACCCTATTGAAAGCCCTTTAGGTAGATTAACTTTCTTCACCTTCTTCATCAGATTACAGGTGAAAAAAACATGAATTTGAATAACTGACCTAAGGCTTCCCAGCCGGAGCCCACTGCATGATTTGCGAGACCCAGTACAAAATAAAAATGCAGAGCCTCTTGTTCAAAAATCAGGGGAAGAAAGCAAGAGAGAGAAACGCCCTTGAAAGTACTAATAAAGTCCTCTCCCTTCAAAAATATTTTGTTACTTATAAAAAACATAATAGGAGAAATCATCATTCTAAGTGAAGTTAAAATCTTAAATTATCAGCATAAGTTTTACCGTTCATCTTTATATTGCACAATGCCAGTCTTCAGGGCAAATATACGAGCATTCCATGCATACACAGAATCGCTCGTACAGGCATTTGGATTTGACTCTTATCAGAACAGTGGAAATGCTGCGTAAAACCAGCTGTTTTGATTTCATGTCACGACCTGGAAACGTCCTGTGACACCCCTTGTCTTCACCTTGAGTAAGGAAAGACTGAAAGGAAAATGAACCACGTGTTCCCCTGTCTTTCCCTTTCCTCGTTTGTCATGATTTTCAGCATAATAGGTTGGTTGGCTAATGAAGGAAAAGCAATGCAAATAAGAGAGGATCCGACAGTTCCCTTGGCTGACCGTGTTTCTTGAAACGCCATTGCCTTCTGTGTGCTGAGCAAGTTCTGGTTGACAGGAAAGCGTGGCCTGACTGGGCTGTCGGTGCCCCTCCTACTCCATCAGAGACATGTTGATATGAAACCTGAGTACAGAATTTGGTGGACCCAGAAAGCATGAGAGTTCAGCAAAATTCCCAGTGAGTACAAATTACATTGTGGAAACTGCATATGCTGAATGCTATATGCAAATAATACATCAGAATTTACTCAGCCATTTACTTATTGCTGCACATTTACTTCTAATTTTTCCTCTAACACTACGACATTGTAATGAATAACATGCACGCCTTACTCTTAAGAAATGAACTTGCCTCCAGTTTTACAGAAGAAAATAGAACATCCCAAGTGTGAAATCCTTCTTTCCCAAATGTATATATATCCGCATCCAAGTTCACTCATTCTGTCACTGGTTGGGGTCCCTGGGAAGCAGACTCTGAGTTGCTTAACATTAAGAGAGTTTAATGGGGTGCCCTCAGGAGCAATACCTGAGTGGGGAGGGGAGCAGTCAGGATTGGGCAGAGGGAGACACTGGGCTGTGGGGGGTCATGGTGAGGTCTCAGTCAACCCCAAAGACAGCTGGGATGCTGGAGTTCAGCTTCCAGAACGAAATCCATACTCACTTGGAGTCTTGCTGACCTTTCATGCCTTGTGGGTCCACCGCGTTCTGCCTGGTGTTGGGATGGCCCTCAGAATTGTCTGGGTTAGAAGGATGGAACCGGACCCCCACACCCCACCTTTACAGGTCACTGGACATCAGATGCCTCAGGAAAGGGTGTGGCCTTGCTTGAAGCAATGCCTTTCCCCAGAGGCAATTCTGGAGATGTCCAGCAGTGTGCAGGATACATCCAGCACTCCTGAAGGGCAGATATGGGCAGTTCAGCCCCACACCCAGGACACCTTCCTTCTTCCCCAGGGAAAGAGAGGATGTTCCTCTCCTCCAGAGCAAACCCTTGTCAGCCCAAGGCCAGTCCTTTCACACATGCCCTCCATTCCTTCCAATTCTATTTCCCTCAATTCTTGTCAAGTTAATGATCCCTCCTTTTCCTCATCTCTTCAATTTCTTCTCTGATAACAGCTCCTTTAACTCAGCCTGGAGACATACTCCTCCCTTTAAAAGGATCCCTTATTCAGCTCTGCTTCTCCCAAAGCCACTTTCCTCTCATCTACCGCCAAGATCCCTCCAAGACTGGTCTGCACTGGCCATTTCCAGCTCCCCGCTGTTTATCCGCCACCCAGCCCAGAGCCACCTGGCTTCTGCATCCCAAACTCCCGGGAAAGTTCTCCCGCTAAGATCTCCCGGACTTGTTCATTTGTAGGCTCACTACCTGCTCCTCAGCCTTCAACTTCCCGGAATTCTTTGTTTCACAAAAAAAAAAAATCGATCACTTCTTTTAAGACACGCCACTTAGCCATCAGGTCTCCTCCACGCCTTCTCAGGCCCCCTCACTGCTTCCCCTGCTTTGACTCCACAAAGGTTGTTACTCTCCAGGGCTCAGTTTTTACTTCTGTTTCTAGCTGTTCTGCCTGGTTTTCATAAACCCTCACCCATAAGCCAGGGACTCCCAATTCTTTATCTTCAGTTCCCACCTCTTCCTAAGCTTCAGACACATTTATTTTGTAGATATACTCTTAATCACCCAATACTTCAGATGTTAAGATACATTTTTTTAATTTTTGCCAATTACTCCTCGATAAAGTTTCAAAAAGAGAGAGACAAGAGGGCTACCAGTGTCAATATTACTCCTTGAGATTATGCAAGAAATACCTGGTTTCCATGGAAGACTGGGAAACACAGGTAAGTCACAATAATGCAAAATGCAATACCCTGAATTCAAGCTCCCAGAAGTAATCACTACTAATATTCTGATGTACACCTAACTTTACAGACATTTTCTGTGCCAAATATTGAGGTTTTGGTATAAAGTTTTCTTTCTTCCAAAAATTTTGATCATACATTACATTTGACTTGGTAATCCTTATTTTATTTTTGTCTTTAAAACCACTAAACATACATCTAGACCACCACTGAAGGCCTGCACAGCATTCCATAGAACAACCGTATCAAAGTTCTTCTAAACTTTCCTTCCCACATTTCACATCAGCCTTCTTTCAGCATTTTTCACTACCATAAACAATAAGGCAATGCGCATCCTTGTGGCTAAATTTCTGGCAGCGAGCACACACGTTTACAGCTGCTCATGGATGTTGTCGCATCACCCTTACAGGAAACTGTACTAGCGTGTATTCCCACCAGCAGCGGGTGAGAATACCAGTTTCCCCAAAGACTTGCCAGGAATTAATCAATAACATTGATTTGAATCATGCCTGTGTATTTTTCTCATCATTTTAATGGCATTTCTTTATTTTTTTGTGTTTGTTCTCTACTTGTCTAACTTCCCTTGAAAATTGCGTTTTTGTTTTCTCTGTCCATTTTAGTCTATAAAGATGACCTTTTAGTTATTGATTTGTAAGAAACACCTATTTCTAAGAACCTATAAGATGGCTACGACTTGATTTCCCCAGAGCAGTTCAAGATCACCATTTCCAAAACCCAGATCGATTATCTCCTCCATAAAAACTAGTTACCCCCATACTCTCTCTCTTAGCTAATAGTATCAACCTCTCCCAAGTTAAACAGGACAGAAACTTCAGAAGTAAGAATCCCCTCTCTCTCCTTCTCTTCCAATCAGGTTAGAAGTCTTGTCAGTCTTGTCCGCTTACTTTCCAACAGCCCTCAAGTCTGTCCCACCTTCTCAGTTCTTCCCACCACTCAGCTTGGTGGGAGTCACAACTTCACATCCTGATCTCACTGCCTCTTGTTTAAACCATTGGCAAAAGCCTCCTAATGAAAGCCAGCTGTCCTGCTCTATTTTGTCATCCATATTAACACAATAATCATTTCCCTATTCTGGCGCAGAAGAGAAAAGCACCAAGCTAGTAGTACCAGCCCCCACCTCACAATCCTCAGGGATTCCCCATCAGTGTAGTGCAATCGGTCCTTAGCATCACCACATGGGAGGTCCTGTACTGTGTGGTTCCCAGCCACTTTCATGTTCATCTGCATTATTCTAGCCTTTGCATCCACAGCCAGACCTGCTGAACACTGTTCCCCGAAATGCCACTCTCTTCCATGACTTTACGTCTAAGCTTCTTTGGCCTGAAGCCACCTGGCCCACCACTCAAGACTTAGAGCATATCTTGCCCCTGGAAACCCTTAAGAAATAAGTCAAATATACAAGCTTTGGATCCTCAGCTAGCTGGGAACTAGGATAAAAAGCTGCCCCCTTATAGCTGGAAACCTGACTCAAAAAACAGCTGAAGGAGTTCTCAGTACAGCAGGTTCTCAGGACCTAAGAAACAGACTGCCTGAGTTCAAATCTCAGCTCTTCAGTTACTGGTTCTGTGGTCCAGGGCAAGTCACTTAACCCTCTCATGTCGTCTAATCTTTGAAATGACCATCACAACTATGACTCCTTATAGGTTCTCACAAATTAGTGTATGTAAATCACTCAGGAGAGTGCCTGTCATAAATCAGAGTTAGCCATTATTCAGAGTTTCTTGAACACATGATATTTTGGGGATAACAAATATTGGTGCCATCTGACTATACACATAAGTGGTTACCTGGATGAAATCGTATAATGTGAATGCAAGCTCTTTGGGAACTTTAAAGCACTGTGGAATTGTCTGGTATTACTGTCACTCTTAATTTGAAACAAGGTAAGTCTGTATAATTCCGAGAAAACTTATATCATGATCTAACTCGTAAGGTCATTATAAGAATTAAAGATGATTTTTAAAAAATTTGTTTATACCCCATTTCATTCCAAAATGGTTTTGAGCAGTTAAATTCACCCCCAAAACTTACACGAAAGCAAGGTGTTAGTGTAGTAAGAACACTTAAGCATTAGAGATACACGAGTGCAAATCCAGGTGCTCCCACTTATTAAACAATGACTTCTCCACTGTGTGAAGATATTCATGAAGCAGCTAGCATTCAAAAATGATCATTATTGTCATTTGCTTGAAAGGAGACCACATCAAGGTGTTCTTGGCAGGAGGAGTGGGGCAGACATTCAGAGGAAGGAATTAAATGTTGAGTGATATTGAGTTAGCTCCAAAGAGATGGAGGACAATAGCCACACTTCTCAGGTAGGCAAAGCTCAGCCTGGACTCCAGCAGGGGCAGATTGAATCTCCAGGCAGAAGTCATTTCAAATGCTGCTATCTAGCCCTTACTCCATTCAACCTTCTATCATAGTTAATTATTTTTATGTCTGTCTCCTGCATTAAATTGTATCTTCCTTGAAGTCAGTGACCTCATCTCTGTAAACCCCAAACGTGCACAGCACCTGGCATTCAGTATCAGGCGTAAATGCTTGCTGAATGGATGAAGCAAAAAAAACCATCTGCCCGGTGAACTCTTAGACATGCATTAAGGCCCAGTTCTCTCTAAGGAACTGAATTGAACAAAGAACAAAAAATTTCTTTTAGAGAGAAGGAAAGAGGGACCTGGATGGAGAATCCCAATCCCGGAGGAATGTTTCCACACTCAGGGGAATTCGGAGTGTGGCCGGGAGGTGACCTGGAGGACCGAGGGGCCGCCCCCTGGACTCCCCGTCCAAGCAAACACTGTGAAGTCAGAGGGAAGAGAGGCTGCGCTGCGTCCCAGCGGCTCGCTTCTGGGGCGGCGCCCTGAGAGCCTGCGGGCGGGGAGGCGGAAGTCGCGGCCCCAGGACCGGCTCTGCCCTCCTGCTGGGCTTGGACCCGGCCTCCGGCAGCCCTTCCCTGAGTTCCGTCCTTCCTCCCTCCCTCCCCTGCGCAGCTCTTGAAGCTCCGCGACGCCTTGCCTCTTTTGTCAGAACTGTAAAAAGTCCACAAGGCACAGCGGTGATGTGCGCACCTGAATTAAAAAGAATTCTGCCAAGAACTCCGCAATCCCCGGGGAAACATCCGAGCACGTCCAGGGTCCTGGGCAGGCTCCGCTCCCCCGACCATGCACGACACCCTCTGGCGAAGCCCACACGCCTCTGCACCCCCTGTCCCTCCTGACCCCACACCATCACTCCCGCCCCAGCCCGAGCCCCTCCCTGCACCCTGGGCCCCGAGGGCAGGAGCTGCCTCCCCCAGGAGGACCTTCACCCACAACACAAAACTTCCCCCGCAGTTCACAGGCCCAGAAACCTGGGAAATTCAGAAGAAACGAGCCACACGGGGCGGGCGGCGGTATCAACGGTTTGGAGAAACGCAGGCTAAGTTGAGTCAGGTGACCAAGGCACAACCAAAGGGTCATGTCGGTTACTCAGGCCACTGTGCCCTGGAGGCCCCGGACACAGAGGTCCTCTTTCCTTCCCTGCCGAGCCTGGAGGGAGAGACAGTCCACGGGCTGGGCCTCACGTTGCTCAGGCTGGACAGAAGGGAGGGACTTGCTGACACTCACACCCAGAGCCTGAGATTAGAGGAGGTAGCCCGCAGAGGCTGGGCCACCCCACTTACTCGAGCAGGAAGACGGGTGTGGCCCATTTGGGCCGGAGGTTGGCCGTGTCCCTGTTTGCCCTTGTCTCCTGCACCCCCCCCCCCAGTAGGGGAAATGGCTCCAGGGTGGGGTGAAGGGCTGTGGGGCTGAGCTGACAAGAAACTACATATTGGCTGTGGGCAGCCCACAATTTTTCTTAATTAGCCATGGCATTTTGCCCATCATCAAAATAAATAACAGGTGTCCCCTAAGGACACCACATGAGAGACGCCATTTATCGCCGGTCTGAGAGGAAACTGACAACATGATGGTTGACATAGCAGAAATAATGAAGAAAAATGGTAACAGGCAAGGAGAGGCCCCCCTTCCAGGAGCCTTGCCATCAGTCCCCCGAGGAAGGCCCTGCCCAGCCCTCCCTCTGGGGGAGCCACACCTCCCAGGGGGTCCTCTTCTCCTGGAAAGGTGCACATCTGCCATTAGCATGAGGCAGGTGCCGGCAGCTGCATCTCAGAGTGGCCTGCAACCCCTCCTCTCCCTCCACGGCTCACTCCGAACGTGGGTCAGAGCCCTGGAAGTGCCACTTTGAGAGTTTCGTTATTTTAGAAATTTCAAGTTCAGGCAACTCTAAATTTGTCTGTATGCATTATCTCTGCCCAATGTTCAAGTGTAAGCCTCTGACCCGCCACCCGACACTCTCTGGCCATGCTCTTCCCCTAATAGTTGGTTGCCAGCTCTGGATCAAAGGTGGTGAAGAGGTGTCCCTCTCCTGCTGAAGGATGATCATCTCACTGTCTGTGCACAGAATCCCGTGCCCTGCAGCCTCACCAGGAGTTTCTCTCCATCACTTATCCCCTCCCTAACCATTGTCTTTCATGCATTCTATTTAACTGTCCAGTCCCCTCAAGACTCAAAAATACTAGAATCTCTTCCATTAAAAAGCAATCAAGCCGGCCCTCCTGCTGTCTACATTCCTCTCTGGTCCCCACCCTCCTGTCTCCTCCTTTCCAGCCAGCTTTTCCGAAGCACCCTTCCAAGGGATCATCCACTCCACAGCCTACTTCAGGTTGACTTGCCCCAGGGTCCCTGAACCAGCTCTTCCCAAGGTCACCCGTGACATTCTCAGGCTAAATCCAATAGTCACCTTTTAGCCCTACCTTCCCGTTCTTCTTTCTTGAAATTCTTTTCCCCTTTGACTCTGGGGAGACCACCCTTCTCAAATTCTATTTCTCCTTCTCCAGCTTCTTCTCAGACTCCATGGCAGCCCTTTTTCACTGCCCATCCCATGTCTGCTGGGCTCAGGCCTCAGCTCCTTCCTCTCCTCCTTCTGCATGATCTTCTTAGGCACACATGGCTTCAGTGCCCTCACTGGTCTGGGTGATTTCCAAGCCGGAGTGTGCAGCCAGACCTCTCTCTTGAGCTCCCCCCTCATACACCCAATCATCTACTGGAAACCTCTCTGTGAATATTCCCTAAGAAGGTCACTATGAACAGATCCAAAGCTTAATTCCCCTTCTCTCTTCCACACTCATGTGTGTGCACATGCATGCACACCCCACCAAGCCTGCTCAGGAATGACACCTTGATCAGGGAGCCTCCCTTATAAGGGCCAGCGGAGCCAGTCCCCACACAGGTTTTCACGGCTCCACGGAGCCCCTGGCACTCTGAGAGCACCTGGCCAAACTTCTCTGGCTAGAACCTTGAATGGAGCAAAGGGTGTAGTGTGCACGTATGTGCCCACACAGAACCAGAGGCAAACGCAGGTCTGCGGGATCCTGAAGATCAGAGGTCAGGGGAGGCCAATGGGAAGGGGCATGGCCTTGACCCTCTCTCAGGCGCAGGAATGGGGAGAGATGAAACCAGCCCCAGGAAGGAAGACAAGGACCCTTGGAGACCCCGATGGCCGGGCTTCAGGGCGCTGGTCCCAGCTGCAAGGGGCTTGGTCTTGCCAGACAGGGAGCCCAGAAAATGATCAAGCTGGAGAAAATTCCATGGTGGGGGATCAGGGCGGAAGTCCTGGCCTAGGGACTAAAGAAGAGAAGCCGCCCAGGAAGTGGTCTGACTAGCAAGCTCTGGTCACCCGGGGCCACCACATGCTGGGTGCAGAGCATACGATTTGGTGCCACCCTCAGCAGGCTGGGTGGGTGGATGTGAGCCACTGCCTCAGTGGAGACTGCCTTGGAAACTAGGGAGGCTCAGCCTCACCTACAGATCCTTCTGGAAGAGGCAGGGATGGGAGAAGAGTAAGGCAGGACAACGAGGCGGGAGGGAGACTGACCGCTGAGGTCTGAACAGAGGCTCCACTGTGTGCATTTTGCCCTGTGTCATCCGGGAGTCAGCGCTCTGTGTGCTGGGCCTTCTCTCCCCAGGGGGGAAGCATGGTTTGATGTCGTGTGTTTGGGGAGTGAGTAGGCCGGGGTGGCCCCAGGGCAGCCATGGTGGGTATTGTCTTACCAGAAGTTTGGGCCTTGGGCTCATCGATGGGCCAAAAGGGACTTTCTAGTGTTTCAATTGAGCCTATTGAAGACAGCTACAGAAAAAAATAGCCTTGGTGATGTCACAGAGGGGAACGGCGAGTGCCCGCTAAGTATAGATACAGCGTGGATCTTTGTGTGATGACTGAGAATGTCTTGTGGACGGGGCGAGGATGCACTCCAGCCCCCAAGTCCGCCCGCCCGTGGAAGCACGAGGCACAGCTGGAGACGCCTCGGATGGGGAGCGTGCGCGATGGGGCAGCGAGGAGGTGAGGAATAGTTTATTTCCTTTACATTTACTAAACTGCCATGGCATGTCAGGCTCTGGGTAGGTGCCTGAGAAGTCCTTGCTTGCAGGGAGTGCCCCGATTTGGGGAAATGAACGTGTAAATGCAGCATTCTGATATTATAATACCACGGGGCCCCTGTAGCAGGAGAGGTGTGATGCTGCCCCACAGGGACCGAGCGCTGGGTTCCAGGTAGCATGGAATGCTCTAACTGCATTATATCATTTACGTCCACCAACCCTCTGAGGAAGACAGCATTGCTCTTCCCGTGTTACACACACAGACGCTGAGGCTTCCAGAGGTCAGGTAAGTTGTCACTTGGCGACCAGGGCAGAGCTGAAATTCAAATCCATGATATGTGAGCCTAGACGCTGTACGGTAAACCCCTTCACTTGCTGGTACTTCTAATTAAAGGCAGAGGGAGACAGAGGTGGGAACAGTCAACTCTTCCCTGAGACTTCAGGCATGGCTGCAGCAAGGCCGTGATCACCTCCATACATCAGTGGGCATTTAAGGAATGGAGGTGGAGACAGGGGCATTCGTAGTAGAGAGAGAAGCATGTTCCAAGGCCAAGTCCGTTTGGAGAACTGCATATGTTCATTCCCATTATTGTCCCCTTCCCAGTCTTCCACTTCAGGGGTCCAGTAATAGTCATAATCATCACTCACTGAGCACCTCTGCACTCCAGGAGCCAGACCACGTGCTCTGTGTGCTGTGCTGAAAGCCCACAGGAAACCACCAACACAGGTATTGTGACCCCATTTTGCAGATGTGGCTACAGGGCTGCAGACAGACTGGAGAGCTCCCCAGGGGCCACATAGTTCATCAGTGATTTTTAAATGCAAGTGCGTCTGTTTCTGGAGCCTGAGCCCTTTAAGTCACCAAGTCACCTCTCAAAATAGGAAAGCCCCTTGAGTAGACAGGGCCCCAGAAGGGAGGGGTCAAGTGCGCACAGCCTGGAGAGCAAAGTGCTGGAGCCAGGACCCACAGGGTGGACCCGAGGCAACCCCTTCTCCCTGTGGGCCGCCGTGGGAGAGTCATTGACAGGTGTGAGAACGTGAGCACCCCATATCACCGAGGCGACGACAAGTGCTATCATCACAGAGGTTTGGAGTTCAACCAGATCCTAAAGGATGAGAAAACTAAGGTATTGACCAGGCTAATGGATGGAACCCAAGGACTCAGAGACATAGTTACAGGCTTGACAACCCACATTCTTCCCACGTTCCATACTACCTCCCAGCACTTGCAGCTAGAAATCTCCACTGTGGGTACTTTTTATTAGTTAACTTGCATGAGCAAATAAGTAGAGTTTGAATAATTTGCATGTACAGATTTGTTTTGTTTCTCTGCTCATGCTCTAGTTCCCAGGAATGCACAATGCTGAGTGAGGGCATGGCGAGATCCCACCTTAACAGATGGCCTAGTTGTAGCCCAGAGAGATTAGCAGGAGCAAGAAGCTTAGAATAACATCTTGAAGACCAGATTCTAGATCTCCTTTGCCCCAGATCTGACCCTGCCAGGTTGGTGCAATTTTTTTCTTTTCATGTTAATTTCCTCAAAAGTTCACTCTTCTTTCTCCCCCTGACTTTCTGGGTCTCACACTTCAGGTCTATATCTTTTCTGAGTGGCTATTTTCCTCCTGACTGTATCCCTTCCTTGATTTTTCCCACTTCTTACTGAGCTGATTTATAGGCCAGAGTCATTCCCTGGGCTGGGCAGAAAAATAGCAGGAAGACAGATTAATGATCCCCTCAGCACAGCCCAGGAAAATGCCAGCATGGGCGTGAGACTGCGGCGCAGTGGGAGCTGGAAAACCTTGCATCCGTCGTCCCCCGTGCCAGAGCCTGGGCTTTGAGGAAAGGAGTTGGGATGGCCTGACCATCTCCCACAACCACTTTCCCTTTCTCCTTGAGGCAGAACAGAGGCCCTGGGGGCGTGGCAGGGGGAGGACAGAAAGGGGTTAGCACAAGGGAATTCTCTAGAGAATTCGTACTCCCAAAGTAGACATGGATTAAAGTTTCCAGATACAAAACCTTTTCGGCATCGCTCCCCCTGCAGAAGCACAATACACCATAAATCTATGCTGCATGCACACAGACTCACACTCACACTGTCCTGTATGCACATCCACACGCAGGGCCACGTGCTCCTGGCCTTGGACGCTCCTTGCCTTAAGCGCAGAGCCTGCCAGAGTGAGCGGGCACCATGGCTGGAAGAGATGAACAACGCTGGGTCCCCAGCACGCAGTCCCAGCTCCCTGTAAAGCCCTGGTGGACTAGGACGGCTCCCCTCCTTCCTCCTTTTCTAATTATGACAGGCCCCAGGGGGCCAGAGCAAAGAGGGGGAGGCTGAGTGAGGACGGCAAGTGGGAAAGGAGGGCAGAGGAGGGAGGGAAGAGAGGGAGGCAGGTGGAACAGCCATTTGTTCTGGGGAGAAACAAGCACATGGCCCGACGCAAAGAGTGGCCACAGGGCACCTTCCCTCACCCTTAGGGAGGTGAGCCTGCCAGGATCCCCCGCCATGCTGGCCATGGGGCCCTGCAGCGGAAAAGGGGAGAGCCCCAGGACTGAGTTTCAATAGGAGGCTAATTCGTCTTGGAACCAGAATCAGGTTTAATGTCGTTTATTGCTCTGGTCCCTCTGTGCAGCCGAGATACAGAGGGTGTTATCATTACCTACGTGACGGGAGCCTGTGCTGATTGTAGGCTGTGAGTGAAGCAGCAGGGTGTAGGGCTCCTAGCCCAGTGCGTGCTTCACTGCTCTACCTTCTCAGAGGAGCACTGGCTTTCTCTACCATTCTTGGGGCTAGCATATACTAATGGTGACCTCTTGCAAGTGAGCACACAGAGATGTACAGTGTCATCCCTCACCATTTATGAAACGGATTCATAATCACCTCATCTAATTGAACAAATTTCTGTTGCAGGGACCCCTATTTGCCAGGCACTTTGCCAAGCACCAGGATGCAGGTCTGCGTGAGCCACGTCTTGGCTTCCCAGAGCTCATGATCTAGCAGAGGAGGCCAAACAGACACTGAGAGGCTATGCTATTTCATGCACAGTCCTGTGGACCCCGTTAGGCCAAGGACCACGGGAGGGAGGAAGCCTTCTGCTCACTCATCACCTAAAAGAGGAGGATAAGCCCGGTGAGCAGCAGTTCTCCACGGCGTCTACGTCTCTTTCTCTGCAGCTTTTGGTTAATCCAGTGCCCCAGGTCCGTTCTCTTCCCCAAGACTTAGAGTGAAATGAAAATGTCAGGTCCTCTCCAGACGACAGAATTGCCTCTCTTCCCAGATCTGTTTTGTTGTGCTCATGAAGACTGCCCAGCCAGAGGTTCAGAAATAACAACTATTCCAATTGTGTAAAATGTGATTAAAGGAAGTGCCGGGGCCTTCACATGCGCCTTTCACTGAATTCTTGCCTTGCAACCCTTGCTTGGGCTGACAAGCATCATAGATCTACTCTTGTGCTAAAATAAAATGTCTAGTCAAAAGTGCTTAGAATCCGTCAAGGCTGGAGTTGACTAATGATGTCATTACTCCTTGGGGTCTGGCACTATTTTTAGAATGACCATTTCCTCCCACATTAAGACTCATTAGGATTTTTTTCTCTGTAGTACTCTACCCACACAACAGAGGTCACACGCAGAGACCAGGCCTGGTCTGGGCCTGAGGCAGGTCCCTTACCCTTTCTGGATAGCTAAGTTCCAAGTAAAGCCACTTGGAGCTGAAGGAAGCTTTTCCTCAAGGAAGGAAGACTAGACCAAGGTCAAGGGTGCTCTGGGCTGGGCTTCCACCAACACAGCCCACTTGCCAATATTGAAAGGGCCAGATTTACACCATCTATGCCCCATTTACCTCTTGTCCCTTCATACTTCTCACTTATTAGCCAGTTCAAGGCATTTCCAGCCTGGCTCAAATCATGGGTCTGAAATGGCTTTGCAAATATGCTGTCATCCACAAGACAAATTCTCTGGACTCCAGGGCAAAGCAACCGGTACTATGCAGGGAAAAGCATTAATCTATTATCAGCATCGGCTTTGCAGACAGATGAACCTAGGTTCAAGTCCAAGGGTTGCCATTTACTGGCTGTGTGACCTGGGGCAAGTTTCTTCATATCTCTGAGCCTTATTCTCCTCATCACTAAGGGGAAGACAATAATACCAACCTTACCAGTTTGTTGTTAAAGAAGAAATAAGAAACTATATGTAAGGCACTTAGAGTCCCCGATGTAAGGAAAACACTCACTAAATGCAAGTGTTATTATTTATCATCATCTCTAGTATTATTATAAATCAACAATCTACAAATTTGAAACACAAAGGCTCTGACTACCGAAAGATTTTTCATAACTCATTTGGCAGTAAAGCCTGATCTGAACTGACCTGCGTGTCTTTGCAGACCTCATTCATCCCACTTAGAATGAGTTCCTGCTGTGCGAAACTGAACTGGTTTTTCCTTACAAGTCACCGCTGCCCCAGACTCTGCTGGGGTTATCACATAACATATAGTAACACTATACTATATTACTTTTCTAAAATCTAAAAAATACTGAATTCTGAAATACATCTGTCCCCAAGGGAGTTTGAGAAGGGTTGTGGCCAATATTCTTTTTCAAACCAGACAAATCTCACAGTGCAGAACCCAAGCCACCACTATGTCTCCCTAGCTAGGAAAATACAGAAAGTGTCGATGTCCTTCCTGGGTGTAAAGCAATCATGCATCTCCCTGAAAAGTCATGGGGAGCCCCCAGGCAGAGAAGTCTGCTTACTTTGCCATTCACAGATCAACTCTGTTTCTAAATCTAGACTGTTGATTCTTGGCAAATCTTGACAGAAAAGGCAGCACAAGCAGCCTGGGGTCTTACCTCCCTGAATACATTGCACCCCCACAGAAGTAGCACTTCTATTTACTGAGCCCCTACTGTGCGCCAAGCCCTTTAGACACTCCCTGAACTTACAGCAAGAACGAAGAAGGCTTTATCATTCCTACTTTGCAGATTTGTGAATGGAGACATAGAGAGGGCAGGAACTCGGACAAATTCCCACTCTGGGTTCCAAACCACTGTTTTTTCCTCCAGAGTACTGCTTGCTGATGCAAGGACCAAGGGCAGGCCCACAAGATGTGCCATTGTGACACGTGTCTTCTTTTGAGCTGAACACCATCGAGGCCCAAAAGACTCAGAAAGAAACTTTGACCTCTCACCCCACAACTGCATAAAAAGAATTCAGAGGGAAGACCTGCTCCAGGACGAGAACCACCACCTTAGACAACTGTGTTGTAGCGCACACTAGGGGTGGTGGACAGGGAGGCCTGTGGCTAAGCCTGTTAAACGCCTTGCTGTGCCCATCATTGCTACTGTGTGGCCCAGCGAATGTTTGATTCTCAAACAGTTACTCTGTTCGTATTCCTGGGAGTTGCTTCCCTTTTCCTTTGAGGTCTCAGGAGCCTACCCCCTTCTCCGTGGTTCAGGGTGACACACAGACCTCATTCTCCCTGACTGTCTTTGGAACCCATGACTGTGGCTTCCCTATATGTATGTAATTAAACTTTGGGGTTTTTTTTCTCCTGTTAATCTGTCTTATGTCAATTTGATTCTTAGACCAGCTAGAAGAACCTTGAGGGGTAGAGGAAATTTCTTCCTCCCCAACACTGCCTCTCACAGAACAGTAGGAAAAGGACAAAAAGAGGAATCTTATTTTACATTTATTTTAAGTGTGTAACATTCTTTCCTTAAAGACCTAGGCCTTAAATAAGGAGCCAGTGTGCCAGTTTGGGAAATAATAATGACCTTCTCTAGTGCCAAATGGTCTCTAAATACCAGTATTCTCAGAAAATGTCATTGACCTGTATTGCCCAGCCCAGCCTGTTCTTCATTAATCCTTCCTTAATCTCCCGAAACTCTCCTTGTGGGAGGGGTGGCAGGATGGTGGCCACGGTGGAGGTGGTTATGGTTGGGGTGGGGGAGGTGCTCTGAATCAGCGTTCCTCATTTGATCTGATGAGATCATTGGCCGGAAGGCCAAGAAAGGAGATCTGGTAACCTTGGCTCTGAACCCCCGGGAAGGGTTGAGGGCTTGGCCTCTCCAGCACACAGCGTGCTAAGTCAGTGACGACCCGCCCTCCCTTGAGCCAAAAGTAAAAATCAAAGGCAGCAGAAAGATAAAAAAGCGAGTGTCCAAAACCAGAGAGAGCAACTCACCCTCCCTCGTGACACCCGATGAGACAAAGACCACGAAGCAAACGTGGCACGCATCCCGCAGATCAATCTATACCGTGCAGAAGTGGTCAGAGTCCTCCTCCGCCCACAGAAGGATGTCCAGGAAGCCTCGCGATGAATGCTCCGTCAACAAGATAGCGAGAACTGAGGCTGGCTGGTGTGCATCGTTTATCGGCCACCTAGGGCTCGGGATTATGCAAAGATGTCTGAAAGAGTCTTTGTTATCTCGTTGTACTTCTGCAAGTCACCACTCAGCTCTGCAAGCGGCACGGCTCCTTTTAGAATTCCTGACTTTGATCTGAGGTGTCATTGTCCCTTAGACTGACAGTAGTGGGCTTGAACCCCAGGGGCAGCCGCTGGGCCTCGGGCCGCTACAGAGGTGCAGCTGGGGCTTCTGACAGGCCCCAGGGAATTCCAGGCAGCCTTCCAGGCAGCGTGGCTGTCAGTGGTCCATGAGGTCACCAAGGTATGAATCAACGTCGGCGGTACTGTGGTTGCATCCATAATATAGATGGTTCATGTAGCGTGTCACAGGCCAGTGAGAAAGTGGCTTGTCTTGGAGGTTTTTCTTTTTTTTTTTTAATCCCAGTAGCAGAGAAAGCAATCATCCAAGAGATGAAGAGTGTAAAACAGCACGCCCTGCTTAGGTGAGATGCTCCTGCAGCTCTGACATGTGGCCATGGAGGTGGCGTAAATTCTGGCTGCTGGGCCCCAAACTATAAAGAAACCCTGTTGGCCTTTCTTCTCCACCAAAGACAGCTAAGGCCATTCCCCAGCTCTGCTTTCTCAGTAACTACTCAAAGGCTCACTGAAGATCTTGTCTAACAACCACATTTTACAGAGGGCGAAACGGAGGACCAGAAAGGGTAAGTGACTTTTCCAAGGTCACGGAGCGCACTGTGACAAAGCAAGATGGAAATGGTCTTGTGTGACTTCCAAGCCAGCACTCTCCTACCCACCCCTTACTCAGAAACAGAGGCTCTCAGATTATTCTAATCCTGAGGAAGAAACACGTATGTGAGAGAATGCTGTGACTTCAAGCGGAAACCAGTGGAACGTGACACCGACAACGCCTACTGACGAGAAGACGGATCATCGCTTGACAGTAACAAAGTCAAGCGCCACCTTGCAACTGTGATGGTAACAGACAATTCTCAAGATATATTTGTCACGAGCAAATAAGAGGAAATGGAATATATATTATGGAAGAAGGTATCCATGTCATGTTTATTTACTCAGCCGCAGCGTGATAATCCTCATGATATACTTTGTGCCTGAACATGGTATGATCCTGTGAACCTGCAAGTTGTCTCCAAACATTTCACAAACACAGTTGAGGGTCTGTCCCCGCTCTCTGCACCACCTGCCCACCCTGCCCCACACGCAGGCCCTGAAGGAAGGCTTCAGGAAACACGTCTGCGTGTTTGGCAAACCAGTGGGTGTGTGTCATCGCCCCGGATGTCTAGCTGGTGCTGCTTTGCTTCATCCTCCCCACAGGAACTCCCCTCCACGGCTCGGCGTTGGCGCGTGCTGCCCCGCCGTGTTTTTTAAGCCCTGTGCGGAGCTCCGCTTGAACTCCTCTGGATCCCTCATACCTCTGACTCGGGCAGGAGGAGCGCCGACCTCCATTCCTAAGGCGCAGCCCACGTGTCTCCACTGAGGCCTTTGGCAGTGGGGGCACAGCCCCCTCCGAGGACGCCCCTCTCCACGCCTGACACCAAGGAAGGCAAAGTTCGCCTGACAGCAACACTGACCCAGATTCATTCCCGCGTCTGATGGGAGTTAACTTCTCTGATTAGAGGGATCTCAGAGATGGGCAGTGACTACATCCTGACTGGAAACATTCAAATGGCAGAACGACGGGGCAAAGAGCCCTGGTCACACACCAGCAGCTTACAGAAGACCTTCTGAGACCAGGCCCACCGTGAGTCAAACAAACAACCTGGATAAATACATGAGGACAGGCGGTTCTGGGCAGCCAGGAATTTACACATCCATTTCATGCCACTTATTTATTTATTTATTATTTATTTTCCTGCCCAGAGCTCCTAGGAAGATCTTGTCTGAAACCACATGCATTCGGAAGGATGAGACGAGAGACGGGAGGGCATGGCCAGCTGGAGAAGCACTGCTCAGTGAAGACATGACTAGGAGTGCTACTGTCCTGGGCCACCCACCAGTCCCCTGGGGAGTGGCTTTGGATCGTGGAAGAGGAAGAAGCTGATGGGCAGCTGGGACAGTGCACCCCTAGACTGCTGCCTGACACAGGGCATGTGCCCATAGGTGAGGCAGGTGAGGCTGACCATCTGTCTAGAAACAGTTGACACTCAGAATGACAGCCCACTGGGCTCTGTCCCCAGAGGGAAAATGGGAGGTGGTTGGAGAGGTGTAGGCTTAGAAGGCAGACTGACCTGGATTGAATTCTGGCTCCGTCATTTCCATCGGTGTGACTCTGGACACAAGGCATGTGACTTCTGAGAGGCTCAGTTACCTCGCCCAGAAGCAGGACCAGCATACAAAGCTGTGGGAGAACCGCAATGAGGACCCCTCTGTCCCCATGCCACTCCCCACCTTTGGGACCTAACAAGAGAAAAGACCTTTCTCTGGCTTCATTCTGGAGAGACCCGAGGCTCTGGTCTACTACTTGTAGAGAAGTTCAGCAACTTCCGGCCAAGGGAGAAGAAGAGTCTTCCTGCTGTCAGGTGGGGGCAGAGGGACCCATGCGGTCCTGTCCCTCCCCTCCCCTCCCCGCCCTCCCCTCTTATCCCCACTTGCCGTCCATCCAGCTCATATGCAGATACTGAGCACACCCCAAGGACTAGCACCATGCTTGGGGCCGCTCATAATGGGATGGGCACCCCCCTGCCGCACACACAGACATCTGCCAATTCCATAAGCATTTACTGAGAGTTTGTTGTGCCCTGGGCACCATACTAGGTCCCCAGAAAGGGGAGACAAGGTCTCTCTCACCCAAGAAGCTCACAGCCTATGCTGACAGAGGAGCTGGCTTTGGTCTGAAGGCAGTTTGTTCCTTGAGGCCTAGGATATGAGCACCCAGGACTCGCCTCCTGAACAGGTCGGGTACAGATGTAAAGCAGCAGCCGGCCCACTGCTAACGGGGCTGCGAAAGTCTCTGCTTTATTAGGGCATCCAGAGAAGCCGATGTCACCTGCAAATGCCTTCATTGCCTCTCCAGCAGAAATGGCTGATACCTGCTTTCTGGGACGTGCCCATCAAAAGGAGCCTCTGAAAGTCCCATCAGCAGTGTGCTGACGCTGGCTGTACATCCTGAAAGGGCAAAGCCCAGCGGAGTTAGAGGAACGCAGTCTGTTTGTCGACACTAGCAGGAGTCAGAGCTCCCCCGCAGCCCAGCCCACCGCCCAGCATTGCCCCCTCCCCTACCTGGGGCCTGAGAGAGACAGTTCCTCAGCAGGGGGCTCTGCGGTCCTGCAGCCGCACCTTCCTTCAGCTCACCACCCACCCTCCCTGCCAGTCTAAATTAATCCCCCAACCCTGCAGAAGACTAAGTCCCAGCAAGGCCTGTGTGCATCGGACTCCCCACTCTGCCATCGTCTACTCCCCCTGGAGAAGCTCTTAGTTCTGCTTTCACGGTCACTGCCAGTGGTTGTCCAGGCTTCTAGAAACTTGAAGTTGGAAAGGGACTTAAAGGCCAGCTGGCCAACCTGTCCCCTAGTGCCTTGGCACCAGCAACGTGTGGTCAGTTGGTCTCTTAGGAATGAGTGTGGCTGCCACCAGACAGCGGCTGAGGCGGGCAGACCCGAGGGCTGTGGCTGTGTGACCCGGCTGGCGCCCCTCGGGCTGAGAGGAAGAGCTGCCCACACTGTCTGGTGACACTGTGAACACCAAGACAATGATCTCACTGGAGACTTGCACCAGCCAGCTCTCCTCTCCTCTGGACCTAACGTGGCCTCCCCTCAGCTTCTGCAGAAACTCAGGCCCCCAGGAAAAGGCCACCCAGCACCAAGAAATGCTGGCCTCACCCTCACCTCTGGGCCCCTCAGGAAGAAACGACAGGAGTGGACAGGAGTCGCAGTCTCTCAACACTGTCTATTGTCCCGTGAGCCAACAGACAGGCAGTGTGGTGCGTGTGTCCCGTGGAATAGGAGCATTAGAGAGTCTAGCGACAAAAGCCATATGTCCAGAACACTGAGCAGGCCCTGCTATGCTGCAGGCAAGCGCTGGCCCAAGTAATAAACCCTTCCCTTACACCGAGGACTCATGGCCTAGTGGGTGAAGACAGACGTAAACAGGAATTGCACGTACGCCTGAAGCAGGCATTATCAGCCACATGAACAAATGGCTCGTTTTCTTCCTTATCCTAGTCGATGTCGCTCTGGCCACTATTGCCCACCAGGCTTTCCTTGAAATGCTCTGCTTACAGGGCTTCTCATCTCGCTCTCCTGGGTCATCGGTACTCCTGAGACCACTCCCCAGTCTCCACCATATCCTCTTCCTCCGTTCACCTGCTGAATATCGACCCCCTAAAGAATCCATTTTTTCCCCGTTTTGCCACTCATTCTGGAGCTCACATGTTCCCCGGAAAATATCTGTTGATCCTAGGCCCTGACCCATATCCTGACAGCTCCCAAATCCATTCCTCCTACCCAGGCTTTTCTTGAGTGACACCTCCAATAGGTAGATTTGCTGAACAAATCGTTCTCTAAAGTACCATGTGCCAATAATATTCTAAATGCCTTAAAAATATAAAATTGTTTAATCCCCCTAACAACATAACAACCCTATGAGGTGGGTGCTATCATTTTCCCCCTCTTAAAGACCAGGAAACCAAATAACAGAGAGGTTAAGAAACTTGTCCAAGATCACACAGCTAATGAATACTGGCACTGAGTTCATAACACACATGGCCTGGCTCTAGAGGGGGCCACAGTATGCTGCCTATCCACCTCTACATTTTATAGGCACACGACACATACTATGGCAAATGCAAACTTGGTTATAAAGAAAACATATGGAACAAAATAAAATGAATATGTGCAGGGGGAGAAAGACCTGGTAGTCTTCTCCCCAAGTCTACTCTTCCTTCCACTTTTTTTAATGGCATTGCCATCTCTTCAGAACAGTCTCAGAGGAAGGAACCCACAGCTTGACACATCAAAAATGGTCAGGGAAGGCTTCTGAATTATACTGAGCTGTTCTAAACTGAAGTGAATTGAAACATGCAGGGAGCTCAGAGTGAGAATTTCCACTGGGGAATTGAGGAAGATTCTAGAGAAGAGGTGATATTGGAGCTGGACAGGAAATAGCACATTACAGAGAGCATTGCGTGTTTGCACTGTGAAGGGCTAAGAGGTCGGGCAGATCCATACTCTCCTACAAATGGTGAATCTCAGGTACACAGGAAGAACCAGGGATGGGAACAAGTCAAGAACAAATCAGTGGGAGAGTAGACTAGCCCCTTGCTACTCACGTAATCTGCAGACTGGGGACTTTACATGGAGATTTGCTCCCCGGACCAGCGCAGTCAGAATCCTCATGTTAACAAGATCTCCAGGTAATGTATCTGCACATTCAAATTGGAAAGCATTGGTCTAGGGCTGTTTCTACACCATCCAAGGGAATGAGCTGATTTCTCTAAACCTCAGAACCCTAATTATTTCATACTCTCTGGAACCCCTCTACGTTTTGGTAAACACATCTCTCCCCTGGCCTGCACCCTGCTCCTGACAACCTCATGGAGATTAAAGTTGTGATGGTTTACGTGCACACCTCCACTGTGCAGAGAAGCTTCATCAGCAGCGACTCAAACAAGACGCAGCTGGGGACAATGTCAGGCAATGGCTGGTTTTCAAAAGAGGAGGGGCCAAAAGAAAGAGGATAGTTTTGTCCAAGGCGTTGACCCAGCCCCAGGTGCTTGTACGTTATGGGGTGCTGGGTCTTCTGTGAGTTAGCGATAAGTACTAGGAAGGGAGTGAAGAGATACTGAAAAACAGTGTCTTGCCAATGGGTTTCAGCCCCGGGCAAGTTCACTGTGGATTCAATGTGACCAACAAAATGACAGTAAAACGTTCCTTTGGGGTGAAAGGGTTATACTCAACTTTATTCCCACGGTGGTAGGTCAATCACTAAAATTCCATTCACTCAGAGTGAGTCTGCATGCAGCAAGTGCTCTCTGCCTCTGGGCCCCTCTGCCCACACAGCCGTCCTCTGGGCCTCTGTCCTCTGCCCTACTCGCCTGCAACCTTGCAGCCATACCCCCGTGTCACCCGGAGCAATGGGAGGAGCTCCTTATATAGAGTCAATAGGAACGCATTGCCCACACGTGTGTAGTGAGCCAGCCAACCAGGGCCAGGTGAGAATCCTGGACACAGGAACTCTCATTTTATCCACAGATAGTGAAGAAATAGAACCATCTTGTTGAAATAAGTGGTGGGGGTGGGGGGGTGCTGCTTACAAGCCCTGGGACCTGGGAGTATGGGCCTGATCTCAGCCTCTGAGTGTTAATGGCACCGGGAAGGAGGTGGAGGCAACAGTGATTTAGCTGAGGCTGTCAGCGGGAAAGAAGTCGGGGTCTGAGGCCTGGCGTAGCATGCCACTGGATGGAAGGGATGGGGCGCCTGATAGAGGGTGGTAAACAAGATCAGGAATCAGCGGAAAGCATAAAAGCCTAGGCTCCATGTAACAGGAAAGAAATAGCTAATTAAAACACAGCCCCCTTCAGCCGCAGCTGCTGTGGCCCCAGGGCCTTTGACCTTTGGACACTGGCTGAGCATCCATAGAGGAAACTGCCGCTAAGGGAGGGGGACACCTTCCAAGCAGATCTTCACCGAAATCTATCCTCCCTGCCTAAACCCGTGAAAGGTGATAAAATCCCTTCTTCCACAGCTGGAAAGACATTCGCAGACATTTTGTAGAGGCACTTGGTTGCAGAAGGCGTTCACGGAACATGCTTACATTGGAAGGGAATTGCATCTCCTGAAATTCCTGCATTTGCATGAATATGTGTGGTGGCAAATAGGAGCAGAAACAGCTAAAGTACAAGAGATGCGGGAGGCATCTGCATGCTCTGGAGTGAACAGTTGGAGGCCAGCTACAAATCTGCAGTTGGCCTATCGGCTCTGCGGCAAGGAAAGGATGGGACCAAATTCAGCTGGCAGAAGCTGCAGAAGGAGACTTGTGGCCAGGACAGATCCAGAGGGTGAGAGAAGAGGGGGTCCAGAGAGAATAGGACCACGTCTAGGGAAAGGCAGTACAGAACTTGGCCAGAGTCCTACCGGTGTACCAGGCCGAGCGGTCCTGAACAGACCCTCCTCCTGGCTGGTCCTACAGAGTTGAAAGAACTCCTTCAGTATGAATAGCAGAGGGATGTGATCGGAGAGCAGAGGGAGGAGGTGGCACCCTTCAAGCCTGCTCCTGCTCCTCCTGTCCTGCATGGCCTCCCGTCTCCTTTCTTCTCCCCGAAACCCCATCTTTTCTCGTTTTCTTGGCCTTCTTTGGACTCTTCTGGCTACACAATGAAGCTAGGGCTTATATTTTATTACTTATTACAGGGAACTTATTGTTCCCTGGTCTTAGTTTGGAAAATGCACAAGTGAAATAGCTTTATTTATTTATACATTTAAATAGACTAAGTTAACTTGCTTTTTATGTTTTATGTACTTACCCCTCTCGCCTTCACTCCGAGAGGCGGCGCTTCCTGTGCCACATGCATCTACCCAGGTCTGTCACTACACTGGAGGGTTGCAGAGAACAGGGCTGTGGACGCCGCCTGAGCTTGCCCAGGAATCGCAGCCCTTCAGAGCGCGACATGAGATCTCTTCTCTACCAGACGGAGCTGGGGATAGAGCCAGGGCATAAAGACAGACAAGGAAGGAGCAATTTGACTGTGTCCCCTGATTCTGGGGGCATCTCTGTTTGAAGGTCACAGAATTCCTAGTTGCTCACCTCTTAAAATCATCTGCTTCAGTCTGCAGGTGGTGACAGACTCCAAAAACACTAAAATAGTCATCTTTCAAGGTTAACAAGGAGCTGCTTAGAAGCCCCAGCATGACTGTCAGTAGCCAATCAAAGGGAGCTGTCGGCAGCTCCCCTGAGGAAGGCATTCAGTTAGTGCAGAGTTAGACTGGGAGGCCACATATGGAGAAGAGCCAGGTGCTCGGCCTCCTGTGCGGGAGCCCAAAGCTGGAGGCAAAGGGGACAGGCTCTGCCACTCCCCCAAGCAGAACAGACCAGGATGGTCCTGCTGGGACATCTGCCACTGGGCGATGCTTGCCGCAGTCTGGGCTCATTCAGTGAGCAGCTGTCCTCCCCTATGACAGGGGTTCTCAACTAAATTTCTCCTGCGGTCCTTTCCTCCCCTTGTGATCCGTTTCTCGCAAGACTTTTCTCTTTTCTTCCCTCAGACACTGCAAGGTTGACTCGAATGAATACTGTAATTCCAGTCTGGGGTCAGATTTATGCAACGCCCTTTAGTGAGCAGAAGCCCCAGTTTCCTTGTTTGTTAAAAGAAGAAGTAGGTAAATACAAAAGGATAACACTCTAACAGCCCCCCAGGAATACTATCAGGAATTTTTTTTAAAAGAGAGTTACTGAAACTGATGAAAATTAAGAGTTTTCCCCCAGACTAATCTGCAGTCTTCCTCCTTCAAGATCAGTGCTAGGGAAAAGGGAGAAGAGGACACCGCTTGGGGCAGATGACACCATGAAAAGGGGTGGCAGAGAGGCAACTTCTCAGCACCCTTTCTTTCCGCCTCCTCTGCCTCCTCTGCCCAGGAGACTAGCCTGCCGTCTGGGGAGGGCAGCGTGAACTTGGGCGGGAACAGACCAGACCCCACAATGGCTGGAGAGACAGTAAGAGAGTGCCTGTAAATGGTTCAAGTCTTCAAGCCTGAACCAACTGCCTCCCAGGCAGGCAGGCCTATGAAACTACAATATGGAATCTTGGAGAAAGCATGAAAAGGTGAAGGTGCCAGGTGAGTGGAAATAAGCCTGTTTGTCCCAATTTTGGGAGAGAGGTGAAAGCTGCATTCTGGAAATCATAAGCTGCTGAGCTGCGTATCCTCCCCCCCCCCAAAATTCTAATTCCCGCTGTTAATGAGAAGATTGGGAACATTTAGTAAGGAAAACAGGAATCATCAGAGACTGGCCTGGGTCCATGAACACAAAGTCATGCCAGGGATAGTTGTTCTGAAATAATGAGAAAAGAGAGACAGAAAAGCAGTGTATATTTTAAAGTGCTTTAATCTTTAATAAAGATTGTGTTTAAAATATCATTTTAATATATGCTTAATAGATTATATAGTTAAATTATACATTTAATTCATAAAATAGATTCTATAATGAAACTATATATTTAGTATATAGTTTAATATATTTATTTCTTTATTCAGTCACTTGTTCATGAGCCTCGACTAGAGTAAGCTTCATGTAGGAAGGGATTTTTTTGGGTGGAGTGGCTCCCGTTTACTGCTGTACCTAGAACAATGTTTGGCACATAAAAAGCACCCAGTACATATCTTTTCATAATCAATGTATCTGCATGATAAAAAACTAGAAGGAGGCAGAGCAGAAGTTAACTGAGATTATCTCTGGGGGGGTCAGATGTTCAGTGGTATGAATTTTCTTTTTAATACTAGGGTTTTTTTTTACTACTGTCTTCTTAATACTAGTTTTTTTTCTTGCTCATATTTTCTATAATGAGCATTGATTACTTTTACAATCTCAAAAATAAAAAATACTCTCGTCTTTGAAAGACTTGCTCATGACATATTTGCCTTGTTTTATTCTCTTTGAAAGTATTACCAGACTGGTAGACCAGGGGCCTGAGGATTTTCAGGAAGCATTTCCCCAAACCTCTCATGCTGTGAGCTCAGTGATGGCTGAACTGGTGGATTTGTTGAATGACTGACTCCAAAAAGTGTTGATCAAAAGACTCCTGCCTATTTCAAGGCAAGTCTCCAGCGGTGCTGTCACGGAGATGCCCCCTCAGCCTGCTCCAAGCCTTAGCCGAAGCTTGGAGGCCTACTTACGTAAGTCGGAGACAGCGGGTAACTGGGAACCCTCACGGATGTGTTGGGAGACAGGATTCAGATTAAAAAGATTTCAACAGTCTTTAAATGTGGGCCAAAAGTCGATAACGTCAAACTTCATAGGTCCTATGCTCAGGTTCCAAAAATGTCTATATCCTAGATTCTAAAAGGGAAAGAGCTGGAAAGGATGGTTGTGTGGGAAAAGACCCAAGCAGCTCAGCAAGGCTTGAGCTCGTGATGGGTCAGCAGAGCGGTGTGTCTCCTCAAATAGCTAATGCGACAGGGTCGTGTTAGTGGAGTTCTTGTGCCTAGACTTAATGTTGATTCCAGATTTAGTCTGTGAAAGCATTTTCCAAAGTGTCTTCTGGAAGCCACGCCATGTTAAATGAGAGTTCAGTGGTTGTATATACCTGGGAATCACTTTATACTGGCTCCCCTTTGGAAGCTGCACCATGCAGACTAATGTTAAAGGTGGTGAAAAGTGCTGAATAAAGGTCTTCCTAAATTATTTTACCAGGAAATGTTTTTGTGTGTGTGTGTGTAACCCCATTAACAGTCAGAGCACACCTTGGGAAGGGCTAATCTCCCACAAACTACTCCAGGCATGAACTGCATCCTGTATTTTTTTGTCCTCAGCAGGCAGCACAGGACAGGGCCCACAGGTACTCGCTGCATGATTGTAGAATGAATGAAAAAAGAACATGCCAGAATACCACAGTCTCACAGAATTTTCAAATCCTACCATGTTAGAAGTGCACAGGCACCTGGCACGCATCCAAAGGAGAGCTCACAGGGGAAGACTTTACAACCTCCGCTGTCTAAAGGAGGCTTTGCCTGGGAGAGAGAGCTGGTCAGAGCAAAGTCCTGGTAGGAGGGGATGGGCTGGACTGAGCCCGGCTGGGATCTGGAAGTAAAAGAGGCCCACCAGGAGAGCGCAGGGCATCACAGGTGATGAGAGAAGCTGCAGGGTTGTGCGTGGGTTTATTCCGTGTGGAGAATAAAGATGCAGAATTTCCCAGAGGCCTGACCTGGGCCTCATCCAGGATCAAATATATCAGAATCTCTGAGGGTCAGCCTTGGTGCTGCCCAGGCTAGGAGTAGGACCAACCGAGCCAGGCTCCTGGGCACAGCTCCTTACAGGAGTCATGCAAGCGCTGTGCACCCCAGGAGCCAGTCCTTGTTCCGGGTGCTGGTGCTCTATGAAGTTTCCCCCAGCTGTTTCTAAGATATGGCCAGTTCTTATAACCACCAATACACTCAAATCCATTCAATTTACAGGCTAGGAAACAGGGAGGCAGAGGTAGTTCAGGAAGTGAACGTCAAAGGCAGGGCCAGAAGGGACCAGAGGAGTTCTGGCAGCAGGCGAGGGGCCAAGGAGAAGCACCTGCCACCAAATACTGGGGACTCATTCATAGGGACTGGGGTTTGGCTCCAGTCCTAGGAAGGCCTTATGAGGGACGATAAGACCCTAGTCCAAGGTAATGAGGCCCAGGTAGAGCCGTTTGGATGGAAATCATATAGAAAAAGAATCCAATTTATTCCAAGAGGTTTCAGAAGACAGGACTCTGACCAATAAGATAAATTACAACTTTCCCCAATATTAGGCTTTTCTATTGATTGAAGATTTCCAATAATGGAGTAAAGCAATGGGAACTTAAAAGATGGAAGAAGTAAAGCATTAAAAAATGCTTGAAGAGGGTGGTCTCCACTCGGTGTGGGGGGGCCCATTTGGTATTTAATGACTGCTTTTGCCTTTCAACTCAAAGATTCTAAATACCTTGTCTTTGTTTTCTTTCTGACCTCAAGGAGCTCCATTCAGAGCCTCCAACTATCAGTCCAGGTGTACCGGATGGTGGGAAGACCACAGGGGCATTTGCATATGATTAGATTATGAAAGACTGAGGCTTGAATAAACTGTGCAGCCTACTCACAGATCATTTTCAAGTTAAAATTACATCACTGCTCCCCTTATAGTCATCATCCTTTGATTTTTCTCTTCTGTTTCTCCTCCTGTACCTATTTACACTGACCCAGATCAAATCTAATCAAATCAGCCAGCACTTGTAGAATGCTTACTGTGAGCCAGGCACTGCGCTAGACGCACACCCTCATCTCAGAAACGTGCAGCAGAGAGAAGACTGAGCCCGTGGAGTCAGAGTCAAGGGGGAGAAAGAAAGCCAGGGCCTTGGATTAACTTCCTGAGACCACAGTCCCTCTCTCACATCCTCTTAGGCCCTGTGTGGAGAATAAAGATGCAGAATTTCCCAGATGGATGCCCTACAACTCTCACACCACCCCCAGAGCCAAAGTCAAGACAGGGTTGGATGCTGGGAATTCCAGAATGTACCCTCAGGGCTTCCATGTCAGAGTGCAAAAGAGAAGGTTCTAGGCCCAGGGAAGCTGGGCCGTCAGTTGCTGGGTAGATAGTACGGGCAATGCTGAGCCAGGAGGAAAGACGCAGACAAACCCCTGCCTGCCTCAGGACGTCTGCCCATGCTGTTCCACTAGCCTGAAACACTCTTCATACCCTGCTGTCCCCCCATCCAGCCCCCAGAGCCCCTTCTCCTTGCTTCCAAAGTCCATTCCTCCAGAAGCATTCCCAGGCCACCGGAAGACGTCGGTCTTCTCCCGTAACATCCTCAAGTTTTCCTTTGTGACAGTTATCACACTGTACCAAGGAACAGTTTATGTAATTATCTTTTCTCTAGACGATAAGCTCCTTGGGAGAAGGGATCTTGAATAAATAAACGAATGGATTCCGTAAATCAGAGAGAAAAAAGCAGCAGCTGCCGGCAGCTGGAAGCCACAGAAACCGGCAAACGGAGGCACCGATGCTGGCCACGTGACTGGAGCCAACAGAAAACTGGAAGGGCAGGGCCGGGGGCCAGGCCCAAGTCAGGGAAAGAAGGAGCAAGGGATGCCGGGGCAGGGCTGTTAGGACAGCATCTGCAGATTTCAGTATGCTCCCTTCCCTTGGAGAGAAGGCTTGGTGCCCTGTTCCTAGGCATGGGACAGGCTATGGGGGAAGCCTCCCGCTGGACACCCGTGCTTCCAGAACAAGCAAGATAACCTTCCCATGACAGTATCAATTAGGCTGCACACAGGTTAGCAGGACATCTGTTTGCAGACCCCTGGGACTGGAGATCCCTACTTAGCAAAGCTGCCATGTCTCGTTTACAGCTGCCCTGGCTTTCTGTTGAATTTTTTTTTCCACCTACAGCTCCACTGGCAGCCCCTCTCTCTGTACCCTGGCTATCTGATGCCCCGAGTACCTCTTGGTCACCCAACTGAGATTCTGGGGGAACTTAAAAGACAGAAGAAGGATGGTACGTCCCAAGGGGAAGGCAGAGTCATATCTTAGAACACATCTGGTCATGGACTGATTAACTGCATTAGAACAGGAAAGATGGCAGGGGTTCTGAGATCTAGAATGAGACTCATCTACTCCAGCGGGGCGAACGCCAAGGAGGAAGCAGGGCGAGCAGTCCAGAAGCAGGAACATAGGATTCGGCAGACGTAGTAACAGGCCTCATGAGACTGGGGACAAGAAGTTAGCTTTGGAGATTCCGTGGGAAATACTGGGAGTCACCTGCAGGGTGGATGGGCACAGAGATGCACGTAAGAAATAAAGCAAATAGGGGAACCACTCAGAAGCCCCAGGAGGCAGGAGGCCACCTCTGGTGATGTCTGTTTGCAGGCAGCAAGGTCAAAGGGCAAGACGCGGTCCCCAAGGGGCCAGGGCAGGAGACTTAAGCAAGGAGTGTGAGCAGCCTCTGGGGGCCTGAGTGCCAGGAAAATAACTAAGGCTGGGGCTTAGGGACAGAAGTATATGTCAGACTACCCAGTTTCGGAATGCGTCACAAGGTTAAGGACAGCCAGCAAGTAGTCAGGGGGATAGGAGCCAGTCAGCTCTGCTGGGTGGCAGCAGCCTGCATTCTTCCAGACTGAAGAGAACTGATTGTGTGTCCAGGGCACAGCCAGGCCTGCATCTGCCTCTCGGCCCAGCAGATGAGCTCAGGGAGGAGAAGGGGGCAAAGTCCAGGCACCAGGGAAGTCCTGCCAGGCAACACAAATGATGCCTGGCTCTGTTGAGCTTTCTGATGGCCTGGCTTCTTGCTCAGAGGTTCAGGAGGATGAGGAAATGGGCTGACATGGGCCTTGGAGAGCAGCTGCCTCTTGCCAGGAGCAAGAGAGGGAGAAATGCATGCCTGTAGATTCATCAGAGCACCTAGATACTTGAGAGGGTGATGGGGCCTTACCAACCGAGAGGAGAACCATGATTCAGACTCAGAAGAAGGGCCCAAGTCCTCCATCTACAGCAAGAATGTGGCTTCTGCAGGAACCCGGAGAAAGCACTTCTCACTATCCGAAGTCGTTTTATTTATGGTTTTTATTTTTATTTTCTGTATATTTGTTCAGCTTCTCTCTGCCTCATAAGAAGACAGCAAGGGCTTTCTGATCTCCTTCTCCCCCATAACTTCAGTTAGGCCCACTGAGTACTTGTTGAATGAATGAATGTATGCATGGTGGAGTCCCCAAAGTAACCCGTGGCTCTCCAGGCACTGGCGGACTGTTCCTCAGGATTTGTGCAAGAAAGCCTCGTTCCCCCGAGCGCCTGGACCCCGGCCAGCCCCATGTGCCCAAGCGTGCTGGCCACTACAAACAGGTCACCTCCCTGCTCCATTATTTGGGCAGCAAAGCCCAAGAAAGGATGAGGCTCCACGTCCATGTGTCTGCCTCCTTCCTCCCAGTTCCAGTTCGGACCATCCGGGTATGCCTGTGAGAACCTGGAGCCGCTGGGCCAGGAGCCCTTCCTCCGGGGAAGGACTGCCTTCTCGTGGGCCCCCGTGGCCCATCGATGCATACCGTGTACCAGCGCATGGGACCCTGAACAACTCATCGCGCCAGGTAACTCTGGGCTGGGGGGCTGGGGACCACTTTAAGTGACATATTTCAAGGATAACAAAAATAAAAACAAAAAGCAACAATAACGACAAAATGGAAAATAAGGGTTTGTGGTGGAAATTCACTGATTTCCCTTGTGGGAAGAAATTACAAATGGGGCGGGAAGACAACAGGTACTGAAGCTGCTGCATGAGGGCGTGGCCCTGGCCGGGTTCCCATAACCATGAACCACAGATGAGGTGGGCCTGGGGCGTGGAGACACAGACAATGAAAGGCAAACACTGTGTACGAACCAGAAGAGGGAAAATAGACGGTCCTGGGCATCACAAAAAGGTGTGGAGCGGGGCCAGGGCAGGCCTCCTGAAAGGAATGCTGTCATGGTTGAGACCCAAATAAGAAAAGGATTCAGCAAGCAGAGAGAGAATTCCAAGAGGAAGGACTGTGGGCACAATGCCCTAGTGAGAAGAAAGTCTGGCCTGCTTGGGGCATGAGCCCGTCTGCAGGGTGCAGGAGGGAGTGGTGAGAAAGGAGGACAAGCAGAGGCCAGATCGGGCAGCACCTCACAGATCAGCTTCAGAAATGTAGACTGACTGTCACTGGTGGGCAGGAACACAGGAAGGTGGAAGGTGCCCTTTGAAGGGTTTTAAGAAGGGGAGTGTGTTCTGGAATAATCTCTCTTTCCTCCCTGGTTCTTCTTAGAAAACCTCTCTGGTAGAGTTTTCAGAGGAGGTGTTCCTCATTTCAGATGCGGCTTCCCAGGTCTTCTCTATTTCAACACTGTCCCAGGACTTCAAAGCATCCCTTCAACTAATTATTGTGGAGATAAGTATTAGGAGGCTGCCGATAGCACCTTAATACTTGCTCTATTACTAGTTTGAAAGACCCCTCTGAAGAGAAAATCCAGTTTTGTCCAAGGTGAC
The DNA here is from genome assembly GCA_032199065.1 of Smutsia gigantea. Classification (NCBI taxonomy): domain Eukaryota; kingdom Metazoa; phylum Chordata; class Mammalia; order Pholidota; family Manidae; genus Smutsia; species Smutsia gigantea. The sequence continues at coordinate 24,964 of JAVSCE010001330.1, read as the reverse complement.
TGAGCTGCTGGGGGGAGAGGTGGGACGGGGGCCAATGCTGCCCCTCAGAGCCTTAGCCAAACAGGACGAAACAAGATCCCACGAGCAGAAGCAGCATTGTGATGGTAGCTACCAATGGGAAGAAAAATGTACTTTTCAACCTGCACCCCCTTCCCCACCACAGCTCCACCCTTCCCAGTCCTCCAAGCTAGCTCTCCACGGTGAGATAAGCCTGACACAAAAGAACAAATATTATATGATTCGACTGGCATACAATATCTAGAATAGATTATTTCAGGAAGTAGATTACAGGTTACCAGGGGCTGAGGGCGAATGTTTACAGCGTTTCTGTTTGGGGTGATGAAATGTTTTGAAAATGGATAGCAGTGATTAATGTACTTTGTGAATGTAATTAACACCACTGGATTGAACACATAAATGGTTCAAAAAACACATTTTATGTTATCTATATTTTACCATGATTTTTAAAATCAGTAATGTAATACACCAAAAACCCATTGAATTGTACACTTTATATGGGCTATATATCAATAAAGCTGTTAAAGAAGAAAAAAAAAACTAGCTTTACTAATGACCTACAGGCAATTCAAGCCTGTTCTTGCTTCTTCCTTCCTTGTTCATTGAGAACCTTTTAATCGCCAGGGACAGAATAGACTAGGCTTGGAGGGGCAGAATAGACGTGGCAGGAATTGGTGAAGTAGCTTAAGTCTTCCAGCTTTAGTGTTGAGCGTCCCTTTGTGTTATTGCTCATGTTTTCCTCCCTAAAATCATGTGCGGCTCTAGCTTTATTTCTGGGTCTCAGCTCATTGGCAGCAGGAGAAAAGGACCTGCCTCACTGTGGACAAAGTGAACACATTTCTACTACCAGAGTGGCCAATCTCCAGTTGTCCCTCTAGGCTCTGTTTTGTCCTGACAACTCCCTTTCTAAGCATCCAGTGTCAGTGGCTCTGATTTAAACTCCATCCCACTGTCTGGGGTGCTGATACTCTGTAGGGAGCCCCCACCGATGGCCACTGCCTATGTGCCTGAACTGCCAAACACCTCCTACCCAATTCACCTTCACCGTATGCTTTTCCTTACTGGAAGGCAGCCTTGTAACTTTCCCACAGACACCCCTGTTACTGACGTCATATCTGAAAGACCATTACTCAGCGGTTCTTGCAAATGGCTGGGCTCCCCCGTCACATGCCCAAAAGGGGAGGACCTGGTATCACCCAGCTCCCTCACCCCACTCTGAGTAACGAGCCGCAGACACATAGTCTCAAGATACGACAGCTGTATCCAGGGCTGTGTCTGCAGCACAAACATGGGCCCGCCTAGGCCAGGAGATCACTTACAAACACACGCAGATGCATCTAGACTGGAAGCTCTCAATCCATGTTTACATTGGACCACCTGCAGCTTTTTAAAAATTCTGATTCCAGAGAATTCTCGAGCAGACTGCCGCCAGACTTCTTTTGTACCATTGGCCCACGTCTCCAGCCTCATGACCCATCCTGCAGATTTTGAATTTGCCAGCCTCCATAGTCATGTGAGCCAATTATATATATATATATATATATATATATATATATATATATCCTGATTTCTAGACCATATCCCCAGAGAATCTGACTTAAATGGTCTGGGATAGGGGCCAGGAATGGGATTTTTTTTTTAAGTCCCTCAGTTCATTCAGATGTGTATCCAGGGTTAAGGGCTACCAGATAATACAGTCATACATTTACTCCTTCATTCAACAAGTGTTCATTGAGCACCTTCTACGTGCCAGGCGTATGTCTAAGATGCAGTGAGCTAATCAGTTAAGTGTCCTGTTCTCATGGAGTTTCCAGTGGTTGGTGGGGAACAAGAAGTATAATTGCATAGCTAGAGCCGGAGTAACAATAAAATATATAAAATGGGTTCTTGTAATAGGTACACAAGTCGCAGGCACCCTGGACTTAGGTGTGCAGAACACACCTGTGGATTACTGGCATCAGGGGAATGGAGACCAGTTGGGATCCCACTGAAGCCCTTGGAGTTGTGAAATACTCCATTCAGGAGAGTCAGAAACTCTTTCCCCATCTCTTACTGAGCTTTAAACCATTCGTAAAACCAGGGGGATATTTGAAGAGCAGAGTAGCTGTGTTTTCCTGGGGGAAAGAGGCAGTGACAGAGACCTCCTTGGTTACTAGGCTTTTAAAAGCAAAACAGGATAAACAGGTTTGATGGCAGTCAGTGGGGGGCACAGGGGGGAATAGAGCCTTCCAGTTCCCTCTTTCCACAACTGACACGTTCCTTTTCTCTCACTTCAAGCTGTTCAGAAGGAAACAGTGTGGAGGGGGCAGGTTTTCTCAACTCATTCTCTCTTCCCCAAGCTCAGCAGGGCTTGACTGGAGAGCTCAGAAGAACCGGGCTGCCTCGCACCTTGCCAGCCCGTGTGCACACCGGATCCAGGAGCCTGTACTGGGTATGCACACTTCATACTCCCGGGGGAGGAAAACAGGAAAACAGGACATGGTTGGTCCCCAGTCAAACGTGGGGCCAGCGCCCCACACGCCATTGTTTTCTTTGGGGAAATCCCTGCTCTCAGGTCTGCATCCGCTCTAGCTGAGGAATTGGAAGATGAGAAACTAAACAAAGAGAACGTAGAATCTTTCCAGGGACGTGGGCAGAGAGCTAAGGGGGGACTAGGTGGAAACTCCGTCTAGGAAGTGCCATCTGAGAAGAAGCTTGAATGAAAGAAAATAATAGACTCCAAATTCCTAATAAATGGGAAGCCTCTGACCCACATGTGGACTCTTCATTTTACCTGTTCACATAAAAAAAACCTGCCCTCTCCTAACCAGCCCCAACCCAACTCTCTTCCCCCAGGAACTGCCTCCTAGTGGTTCTGGGACATAAGCCCCCTAGATGTGGGGTCTAGCTCCATGCCTTCTTCAGTAAATGTCTCCAGATAAACCGCAGCTATGGTCCAGAGCTCTTGCTGCTGTCTTCAGGGCTCCTTGTAATGGTGGAACCCCCCAGACCAAGGCCCTCCGAGGCCACCCAGCTCTTAATCATATTCATAGATGGAGCTGGAAACCCCTTTCTACCAGGTGATGTCATATGTCATCTGAGGGAGGCTGGTTTCCCAAAGGTGAACACAGCCAGCCATTCATCAACCTTGTTGCTCACCGTGAGACCTGCTGACTAGAAAGAGGAGAACAGTGGGCCCCCGTGGACAGCCTCCTCCCCCAGAATCCAGGCAGGTGAGGTCACAGCCTCTTCGGCTCCCCAGTGAAGGGCAATGACTGGGAAGTTCTATGCACTCACCTTCATCCGTCTGTGTGTTCCAGCGCCACCTCTCCCATGGCCTCTGTGTTTCCGCGGTGAGCCAGGCAGGGAAGGGTCCAGCCCAGCCAAACTTCACCCTGACTCCTGCAGCTTCTCCTGTTGGTGAGGAACAGACCTGAGTAAGTGCCAGAGGAAGAGAAGGTGGATGGAGCCCCTACCAGCCACACGTCCTGCAGTGACAGAGTTCAGGGCTGGTGGGCATGTCACAGCCAGAAGGATGATGTAGACAAATTGGATGAAACTCAGGAAAGAGCAACACACCAAAAAAAAAAAAAAAAAAAAGATGATGAAGAGGCTGGAAGGATTGAATGATGAGGAGAGATTAAAAGAACTAAATATGGACAGACTGGCTAAACGCCGATTAAAAGCAGCCATCAGAACTGTCTGCGGGTATCCGAACAGCAGCCGGGAACCGCACTGGCAGGTGTGGAGCGCGCACAGGGGACGGGAGATGGACTGGGAATGAGTGAAGGGAAAGTGTTAGTGGCCAACTGCTGGGTGGTGGAAGTGCCTCTATCAAGGAGGGGTTGGGGCGAGGACAGAGGGCGAGTGGGCATAAAGAGGGTGCAATCCTAGATGTCCCTCTGAGACTTCTACATATGCCCAGTGATGTTAAGCAAACCCTGCGGGCATAGGGGATGTGCTCCAGGGGATCCTGGATGTGACACATGAGCTGTGTCCTTACCTACATCTAAAGCCATAACGTGAGTTCCTGCAGGCCTGGACCCTGATCAGAGGTCAAGAAAGATAGGACCATTGTTCAGAGCACTGGGACAACACAAAGGTCAGACTATGTGACTGTCCAGCTGACACTGACCTCTTATGCCTCTTTTTGTTTTAATAGTAAAATCCTGAACCAGAAAAATTCCCCCTTCTGCAGAAAAAGAGGCAGCTGGTCAGCTTGACAGGAAAGTGCGGCTTTCTCGTTAATGTGATCCTGAAATGGTGATGTATGGCTGGTGATAGATCATGTTGGGTTTCCGGAGAGCAGGCAAGGCTAAAGCCGGGGCCTAATTCATGATGCATGAACGCATTGATCTTCCTGGCTCTGAAAATACAGTGTAATGAACCCCTGCTAACACATCGTTTTTATTCCACTGCACCTCGCTAATATCTAATGATTTCACCTTCTACTGTGATCAAACATAATTGTATGGGAGTTTCAACTTTGTTCTTTGATACGGGAACACCGTTGCCCGGCACTGTTTTGCTCCACAATTGGTAGGGCAAGTCTGAAACTTCACTCATATAATGATTAAGATCCCACGATGAGATCCTGTGGCCTTTTGAGGAGCCCTGTGTGTGCATGTGTGTGTGTGCGTGTAAGTGAGCACAAGAATGAGTTTTATGTGTGTGTTGAACCAGAAGCTAATTGAAAATAGGGAAGCTATTCCGAAGCAGGTGAATCTTCACGGGGGTGGCCATACTCACCAATCGGCTCTTGGGAAACAGCAATTATGTACTTAGAATGGAGATTACCTCATAAATGTTATTGTTTGCGGAATCCCATCTGCTGATTGAAATCACTATAATAATTTGGTTTGAAGTCCATGAAGCCTCCTGAGGGCCTCTTGCCAGCCTGTCCTTGACAGCATCGTACCCTATGTGCCTCTCATGTTTCCTGCACGGAGCTTTCAATTGCACTGCTTCATTCTCCAGTTTTAAGCGGAGCTTTTTGGAAAAAATTAATATTAATTTTATAACTCTAGCCATCTGGCCTGAAGGTAGCTGGTTTCTGATGAAAGAACAGGCATTTACAGCCCTTCTGTGGCTGAGCTGAGTTCTCCTTTGGAGCACACCCTGTGCCGTACTTGGAGGGAGGGCACCAGGGCGTGAGGCCACTTCTGACCCTCACTAGCTGTGTGACCTTGGGTAAATCACTGAACCAGCTACCTCATCTGGATCCCAGTTTCCCCCATATAAAAGGAAATTCAAATGTCTTTCATTGTCTGAATGCAGGTGATTTTTATGTATCTTACAGCTCAAGGATTTATGGTACTCTGATTCTTTACCAGCCTCTTTCGCTGTCCTCCATCCTGAATGCTCCTTTCTTCCTTATGTCCGTACAGTCAGCATTCCCTAGAGATCACCCCCCTTCCCACAGTGGGGGTTGGATGTGAGTAAATCATAACCTCACAACTTGGGTAAAGAGAGAGACCTGTACCTCCAGTGTCTTTTCTTTTCTTAGCCTTGTTTTGGACAAGAAGAATGATGAAACAGGAGTGAATTAAGCAGTTAATTATTTAGCTTCTTTAAAGAATCTGTGGCAATATTAAGTTAATGCAAACTCAGTTCTCAAGGTCAAGCTCTCACACAGCTTAATAGGTATAACTTTGACCCCTGTCCAGGCCTTTGATTTTGGCCTCTGCTCTCTTCCATGGGGAGCTGGTGGAAGGTTAATACATAAAAAGCTAATATTCCATAGAAATATAGTCCAGAGCTTGTGATGCAGGTTAGGGTACAGTATCTGACTGTCATCAATATGCACTTAAATGTTTGGATCATCTAAACCTCCACTTGGCACAAAGGATCTCCAGAGAGACCTTTCTTAGGAGCAGGGAAATTACTATTCCAGAGCTGACTGTGGGGCTTCTCAGCCCATTTGTGTTTCAAGGGAGATGCTGGTGAAAGGAGCAAGGGAGGTCCCTTTGGGATGAATTGGCTGAAAAGTAAATAGTCTGGGGGTTAGACAGCCTGGACGCTAATTCTGGCCACCGCTGCCAGGAACAACTTGGCCTAATTCCTAATTATTGTCCCTCACTCTCTGCCTCTGCTGTTGGGGTAATTTTGATGTTTAACAAGATGTATTGAGACCATTAGATATAAGGCAAGTATCATTGTTTATGCTCGCAGACTTGACAGAACTAGAAGAGAAAGAGCTTTGAACTTCCAACCACCTATAGTCCTAACACCGAAATTGCAGGAGAAAGAGAAATATCATCTATATATTTTCATCATTGCACTCCCAAGCCCTGTTATTAATTCCATGACCAGAATTGGGTTCAAGTTCTTTATTTTAGTTTTCAAGGAGTCATAGACCAGCACTGGGTTAGAACTAGAATCTTTTTCCTGTTACTTTGCCAATGTCTTAAAAGACATGAAATGGAATGTGGAAAAAAAATAGATCCCAAGAACCTTGGGCTCATGGCCAAGAACGGGAGCAAGGACGCAGAGCTAGATAGGGGTCAGAGGAGGCAGCCATCCTCGCTCCTGTTTTGGTGAGGAACAGATCTACAGCAAGATGGATACGTATTGCACATATTACATAGAGATGTCGAGTCACACACCTCCCTTAAAGATGAATGATATGCGGAAGATCTTTGGTTGGGAGCGAAGCTTAATTATAGGAAATGTTCTGCGTCAAAACCATGTGAATGGTGGGTGTTCTGAAGGACTAGGGGTAAACGACAAGGACAGGTTAGAGACAAGATCTAAATTGTAAGGCAAGACAAAGACAGAACTTACTGGTCTTGCTGAGAGATTATAGCAGAGCAAGCAACTGGAAAAACTAGAGGATCTCTTTCCATGAAGAATCTGAAAATGTGATACTCTTTCCTGAATGGATGGGTGTGCTCCTGCCTGGAGACTTGTACGTGACCAGATGACCCGGTGAGGTCCCTCATAGGTCCAGAAGCAAAGGAACGCAAGCCCTGGTTCATCATATGGGTCCATGAATTCTGTCAGTAGGTTCCCCTTTCTCCATCTGTGCATTACTTGGTTTTTTAAGACACTTTCACTCCATGAGAGTATTAAACATGTTTTTGAAAAAACTCTTAAATGTTAATACAAAACCTTGGGGGTGGAGGGATGTCAAATGTATGAGCAATACCCTGAAGGTATGATGTCTCTCTGCTGAAAGATTTGACCCCTGTAATCTAATTTGCTTTAAATTTGAAATGATCCTTCTTTCTCTTATTATAAGGCTCCGTGTCGTTGGCCCATAAAGATTACAATTTCTTTTCTTCCAATTGTAATAAATCCCATTCAAGCACCCTCTTGACTTGAAATTCATCACAACACCATGCAGAGGGCAGCTCTCCCCGAATGGGTCTCTTGGGAAGAGCATGTTTGTCTCTTCCACCGGAGAGCGAGGAGGCAACGCTGTAAAGTGAGTCTCTCTCCCTTCCCCTTTCCCTCCGCCACCCCAAACCTCAATATAATCTGTGAAAAGAATATTGTGTCTAAATTATAGCTGATTCCTCATTATCCGGCAGTAAAAAGGTTAGGCGAGCCAGGAAAGCAGACTGACTGCAGCTTCACGTTTTATCTTTCCGCCTGGGAACAGTTCAGTTTCTCGAATCCATTTGAAAACACTTCAGCTCATCCCATCCAGTCTAAGGATTTTAACCTTTTTCTTCCTTTCTTTACCTTTTTTTTTTAACTGGCAGCTTAGAATTATAACTGACCAGCCTACAGCCTGCATATCTGTCTCTGTCTATTGATCAGTCATGGGTCTAGTGTCTTACAACAGAACTTGACTTTTGGATAACATTTGGTATTGATTCAGAGCTAAATTGGATGGATCTTTGAAGGACTTGGTTATTCTATCAAGGATTTTTTGAGTGATACATCATCATAATAATTACAGCACTTGGTATGAACTTAGTAATCATAAGGCTTCTGGTACCCAAAGCTATGTTTTGCCATCCCTTAAGTATCCTGATACAGAAGGGACACTTGAGTTCCAGACGACACTTTGTTACATTAATTAACGGGAACTGAAGGAAGTCAGCCGCTAGGACAAGACCTGAAGATGGGGAGCAAAGGACCAGGAAGGAAACCCGGAGTTCTCAAAACAGTAGTTCTAACTCAGACACCACCATTAAGTCTACAAACATAAGCATTATTAACAAAGATGACACAGCTCAGCAACGAATGTCTCCGCAGTATCCGTCATAAATATTACTACCTGACGCAGAAATATATAAGCGGTAGAGGGATGTGTGCCGAGATGCTAAACAATAATAATTTAGCCAAAACAATGTCAAATAACTAACATATAAAATAGCAACTAAAATAACAAGGAACGTACCAGAAAACCTAAACTGTGCTGCCTCCCTGGTTCAAAGGGGGCAGGGGAAGGACCAGATTAATATGGGGGGTTGGGGGAAGGGAAGGGAAGAGATTTAGCCCCCAGAGTGGTGCTCAGCATTGGCTATGCCTCAGGAACACCAGAGGAGCTTTGCAGAGATGCAGGGTGGGGTCCGGGAGCGCTCCTTCGCCAGAGGTTGTGATGCGCACCCAGGACTGAGAACCGTGCACCAAGCCATACATGTTGTGAGGCTCATTGTTGTATGTCCAGTGGCCAGCTGAGTGCCAGGCTCATCGTAGAAGCACACAATGTTTATTTTAACAGCTGACCAAACGGCAGCCTGACAAACAGAATGAATGAGTAACCATTTATTAAGTGTCCACCAGGTATAGGCTCTGTCCTAGGAGACTTGTCTATAGTATCTCCTGTCATTCAGACTGTTCCCAGTGAGAAAGATGTCATTTTTACTTCAATATTGGAGCACCTAGGACTCAGGAAAGCTAAGTAAATTTTACAATTCCATACACTAGACAGGAGGAAAAAAGTTTATCTGTAGTCAGGTAAGAAAGGGACAGGAGAGGCCATAGGGAGAGTGTGGAACGCTGACCGTTCCAGAAGTCCTATAAAGGAGGAGAACAGGGGCAGCGATCTGGTCGAGTGGGGTTTGGAGACTTGTTCTGAAAGTCTGAGTGCCGTGCAGCACGTTGATTTTAGCTAGATATTTACTTGGGGAACTTGGCAGGGAGCTGGGTGATGGGGATTCTGGGAGGCCGCACTCCCACCCCAACCTCTTCCACTCCCCAGCAAGTTCTTGATCGGGAATAAAGAGTTTAGCAGTTCCCAGTTCATCCTTCTTTCTAATGTCTCCGGGAAACAGAGAAGATAGCCCAGGGTTCTCTTAACTTCCTTCATTTCTCTCTGTCTACCAGCTAATGCCTGAAATTTATGTTAATGAAGAAAAGTTCTGAATCTCCTAATTAACTATGAAAGACTTAAAACACAAATGTGGTTGTATATTAAAACTCTTTCACCATAAAACCAATCTAACAATAAGTGACTGTAGCAGGCCCCTTCTTACTCTGAAAGGAAAGGGAGGAAAGAGAACACCTGATGCTTGCAGCTGAGGTGGATGAAAGGAATCTTCTTCATCGTTACAGATTTGCCTAGGATGAGCCCTCTTTACATTCACCTGGGATGGGACAAATAGAAACTGTGCTCACAGGTATTTTTGTCATGGGCAGCTGTGAACACATGCAGCTTTTCTTCAAATGATTTCTGAAGGGTTTTTTGTTTGCTTTTAAAATGTGGGATAAAAGAGCTCCTTTCCCCAAGGCTTCATTAACCAAGGCACCACCATCCCACAGCTGCCTATAGAATCTGCAGTGTGCTGAAATCGCCCAACCACCATCTGGGCCTGGAAATTAAGAAGTTCGGCTCTTCTCCCAGCAGGTCATGGCCCTTGCACCAGTCCCCTAATTTTTTATGGCCTCAGCGGCAGGACGAGGACAACAGCAGCTGTGTTGATGGAATTTATCAAATGTCAGACTGCACTTGAAGAGCTTGTCCTGCATTATCTCAGTTAATCCTCACAACAATACCAAAAGCACACACTCATATTTTTTCAGTCTTAAAAAGCTCAGTGTGGGCTGCCCCAGATAGCACAGCTAGTAACTAGAAAATTGGCTGTTTGCACTAAGTGCCCATTGTCTTACACCAAAGTGTTTTGCTACTTCAAGGGGAAGTTAGGAGGACAAAAAGAAATTATGTGAATGAACATGCTTTGGACAGTTATTTATATATACCCATTCACATATATTGTGAATATACATATACATTATATATATGTGAATACACATATACATTATAGATATGCACACACACACACACATTTAACACTGTGCCAAGCAGCCTGATTGATTATGATGTTATTTAGTTCTAAATAGGTATATAAATCCATTTCTTGACACCAATGGTTTTCAAACAGGGCCCAGATCAGCATCAGCAGTACCTGGGAACTTGTTCCAAATGCAAATTGCAGAGCCCCACCCCAGGCTCCAGAATCAGAAACTCTAGGGTGGGGACCCAGTAACCTGTTTTAACAAGCCATCTGCATGATTCTGATGCATGTATAAGATCGAGAACCTCTAGGTACTCTTGAGCTACCACAGTGGAAGGTATGTTCTCAGCCAGTGACTCTGCAGGTACGGTACTGCCGTGCACTCGTTCACTGAGCTCCCCCTTGTGCTGTGGGGAAACATACAGCTTGTCTTCTTGCCATTGATTTTGTATTCTGGTTTTGACCCTTAATGACCAAGAAAAAATTGTGCGTGTAATAGTACTGAATTTACCTTGGGAAAAGAGAGGATGAATTTTATGCTGAGTGTTAAAATAAAGGCTTCATGGAGAATCAAGATGCGTTAAAAGAAATGGCCCGGGAAACAGAATTACAGATGGGTAGATATTTCTTATTTTATGGAGGGCATGGTAAGCATCATTGTATCCAGGGACAGTTGGCCAACCTTTCTAAAAAGAGTAACAGAAAGAAATTGGTGAAAGGCATGTCATGACATCAGAGGATTTTAAGAGAACCAAAGAGCTATTGCAGAGAACCATCTCCATAAGAATGATGCTAAAACGGGATATATGTGTGCACACGTGTGTGTGTGTATATATCCCTATTATTGACCATTTTTAATATCGTATTTGGCAATATAGCATGAACTTCAAAATTAGATATACTCAGGCTCAAGTTCCTAACTGGTTTCTAATTGGTCCCACCACTTACTAATGGTTACCTTGGGTAAATTACTTTTATTTCCAACCCACGGTTTCCTTCTCTCTAGATAAGGGAACTGTGAATAAGAATAGTATCTCCCTATCACAGAGAGTATGGGATTTAATATAGCACTTAGGATAAACCCTGGCATGTGTATGGACAGTGTTCAATCAACTTTATTATTATTATTAATAGACATGGTAGCAATATTAATATTGTTTCCTTAAACTAGGAAGGCTTCTTGGAAAAGGTGAGGCTTTAGTTGAGTCCCCAAGGAAAGAAGGGTGGTATCTACTAGAATCCAGGAAGAGGCCCTAGAAGTTTCTACCCAAGTTGGCTCATGGCTGATTCTTGCTTCTTTGTAAAAGGTCATGCTTTTTAATCATCTTTTACTCCTAATCTGTGCATTGTTGAGCATGGCCCCTTCTCCTCAACCCTTCCATCTTGACTTCCTCGAATCTCCATCTCCTTCTCCCTTTCAAAAGTTTCCTCTCTTGCATCGGTTTAGTTTTGCTCCATTCTGACCTCCAGCCTTGGTTGCTTCATCTGGGTCAGTAGGGCTGAACTGTCTCCTGGCGCTTTGTTTTGCCATCTCAGAATGCTTCCAGCAGCGTTTGGGAGGGTCTGCTTTAGTAGGAAGCACTCCCCTGGAAGCTTTTCTCTTTTTCTTGCAAGAAAAGCCAGGTGGGTCCAGCTCACAGCCCTCAGCCACTCCCTCGTTGCCCCTTCCATGCAGCTGCTGGGTTCCCTCAGCGCCTCCTTGTACTGTAACAAGGTACCAATCATAACATGTTGCTCTGTCTCCTTCCTGTAGGCGCTTATTGAGTGCTTGTGGCATAAGCAGGCCACATAGTTTACATTTGAACAGAAAGGAAAGAAGACGACATAGAGAGGTCAGCCCCTGAAACTGCAAAAGGATTTGGAAAGGAGGTGGTACAGAGAAGAGGGGGTTACAGAGGCAAAGGAAGAAGGCAGACAGCCTCTCCTACTGTGTTTTCTGATGTCACAGAGGACGACCTGAAGGGGAAATATCATCTGAGAAGACACCGCTGGAGTCAGGAAACCCTTGTCCAGAGCTGATCCTGTTAAGGCCTCAGGAGCAGTATACCAGTTGGGACTTGTTATTTGACAGCTCCCCATGTGCAATCCTCCAGGCGGGAAGTGTTGCAACACGGCACCCCTCCCAGGCTGGGGAGAGAAGGCAACAGCTCTTCAGTCTTCTGCCAGTGGTGTGGGGCAGCTGGCATCTCCTCCCACCATGCTGTGCATTTACCCAACTTCAAAGGCCAGGACAGCCATCAAAGGGAGGAAGAGGAAACAGAGATAACATTAACATCCCCCAACCCCAGCTCAGCCCTTCTTCTCTATTAGCCTCCTTTGCCAAAATGTTAACGAGCAGCGCACACTGTCATCAACAGCTGTATGTCTGCAGCAGCCAGGAGGAACTTTTCAATCTGGAGCTGAGATACGACTCCCACAGCCAGGCTGGGGCCGAGCCAGAAGGGCCTGTTTCATAGCGTGACTCTCAGGACCAAATCACTGTCAGGCTGCACAGAAAGAAGACAATGGTGGTGAGCTGTGTTTTAAACTAAGTGTGGATCTGAGCATAAGTGTTGGGTCAGAATGCAACCTGTGGCCCAGACAAAAGGAAAGAAACCTACATGTGTACATGCTGGAGCGGGTGACACTTCACATGGGTTGGGGTTGTCCCGACCCCACCCAAGGATGGCTGCCAGTCAAAGAGAAGAGGCCGCACTGGGCAAATAAAGCATCGTGGAAGAACTTGGGCTTCTGACATGAGATAGATCTGTGTGCAAGTTACTTGACCTTTCTGAGCGGCAATTTTCTCATCCATATAATAATAATAACAGTAATAGATGTCACAAGAATTAAATGAGATGTCTCATATAGAGTAACTGCCTCACCGTGAACATTCAATAAACATTTGTGTCTATATTAGTTTCTCAAATCACCACCAGCTTGGTATTTTAGGACAAGAGGAATTTATTCTCTCATGGTTCTGGAGGCCAAGAGTCGAAATCAGTATCCCTGGGCCCAAATCAAAGTGATGGCAGGGCTGCCCCGCCTGCAGGAGCTTCAGGGGAGAATCTGTTCCTTGTCTTTTCTGGTTTCTGGTCCCTGCTGGTATTTCTTGGTTTGTGACCGCATTACGCCAGTGTTCAAGGCCCACACCTTTAACCTCTCTTGTCTCCACCTTCACATCACGTCCTCCACGTTTAAGTCCAATCTCCCTGACTCCCTCTTCTAAATATAATCATGACTGCACTTGGGCTCACCTGGGTACTCTCCGCACCTAATCATGTCTTCAAAGACCTCTTTGCCATATAAGGTGAAGGTTCCTTGTGAAAACAAGTTCACAAGTTCCAAGGATTAGGACCTAAATATTCTGGGGCACCGTTAACAGCCTACTACCATGTCTTCAGGTTTTGGAATGGCGGCAAAGGAGTGAGAAAGGGGCAGGAAGGGACAGGGTACCTTTTTATACGAAGTGAAATCACATGCAAATTTAGCATCTAGTTCTGCTTTTTTCCCCCTCCAGTTGGCAACTCAGAATACCAAGGCATTAATTTGAGTGGGTATTTCATTTGGATGTGTAAGTGTAGTAATGTTTTATTTTAAATTTGGTTGTATTTATAGTCAATTATGTTATATGAGATCTTTTAATTTTATTCATATAAAGGACATATGCTGGTTCTCCAAGTAACTATATCTGTGCAATAAGGAATCACTTAACAGAATTTCAATATATTAAATATATTGCCTGGCTTTGTCTCTCTACATTTTGGATGCTTCTTGTATACTGCCTTGAGCTTTTAGTTTACTTTTCACAGATCTTTAATTCAATTATAAATTCTTTGAGATAAGAGGTCATGTCTTATACAGCCTTGTTTCTCTCTCGGTGCTGAACATATAGTATACTGGTCAATAAATATTTGCTTGACTGATTAATTTTAAAACACCCAGGAAAGCCATTTTAGAGGAAGATAAAGGCAGGTCCACTCAACATTTGAGCTCCATGGAGAAAGATATTAGGAAAAAATATCCTAAACCTGGAGGGAAATATGGATGTTCTCTCTCTAATTTCATACTTCTCAGCTCTGATTAAAATTTGTGTACCTTTGTCAAAATGCATTTCCTTTTTTTATTGAAGTATAATTGACATACAATATCCTATTAGTTTCAGTGTCCATTGTAGTGATTCGATGTTTTTCTACATTATAAAATTATCCTTACGTTAAGTCTAGTTACCATCTGTCACCATACAAAGTGATTATTACAATATTATTGACTCTATTCTCTATGGCACACATTACATCCCAATGACTTATCTATTTTAAAACTGGAAGTTTGTATCCCTTAATCCCCTTCACCTATTCACTACCCACCCCACCACCCTGGGCCCCTCCTCTATCTGGTAACCAACAGTTTGTTTCCTATGAGCCTGTTTTTGCTTATTTTGTTCATTCATTTGTTTTGTTTTTTAGATTCCACAATTAAGTGAAATCATGTGGTATATGCCTTTCTCTGTCTGACTTATTTCACTGAGCATAATACCCTCTAGTTCCATTCATGTTGTTGCAAATGGCAAGATTTCATTCTTTTTTTAGGGCTGAGTAATATATAACAGTGTGTGTGTACCGTGTCTTCTCTGTCTATCCATCCGCTGATGGACACTCAGGTTGCTTAGGTATGTTGGCCATTGGAAACAGTGCGGTAATGAACATGGGGGTGCATATGTATCTCTGAATTAGGGTTTACAGTTTTTTTTTTCAGATAAATACTCAGAAGTGGAAATGCTGGCTCATGTGGTAGTTCTATTTTTACTTTTTTGAGGAATCTATAACATTTTTTATAGTGGCTGCACCAATTTACATTCCTGCCAACAGTGCACAGGGTTCCTTTTTCTTCAAGTCCTCGCCAACATTTGTTATTTGCCTTTTTGATACCAGCCAACCCAACTGGTATGAGGTGGTATCTCCTTGTGTTTTGATTGCATTTCCCTGATGATTAGTGATGTGGGGCATCTTTTCATGTGACTGGTTGGCCATCTGTATGTGTTCTTTGGAAATAGAAGGACTTTTCAAGTCCTTTTTTTAAACCCATATTTTTAATTGGGTGAGTTGGTTCGTTGGTTGTTTTGATATTAAGTTGTGAAGGTTCTTCATATATCTCGGATATTCACCCCTTATCAGATGTATGATTGGCAAATATCTTCTCCCATTCAGTAGGTTGTCTTTTCGTTTTGTTGCTAGTTCCCAGAATACATTTCACACAAACCAAAGAAAAATAGTAATAGAGCATCTGAATGCAGATTCTATCTGCATTATTCCTTTTATCCAGTGAAGTAGTTTGACAATCTGGATCCCCTAAGCAAAAATTTAAACAATGTCCCCTTAACCTTTTTGGGGATCAAAATAAGCCTATTTCAAAATTTTCTGCCAGAAAGGGCCTTTGTTTGACATGCTTTGTATGAAAGGAAAGGGAGAGCTTCTTAAAAAGAACACATTATGCGTGGAAGGCAGACTAAGACGTACCCTGGGCATGTAGTTAGTGCTCTACAATACTAAGTTCCTCCTGTTCTCCCTTTTGCTTTAATAAACAAACTTAATAGCCAACAGGACGAGCCACTAAGCTTCGGAAAAATGATAATTCCTTCAAGAGTAAAGAATTTAACTGAAATGCAAAGTGTCTGTAAATGATGAATTTAATGGGAAGCCAGAGAGCTAAGAAGACATTGCATAAATACTTTGAAATGAAAAAGAATATCTAGTTGTGAGTAGGGGGCTGTGTCCCTGACCTTCCTGATGTGCTTGCTTGGCGGGTCCTCCTGGCATGCTTTCAGAGATTCTGAGTTTTGGCACTTTGCAGGAATGCTAGCAAACAGGCATGCTAAGGTAGCCTTAAGGCTGAGACTTCCCAGGGAGAAGTTGAGGTTTTCTTTTCTTTTTCGTGTTTATTTGCAATGTCTTTCGGACTAGAGGAGCAATCTTTTGAAATAATGAGAATATGGAATTGGCCATTGTAACCTGATTCAGCAAACCAGTTCCATTTGGGTGATTTTTAGCCTGCCTCCGAGAAACAGAAACAGGCAGGTTGAAGTCTCCCCAGACCCCAGATAATTGAGTTCAGCTAGCGTGGTGTACTAGGAGTTTGTGCGTTAGCTGCAGCCCTCTGCCCTCTGCAAAACAGATCTCTTTTCTCAATTATTCAAAATAAATAAATCAATGATATAGTTAAAACGAAGAAAAAGAAGAACACTGGAAATCCCCTCCCCTCTGCTTCCATATGGAAAGCACAGTCTAAACTCCAGTGGTTTTAAAGACAATTTTAGTGAGGGGAGAGAGCCTGTCTCTATGGCTCGGCAAATTAATTTTGAACATTTGAAGATAAAAAGGTTGAGTTCCTAGGAACTGGCTTTAAAAGTCACAGTCCATAGCAAGGCGAGGTGTTCATTGCCTAAGGTTCTTCTGTTTATTCCAAATACCCTATATCATTGTTTTCAAAAGAATATGGCTCTCTGTAAAGCACTGCCAATTGGGAAAAGAATCAGATAATGCCGCTACCATGATGACACACCTTTAGGTCCTCAATAGGATTTCTTCTAAATCAAAAGACAGTTCTATTAGCACATTTGATGGAGGAGGGGGAGGAAAAAGGAGGAGGCCTTTTTATTTCTTCTTTTTCATCTTCATAAAAAACAAATACATATTGAGTAAAAGCCCCTGGATGAGCCACAATGCAAACCCAGAGGGTGGAAGAGATAATGTTGTAAATTGTAAATCAGAAATTCTATTTGCAGTAGATGCTGAACATATGTAATTTACTAGCATAACATTGTTACCCTGAATACAAGTGTGATGGGTGCCCTGTACATTTGAGAAGAGAGGACAGAGTAATTTAAATATCAAGTATGATGTTTCTAGGTTCTCTGGAATTTGAGCCTCCTTGAGAGAGACTTCAGGAGCAGAACATAGGTGTCCTGGCATTACCTGGAGGTGGAGGGTTGGACAAAGGACCACGGAACCCCCAACCTGGGCTCGTTTCATGTCCAACAGGATTGCAGTAAGATAAAGTGAGCTGGGGGCATCTCACATAAAGATGACCTTATTTTACAAAGTGCCTCTTTAGGAGACTTATATGCCAGAGACCTTACCAACCTGGAATTGCCAACATTTCCTAAGTTTGAACTGATTTCATGAGATTTTCTTCTCCTTTGCATTAGCAAAGCAAAAGGTACTCCTCAGGATGGCTGTATGAACAGAGAAGGCAGGTAACTGACATGGATGGGGGGACACGAGTGGATGGCATCATGGAAGGAGATCGGCCTGAAGTCCCACCAAGTAGCTCTCCAGGAAGAGTGGTAGGTGCTAAGGGCCTGACCTGATCTTCCTCATCCTCGCATGGTAAGCAGCAGCTGTTATATATTCCCACTGGCAATGCTGTTTCTGGGCCAAAGCTGACATGGACAAGAGGAACACTTTGGAGGAAAGATAAATAACAATTGTTAGAAATCATAAGGGCTTTTTTATTTTTGTAATTGAAGTCATGAACTGTACTAACTGCCTCTGAAACTATGTGCTATTTACTGTATTTTATTAACTGCACCGTAAGAGAGTTTGCTCATTCTGTGTACTAGCATTGTGCAGCTATATGGATATTTTTGCATAAATGTGTTATTCATCACAGACCAAGCCACATAAATAAAATATATAGAGAGATATTAGCACTGTAACCAAAGTCTTAGAGAAATAGCTAAGTGAGTGACAATGCTGTCAGTGAACATGAAAGACGGAAATTAAGCCTTGCTTTTCTTCAAAACACGATCTTTCAACAAACTGAACTTCAGTTTTTCACAGTCTGGGGACAGGTAAAAGAAGATATTCAAAGCACCACGTGGGGTTCTTTAGCTGACAGAAGGGTATCCTTGGAGAGTGAAATAACTTCTAAAAAAGAAAAAAAAACCTACTTAACTCTGCAAAAGAGTAAGATGAATATTCCTTTTCTGGAACCCTCTTGACAAACCCCAACATTTTCAGTTACATGGGATTTAGGCAGCCATTGACTTTAATGTGAGTTGCATTCTAAACTGCATGCAATCCTTTGGAAATTTAGGGTTTGGTGTTTTCTATAAGCCAGACAATGGTTTGTTTTAAGTTGATAGAGTTTGAAGAATGAATAAACATGGCTACATTGCTGCAAAAAAACAAAATCTCTAAGTGGCCTACTAGTCAGGCAGGGATAGCCAGAAAGAAGAAGAAACAAAAATAAATATCCAATTCAAAATGCTGTTGAGGCTTCAAATGACATTTGATACCAAAAGGATAAACATGAAAACGTGGTCAGGGTCATTGTAAGACCCCAAGGATGGGCTTTTGGGACCATTCTCCTAAAAACTTCTCCTGTCTGGAACTACAAGATAGATTATCAAGACAATTTCTATTCAGAACTTGTCTTGTTTACAACCCATATTACAAAAAGTTATATTACCATCATCATCTTTTAGCAGCATGAGTGATACAATCTCATAGCCATAATATGGCTATTTTATATTTGCAGCTTTATGAAAATCTATAGATATCAATATCTGTTTTTAATGGATCTTGCTGAAATCCTCCTGCCTGGGAAGTTGGGCTGCTGTGGAATTATCACAAAGCTAGATCTGACAATTATGATATCATATCAGAAAAATATGACTTTTAAAGTGTATGTGGGGGGAAACTTTCACTGCATCATGACCAATCATATTTTAGTTTGGAAATAAAAACTAAGGTTTAGATGTGATAATTAGTTGAGTTACCTCAGTTGCAACAGTCCCTCTCTCCAACCCAAGGCTGTCTGTCAGTGTCAATGAAATTGAACGTCAACGTGAAAAACTCTAAAGCTATTTCTTCCATATTAGAAAATCAGTAGCAAATCACATCTTCCTGCGCTACTGGCAAGATAAGCAAAATTAGCACATATCTCTCTCCTTGTTTTGTCAAACTTTAATCAAACTGTTTATACCGAGTGTGAGGTGGGTGGGGGGGGCACATACCTGACCTCAGCATTTTATCTCTAATGGCAACTCTTCATGATCTTGTGCAATGTATTTATCCGACTTTGTAGCCACTGACATGTCAATCACTACCTCTTCCCCATCTAGCTTTCTGTTTGCTCTTTCCCTGTCCCCATGACACCCCCCCCACCACCAATAATTGGCATTCATCAGAGTTGGCACTCCTGACTTATTTTTTTTTAAGTCCTCCAATATGTTCTCTGTAGATACTCTGTGTACTGAAGAAAAATTCACACAGGAGAATGTTCACAAGCTGAGTCTTAGAAGTTGAATGAGACTCCGCAGGGTAGATGCAGATACTACTGAGGGAGTAGAGGCTCAAAAGCTTAGGACGCACAGTATGCATTTGGGGAATGACATATGGAATGGTTGGATCACAGGTTGCCAGAGAACAGTGGCAAGAGAAGCTGGGAACCACCTCCCCCCACACCTACCCCCCAAGTCCATGGCTTCACCTTCCACCTACATGTTCTTGACTTCTAGCTCCGTCGTGTTGCTGATTTCTAGCACAGCATTTCAGATGATTTATTGCCTGACTGAATATTTCATAGACACCTCAAAGTCAGCCTGTCCCAGAGTGAAACCATCACCATCATCTCAGTGTCCATTCTGTAAATGACCGATAAACAGTCAGCTAGACCTCTTCCATACCCCATATCTGTCTTGGGCAAATGATAGCAACATCTGCTCAAATGCTGCACCTACACATCTGGGACTCATCTTGAGGTGTTTCTATCATGGTATTGCTCTAACAGTCCTCCTCGAATGTAAATCTGACCATGGACTTCTACAAGTTCAGTGGGTTCCCATTACCTGAAATCAATGCTTGAAATCATTTAGCCTGTCAATCAAAGCATTCTCTGGTCCCTGGAGATCTTTCCAGCTTCTTCTCTTCCACTTGTTCTTCTAAGACTCAGCTCATGAACATTCTCCTATGTGAGTTTTTCTGCAATGCACAGACATTTTATCCTGTCCCTTGGGTATAGTGAGGTGCCACCCTTCTCTGTTGATACAGAGCTGTGTGCACATATTGTAAAACATTTACCATATATAACAATTGTGGTGTATGTCTGTCTTCCCTGCTATACTGTGACAGCAGATAGAGTTTCTCACTCATCTTTGTATTACCAGAATTTAGCAGGGACTGTTCCATTGGGGTGCTCTATACATTTTTTTCTTTTGTTGAATATATATTTGGATCAGCTACATATACTTGGGTATACTCTTAGATCTGATTGGAACAAACTATGAGTGGGTCCCTGGGGCAAATTTCCCTTCCATGGGCAGTGGGGCTACTCCTTGACCCAGTTTATGGGTAGTTTTCTGCAACTTATGTCAGTACTTCAAACTGACATTTAACTCTTGAAATTCAAGAGTTTGCTGTCAACTCTGTGATTCTAGAAGGATAAACCTGTGGGCAAAATGTTTAATTACTCATTTAGGAATATGGATTTACCTGGCTTTATGTTTCATAAAGATTCATAGACTGGTGCCCCTAAAGACGAGCTGCTTAGTCTTAATTGTACAAATGAGCTATCTACTAGATAGACCCCGAACCTATCCAGGCCAGAATTCTAACATACTGTCAACTTACTTTAACTTATGGAAGACCTGTAAAAAGCTGACATTTATTATAATTTTAATATACCTTTTGACAATGGAAGCTGAGGCTTAGGGATTATTTTAGTCTCCCCAGGCTGCTATAACCAAGTACCATAGTCTGGATGGATTAAATAGGAGACATCTATTTTCTCACAGTTCTGGAGGCTGAAAATCCAAGATCAGGGTGCCAGCAAGGTTGGGTTCTGCTGAGAGCAGTCTTCCTGGCTTGCTGATCGCTGCCATCTTGCTGTGTGCCCACATGGCTTTTCTTCGGAGTCTGCATGTGGAGAGAGAGCTCTGGTGTCTCTTCCTAGGGCATTAATACCATCACAGAGCCCCCACGGTCATGACGTCATCTAGACCTAATTCCCTCCCATAGGCCCCATATCCAAATACTACATTAGGGATTAGGACTTCAACATATTAAGTTGGTGGGGGGAGGGAGGCCACAAAAACATTCAGTCCATAAACCAATTAAACCACTTTCCTGTGGGTACTCAAATAATCCAGTAGTAGGGCAAATGCTGACTCCATGTATTGTTTTCTTTTCCCTGATAATTTGTCCTTATTGCTTTGTATACATGGGTACTCAAATAATAGCATTTTAAAAAGCAAATATTACTCATTCTCATTACCTCTGATATGTTCCCCAAAATGTGAATCTCCCTTTACTGCTTTCTTCATGTATGTTTGTCCATATTTCTCATGGTGAAGACAAACAAAACAGGGTCTCCCTCTGTCTCACTCTTTCACGTTTTCTCAGGAAAAGAAAAAAAAAACAGGCTCTGGGTGCTTCTGGCAATTTTATTCTAACACAAGTAGCACCCAGATTGTAATTCTGATAAGTATTTCATGAGTATTTCAGTTCTTTCTTGAAAAATTAAATTCACAAAACAATTGATTATCAGTTATAAATGGCAAAAACACCATCTGGTTTTCAAAATTGTTTAAATCCACGTAGCAAAGGGAAAAAATGTTGGAACTTGTTGTTGGCGAGGCGTTCTAGTCCACGAAGCAGAAAATGACGAGCCATACTATGAGAAAGCCAGAGTAGTCGTAACTTGTACTTCGCGGCTGCGGGAATTTGATCTGTTCGTCACATGTTCCATATGTTAACTCGCTTGGCAAGATCTTCAGTGTGAAAGAGCTGAGGGTGTGAGAGGAGTGTGGCAAGTCCATAGGGTAGCAACAGCTGAATCCTAAATTTTCAGCTCTGGCTCCTTCCATGCTGACCCAACACTCAAGATGTCCCATGACCTGGGAGGTTAGATGTGCCAGTTCCTTAAACTTAGGACACACGTGACATTTTCTGGGTGGAAATTTCTAAAACGATTTGCATTCCTCTGGTGAGGTACGTCATACAGCATTAGCATTTCCTACAGAAATGTCCCATGTTGTTCTTTGCCAAATGGGAATTTGAGTAGGTGTTCATTTGATGTGCCAAGAGAATGAAGGGAGATGAAAACACGCCACATCTTCCAATGCCCCCAGACTGTGTTCCTGGTGTGGGAGGGCTGGGGCCTGACGAGACTCTCCTAGAGTTTCAGCCTTATGAGGAATGCTTTTCCTTAGGAGTAAAATGCAATCCTGTTTTTTTAGAAAATGTTTCTGAATTGCTGGCATATTTTCACTTTATGTTAAAAATGTAGCCCTCTTATGCTTATTATTCATGCATTGTAATGCAAAATTTATTCATTCACTTAACAAATATTTATTGAGGCACAGTATAGCATCGTGGTGAGTTACCTAAGTTTTGTCTGCATCTTGGAAACTTTGACCTTGGGGCAGTTGCTTAAGCTAACCATGTTTTAAAAATCTAAAATGGGAGATACTATATATCATGGGAATTGTTCCAAGGATTAAGTGAGATTATGTGTGCAAAATAATAAGAATCAATAAATGCAAAAAAGTAGTAATAGTAATAATGGCAAATATAAATATTACTCTGTGCTAGGGTGCTAGAGGTCCTGGCATAGAGGACCTTACTTCATAGTTTACATATCACTTTTAGCACACATATAGCCTCAGATTTTTTATCCTGATTTTGCGGGGACTGTGCTTTGCATTTGGTCTGATCTAGGTGGCTTTACTTTCAGAGGGGGTAAGAATAAGGAAGACTCTGCATACTGGCGACCATGCAGTGATGGTTTCCTGCCTCACGTAGTACTGCTTGCCTGCTGGAGCTTGCCAGACTTCTGGAGGACTGCCTGCAGTTCATGCATCAGGGCCTGTAATTACAGAGCAGAACATCCAGGGCTGTGAAGACAGGACAGTCTTGAAATTAGTTTATGCATAATGGATAATAGGAGGCTGTTTGTAAGTGTAACTCATTTGGTGGGTTGGCAGATCTTGACTTCCTTTTTGATATGTAATACTTATCTATCTATCTATTTATCTATCTATTTATTATTATTTTTTTAGCAAGATGAGGATAGAGGGCCTGGCAAATAATTTGGTGCATCTCTTCTAGTCTGTAGCTCAGACTTAGCAATTTACATTCAGCAATCTCTTGGTCATTTAGCCACAGATAATTTGTCATGGTTTGTTTTAGCTGTTGTGATATTGATATTTATTATGCAAATTGTATTTCCTACATCTTATTGTTCTGCATTCTATGAATACTTAAATTATTATAAACCTTTACACTTAATATGGCTCGTCCTTCAATTTGATGCTTGAGCAACAGAGGGTCAGAGCTCACACGATCTTCTGGAGGGGAAGAAAATAAGTAATTAAAAAGCAGACAAACAAGAGAGCCGGCTGCCTGATTGAAAAGAAAGCAAAGGCAATTTCGGGGAGGGAGAGTGAGTCCATAGAAGCAAGTCGCTTCAGGTGGGAGAGCCTCTCCCAGAAACACACGAGGCTCAGAGCACCTGTTGGTCCCCAGCCGCCCTAGGAGGGCTAGGGGCCTAGGGGACAAGGCAGCCGCCTTGAGCCCTGAAGGAGGAAGATGGCAAACCCTACCTTCAGCCCCCTTCCACCCACCACCCCGAAGCCTTGAGAAAAACGTCTTTTTTTTTTATTTTTTTTTATTTTTTTTAATATAATTTATTTTATTATCATTAATTTACAATTACATGTGCAATATTACGATTATTACCAAACTACCCCTTCATCAGGTCCCCCCCACCAAACCCATTACAGTCACTGTCCATCAGCGTAGTGAGATGCTATAGAATCACTACTTGTCTTCTCTGAGTTGTACTGCCCTTCCCGTGCCCCCCCAACATTACATCTGCTAGTCGTAATGCCCCTTTTTCCCTCTTATCCCTCCCTTCCCACCCATTTTTCCCCAGTCCCTTTCCCTTTGGTAACTATTAGTCCGTTCTTGGGTTCTGTGAGTCTGCTGCTGTTTTGTTCCTTCAGTTTTTTTCTTTGTTTTATACTCCACATATGAGTGAAATCATTTGATACTTGTCTTTTTCGGCTTGGCTTATTTCACTGGGCATAATACCCTCTAGCTCCATCCATGTTGTTGCAAATGGTAGGATTTGTTTTCTTCTTATGGCTGAATAATATTCCATTGTGTATATGTACCACCTCTTCTGTATCCATTCATCTACTGATGGACACATAGGTTGCTTCCATTTCTTGGCTATTGTAAATAGTGCTGCGATAAACATAGGGGTGCATCTGTCCTTTTCAAATTGGGCTGCTGCATTCTTAGGGTAAATTCCTAGGAGTGGAATTCCTAGGTCAAATGGTATTTCTATTTTTAGTTTTTTGAGGAACCTCCATACTGCTTTCCACAATGGTTGAACTAATTTGCAGTCCCACCAGCAGTGTAGGAGGGTTCCCTTTTCTCCACATCCTCGCCAACATTTGTTGTTGTTTGTGTTTTGGATGTTGGGAGAAAAACGTCTTTTAAGTGTGTGTAATCGCAAATGTATATTGCATGTATCATATATATCAAATACACAGACATATTAAAGCCAGAAAGGAGTCCTTGAGCAGGCTGGGGAGCCCTAGCTGACCCCCTCGATCTACCTTTCCCCAGAATCTACCGCAGACACCGACTCGAAAATCCCACAGCGCGCCTGGGGTTCCTTCCTCCTACTATGCCCAAATCTACCGCTAGGTTGTCGAGCGGGCTCTCCAGCTCCGCCGGACGTGCAAAGCACGCATGCACTTCTCCCAGATTGTTTTGTCAATCCGGGGACCT